>JAYKQN010000022.1:16475000-16805000 GCA_036785175.1 Eupleurogrammus muticus | reverse complement strand
ACTATTGAGTCAAAAGCATTTCCTTTATCTTCAGTTAGTCCAATTTTGAGCTGTACCCATTAACCCCATGATTTGTTTCTTGGAGTCACTGTTTTGATGCTTTTTTTTATTCACACCAACCAAAGTCATTTTAATGACAGAGCCAACGTGACGGCGCCCAGATACCCAACCGGAATTTCAAGTTTCCACTTTCCTGAAAAGCGAGAACAAGATGAACTGTGCACAATTTGATAAAATAAAAAAAATACAATCCCTAAACACAAAACAGTTCCTCATGCGTGGGGAACTGATGCTTATACTGTAATCACCAGCACAGATGGATCCAAATAAACCGGAGAATATTACACGTTACACAATTTGGCTCAAACATTTACCTAATTATGTTGTGCAATCTGTTGTGCAAGTATACAACGTTTTTTTGCTTTTGCATTTGCAAGACATTAAAAAACGAGGCGAAATCAGGATTGCATTAAAATGAAAGGGTATTTCAGGTAATGCTTTTATAACTTGAGAGTTTCAGTAGACTTCAGGTTTTGGAGAAGCTTGTTTCACAGGTAGAAAGCGTAGAAACTAAAACCAGCCTCACCCTGCTTGGTGTTTAATCGCTGGAACATTGAATCCCGGCTGCTCTGGAGGGTCCAGGAATCTCATAATGTGCAAGAAAGTCAGAGATGAATCCGGGTCCAAGACTGTTGAGCACTTTTTGATGAATACTGATATTTTAAAATCTATCATTTAACATTCAGGAAGGTTTTCTGATGATTTTGTTTGCAGAAGACAAAGGTATAAACCGTCTTTTATTCCCCCTTTGAACAAATATCCTTTAATCCCTGCAGTGTTCTTTTTCTTCTAAGATGTCTGCCTTAATTTGAAGGTTTTAGTGGAAGCTGTGTCATACAGCATGTTGTCATAATGATAAACCAACAGTCAATGAGTGACATTGAAACTAAAACTGAGACGTGTCCTCACCACAGTCTCTGCTAAGCTTCCTGCTGCTGCAGAGATGTGTAGTTGTGCTCTAATGTAGAGTAGAGTGTCATCAGCAAATGTGCAGTAGGAGATGTTAATATGAGGAAGGTGGGAGCATGTAGATATATGTAGAAATTAAATTGATCTAGTGGTCCACTGTCAAAGTTTGTTGTCCTGTTATAATTAGATTTTTCTAGAATGGAGGTAGAACAACCATGGGTGGAAGTCACAAAATGCTTGGTAGAAGTCTGAATGCTATAAACCATGGTGCGCAAAGTTGCCCTTAAAAAAATCCAGAGTTTGGTCGCTTATTTCCATTTATTTAAAACATTATTTTTTTATGTAAAGCTCCCACATAGTGCCATCCACTCACAGGTTTTACGCTGCCTTCAGGACTGTGTGGGTTTGTCCAATGGACCATGACTCTCTCTCTGTTTCGTCGTCCCAGTAAAGGCGAGAGAACGATGGTCGTATTGGTTCACGTTACATAAATCCTAGTTTAACTCCGCCAACCTCTACTCTTTCTAGGCCAGAAGTGAAAAAACTCATAACTTTGCAGTTTTCCTGCCATTCCTGGTTTTGTTTTTTGAGGATCGTCAGTGATCCTGATCCGCGCCCTTCTCCCCCCCCCCGGCCTACACTTATTAACTTTTCATTTTCCCTGACTTTAGACGGGGGATTTACTTGCTCTCCAACCTTGCTCACACCGCCCCCACTGTGCAGGTTCTTGGAACAGTTAACCTCTGAGGAGGATCTTTATTACAATAAAGACGGACAACTTTTTTTCTCCTTCTTTCTCCAAGGCGGAGATCTCATGATCCTCCTGCTTTATTAGGAAAATAAAGGTCATTGTTTTTTTTTTCTCTGCTCCCTTGGCTCTAGGTGTGAAGCTAAAGGCAACGCAGAGGCCTGCAGGGGTCAAACTGTGAGCCGGGTTATTTCCACCAGGAGAGAAGCAGAAATGGAAACGCCAGCCGGGTCATGATGAGCAAACAGGGAAGAATTACGTCCTCGCCGGGCCAACAATAGACGTTTCATGGCAGCGCCATTGACACAAAGTAGTAGGCAAACACAGGTGTTAGCAATGATACTAATTAAGGTTCCATTTGGTGTAGCAGTGAGACAAAAGCTGCAAAAACAGCAGCAACAAAGACAAGAAGACGGTGTTCAACCTGATGGGGTAGGAGACCCCATGCTAATACTTATCAAGAATGTACCAATAACTCTTTGTACAAATACCTGAGTGAATTTCATCATGCAATACTCAAAAAAGAAAATTAGGGCATGTGATTGTAACTATTAACATGATGGCACTACATGATTTATTTGATTTGATTGATTCAATTGTGTTTGTTGTGCTCCAATGACCAACGAGCCTGATGCAGTAAAGCAGCAATTTCACCTGCAAGAGCCCAGGAGTTTTCTCGATTACCCTTGATTAAGGGTAAGTAATTCATATATTTAATTTTTTTTTTATTTTCGATGGTTTATGGTTTTATTAGCTCTAAACTCTGCTGATCAATCAGATGTACGTAGACCAATTCACCAACGTTTTATAATATGAATTGTAGGAACTTGGGCATGATGGTGTATGATGGCTGTGCAGCTACATATAGCATGGATGCTACATATAGCATAGAGGCTACATATAGCATGGAGGCTACATATAGCATAGAGGCTACATTTAGCATAGAGGCTACATATAGCATGGAGGCTACATATAGCATAGAGGCTACATTTAGCATATAGGGTTCATATAGCATAGAGGCTAAATATAGCATAGAGGCTACATATAGCATGGAGGCTGTATGTAGCATGGAGGCTACATTTAGCATATAGACTACATGTAGAATAGAGGCGACATTTAGCATAGAGGCTACATGTAGCATATAGGCTACATGTAGAATAGAGGCGACATTTAGCATATAGGCTACATGTAGAATAGAGGCGACATTTAGCATAGAGGCTACATGTAGCATAGAGGCTACATTTAGCATGGAGGCTACATGTAGCATAGAGGCTACATTTTGCATATAGGGTTCATATAGCATAGAGGCTACATATAGCATAGAGGCTACATATAGCATAGAGGCTACATGTAGCATAGAGGCTACATTTAGCATATAGGGTTCATATAGCATAGAGGCTACATATAGCATAGAGGCTACATGTAGCATAGAGGCTACATTTAGCATGGAGGCTACATGTAGAATAGAGGCTACATTTAGCATGGAGGCTACATGTAGCATAGAGGCTACATTTAGCATATAGGGTTCATATAGCATAGAGGCTACATTTAGCATGGAGGCTACATATAGCATAGAGGCTACATGTAGCATGGAGGCTACATATAGCATAGAGGCTACATGTAGCATCGAGGCTACATTTAGCATGGAGGCTACAGCTGAGCAACTCCTCCAGACAGAAAGGAGTGTTGGGACCTTGTTGGAACGACAACATGTAGATTAGTGAAGTTGATGACTAATATGCTGCATTCATCAAACCTGTTTAACAAGCAGAAAGACGAGGTTTTACAGGTCTAAACACATGTGACATGTTGACAGATGCTTGCAAATGAATGTGTATGAAAGCATTTCCTGTTAGCCCAGAGCTGATGTTCACATGGAGACAATAACTGTGTTTACTTATGTTATTAGACTTAATTTGACCAGAATAAACCTTAATTAGTAAATTAATTCATGTCAACATGGCTGCTGTGAAAAAGGTCTGTTAGGAGTGTGAATAATACAGTGTTTTTGGTATTTTCTATTTTCTTATTGCAGATACTTGTCATTCATATAGCATTTTTTATCCTAAATTCATAGTTTTGTGTGTGTTTTGACACACACACACATGTTTGTGTTTGTGCATGTCCTTTTTTTAGGGGCATTGGCTGAATGAATACAACCACCGTTTGACTCTGGTGACACAAAGGGGGGCTAGTGCCCATCAGACTGAAAGGCAAACATGTCGCCAAAGAGGAAGTGAGTTATCTTTTGTAAACCTTGTCATGTCGCACACACACACACACAGCCGTGGTTGATCCTGATCGGACATGAGGCCTGTGACAGGATCAGGGTCACTACGTAAACACTCCTCAGCCCAACATAGTGGGAAAAACCTGCAGGGATTCTCTGCACAGTTCGGTCTGAGCTCTCTGAGATTTGACACGGATCCAACGTGAGCTGAATGAAAGATACACTTCCTCATACCTCCCGTTTCTTCCTGGAATTAAAGGGAGGACGTGAAGGTTTGCTCTGGCAAGTCTATTAATTCCTGATTATGATCACCTTGTCTGGGATTATCCCTCCTGTACCACGGCCGCTTCACCGTGGTACATATATTTTTGTGCATTTTGCAATCAAAATTCCAAACTATGCCATGACAACTGTGGGTTAGACTAATAGCTGGAACGATCATTTCCATCCTGTACGATTCTTAAGCAACAGAAATGTTGTGGGAGCAAAGAATTGAACCTACGACCTTCTTGCTGTACCCCGTATATTAAATTTTACTCTATAATCTCCATTTAGTTCACAAATATGGATTTGTGAACTAAATATGACATTTTCTGAGCATTGATTCACGTCAGTCAGCAGTTGTTTGTATTTATTAATTATTTATTAATTACCTCATCCCTAGTGTGGTGTTGGTAGATCATGATAATGAATGAGGTCCTATCAGAGGGGGGGTCAGGGAGGTCAGAACATCGGTTCGTCGTGTCCTTGGTGAACCAGTTGTTTCACTCACTAACGTTTCAGGTAGACGCTGAACCCGCGTTTCCAAACCTCCGACCTCCAGGTAGCGGGTCCAGTTGACCCACAGCGATGGGGGGGGGGGGGGGCTCTGGCTGCAGCTTTCTACATGAGTTATTAAATTCAGCTTTGCCTATGTCTAGATGTGCCGGAGCATCCCTTGATTCATGAGCATTACCTTAGTAATCCTCTTAGTGGTGGGAAAGTGGTTTAGCGGGTGCATTCTTTATGACAGGAGCACAAATGGGGGGATCACGTTAGCCTTAGGGGCCCCGGGGGGGGACGGGGACGGGTGGAGGTGGTGGTGGTGGTGGTGGGGGGGTCCTCGCCCTTCAAAAAACTTTCCACCCAGGATGGTCTCTCCCAGCCTGTGAACCTGCTGACTCCTGCTCGGCTGCTGCGGGACGTTGTCACAGCAGAGGATGAGACGGAAAATGTGTTAGAGGTCACGACGAAACCGCGATATGAAAACCCTGAAACGGTAAATATGTTTAGAGGTCAAGGGTTTCCCCTGCAATAGAAATAAAATATTACTACATTACTATTACACCACGAACTCTATTAAATACTTTATGATCTACAATTATAATTAAGGTCACAAAAATACTTATATAGGTACTCTGATTATCTTTAGCTAATGTGGAAAAACAGTGGAAAAAAAATAAAATCCCTCCTCCCTGATCAATTGTTCATTAATCTGCTATCTTAAAGAAAATAATGAATTAATAAATAATTAAAAAATATATATAATTTCCTCTTTTTTCTCTTCTTCATAAAACATTGATGTTTTTTTCTTTAACTTGTAGTGTATAATAATAATTATAATCTGAACCCTACATATTATACACTGTAAACCTGTACCATACCTTTAGTACATACAGTACTTTTTCATAGTAGCAGCTGTACTTTAAACTGATCATTTATTTAAGTTCTCCTTTTCCATTAAATACATTTCCAGAAGTAATGTTCCACTTTAGCCAGAAAACGCAGGTTTTTCTTGGTAATGTGACTCAATACGTCGACATGTTCCGTGTGTTTATGTTAAACTTTTGACATGAGATAAAACTGTGAAGTCAGTCGTCTCAGGTTCGTCTCCAGCTGTTCAGCCTAATGTGTGTGTGTGTGTGTGTGTGTGTGTGTGTTAAAGCGTGAATCTGTAAAAAGTCGTATGGAGGTAATTCGGTTCATGGTGCAGGGTAAAGTTAGGGCATCGAATTAGTGGAGCTGCAGTGACTGAGAGGATTAGGGGGATATCCACACACACACACACACACACACACACACAGATAACTTTACTCGTGCATTTATAAAACACGAATATAAGACAAATACACAACTTTTGATTCAATAATCCAATCAATAATTAATTATACAATTAGAACTTTACAAAACTGTTTTTTTACAAAAAGTGCTGTTGGTCCAATATTGAGCAGAATTATCTTGAATAACGTATTTCATAGATAAATTAATTTTTTCATTGAATTTGATTTGGTCTTGTTTCAATAATTTTTTTTTATCAAGATATTGCTATTTAATTAATTTATTAATTTAATAATTTTACATTTAGTTTTTTCAGGTAAAATAACTGAATATGATAAAGAAATTAATTAAATTAATTAAAAGAAATATATGCCAATTAAATAAGATAATTTAAGAGAATTCTTATCATTTTTGGAATAATGCTGCCAAAAAATAAGTATAAGTAATAAATATATCACCTTATAAAATATTATATATACTGTTTAACGGTTTTAATTGTAAATTCACATTGTGGGATTATTGCATGAAAAGCTATAGATTTGTATTACATTTGTGGACACACACACACACACACGTGTCATGCTAATGACACACAACCTCGTGACCGTCATTAGCCTCAGCGTTTAGCCTCCAACCTTCAAATATCTGATTTTATTTAGCTGGGTGCTCATATTAACACACATCGCTCACACACACACACACACACACACACACACACACACACACACACACACACACACACAGCCCCAGTTTCCCTGTTTTACATCGACGTGAACTTTAGTTCAAATTTAAGAGGAAGAAACAGAGGTTGTGTGTAACAGCAGCAGAGGTGATTTTCTATGATTACGTCCAGTTTATTTAGCTTTAAATGCACAATCTGTCATTTTCTGCCTCTTCATCAAAGCACAGAGTCGCGATGGAGGCGATGACATCACAAGCAGCGTGATTATGGGATTCGTTGTCTTCGTCGCTGATTCCTTCATGAGGTTTTCTCCAGCAGCTGAATTATCCTCCGAGGGTTCTCTCTCTGTCCAAAATAGACTGATTCAAAACCACGAAAAACTCTGAATGAAGCACTTTCCTTGTTTAAAATCTGTGGTTCTGCAAAGCTGTGGAGCACAGCTGCAAACGCTAACTCAATGAATGAAAAGTGCAGCTTACAAGTGGATAAAAGGTGAATTTATTACATCCATCTCCAGCTGATGTCTTACATTGAGACAGTTGTTCATTGTATTGCAGTTTTTTTTTAGAATGCAATATTTACAGTAAATATGCACCTGAGGAATTATAGAGATTTCTGACTCATGGTTAGAAACAACGTGCTGCAGACAGGCCGCTTTCTGCTGATTTTTGGAGAAATGTAGTTTTTAAACTTTATTTTTCACTAGGCTGAAAGAAGAGGGGTCAAATGGACACATCTAAACATATTTAATAAAGACTAAGTCATTTATAGACATTATGATCTGGAAAATATCACATGGAACCAGGTTGAATTTGATAATACTGGTCAGCTTTAATGAATAAATCCCTTTTACAGTCAGTGACGGATCAAGATTGGCAAAATGAGAAAGTCAAAAACCTTTTAAAATACTATATTTTGAAGTAGGATTAATCAGTTCTCTCTTCCTCTTTGGATTTTGCCTGTTTAAACTATGCTGTAATCATGCAATGTTTAATATTATACTGTTATTTAGATTGTATAATTGTTGATTTCTGACACAAAATTTCAAATGTTATATCCAAAAAAAGACTAATAAATCGCTGTCTAACTATCTGGCACCAGTTTTGGCATTGTTCTTCCAGATCTAGATTGGCTCTGAGGTATTTGAGGTATTTAAAATCAGACGCCACCTTCAGCTTATCTCCAAAAACATCAAGTTGAAAAAAAACGGCGATGCGTCACGCAATGCCGTCACCATACTCGTGGCTCGGCTTTCCAGGAAGACTCTGGAGATCCATTTTTCACATAACTGGAGTGTGAGGACAAAGCGTGGTGGGGTCCTGATGCCCTCTGAGTTCCTGTCTAGTCCGCCTGTCTCAGTATGGTCGTGCTGCTCCAGCACAGGAAGAATAATGGAATGCCTTCGCCCTGACGGCTTCCTCCTGCAGCCCTGAGGTTGAAACCCGGCGTCCTGAAGCGGGGAAGAGGCCGTCCGCTGCAGGAATGCAAACGTCGTGAGTCAAACCGTTTCAGTTCTGTTATGGAACGTGTTCAACAACAGCAACAACAACATCGCACACGGCCCAGATTTTTACCAAGCAGGTGATGTGATGATATTTTTATAATGTCAGGAATTATTCCTGTTCCTGGTCCCAGTGCTATGATTCAAACCTTAGATGGCTCACAGAGAAACATCCTCTGATAAAGAGGAGTGGATGAGACAGGCTGAAACAGATATATAGAGATATATGGAGACATATAGAGGCAATTTGAGAAATATGGAGACACATAGAGACATATAGACAAATAATGATGTATAGAGACATATAGAGTTATATAGAGACATAAAAATACATAAGATAAAAAGACAGAGACAGATAGGGGCATATAGAGACACATAGACACATACAGATATATATAGAAACATATATGGACATATAGAGAAATATTCAGACATATAGAAACATATAGAGATATATGGAGACAGAGACATATAGAGCCAATTTGAGATATATAGAGACATATAGAGACAAATGAAGATGTATAGAGACATATAAAGTTATATAGAAACATAAAAAGACAGAGACAGAGACACATAGAGACATATAGAGACACATAGAGATACATGGAGACACATAGAGATATATGGAGACACATAGAGATATACAGAGACATATAGAGACATATAGAGACACATAGAGATACATGGAGACACATAGAGATACATGGAGACACATAGAGATACATGGAGACACATAGAGATATATAGAGAGATATAGAAATATATAGAGACACACAGAGACATTTGTAGACACATAGAGACATATAGAGACACATAGAGATACATGGAGACACATAGAGACACATTTAACAAATTCTGCGAATTTGTACATTGTGTTGTGTGTTTTTTATTTTTTATTTTTTTTTTATTTTTATTTTTTTATAGTTTTTTTATCTTCTTCAACTTTATTTTTCTTTTTCTTTATCTGTAACGCTGCAGTAACACACAAATTTCCCCGTTGTGGGATCAATAAAGTTTATCTATTCTATTCTATTCTATTCTAGAGATACATGGAGACACTTAGAGATACATGGAGACACTTAGAGATACATGGAGACACTTAGAGATACATGGAGACACATAGAGATATATAGAGACATAGAGATATATAGAGACATATAGAAATATATAGAGACACATAGAGACATTTGTAGACACATAGAGACATATAGAGACACATAGAGATACATGGAGACACATAGAGATACATGGAGACACATAGAGATATATAGAGACATATAGAAATATATAGAGACACATAGAGACATTTGTAGACACATAGAGACATATAGAGACACATAGAGATACATGGAGACACATAGAGAAACATGGAGACACATAGAGATATATAGAGACATATAGAAATATATAGAGACACGTAGAGACATTTGTAGACACATAGAGATATATGGAGACACATAGAGACACACAGAGACATATAGAGACATATGGAGACATAGAGAGACACACAGAGACATATAGAGACATATATAGACATATGGAGACACACAGAGACACACAGAGACATAGAGCTATTCTTGGTCTTTCTGACTGTGCCAGCAGGTTTCGTGGTGCATGTGTTACTCTGATTCAGGCATTTAGCGGAGCAGTGAGACACGTATGACTGATGGTCTCTAGCGTGGTCGCTAACCTGTCTCTTCCACCTCCACTCCACTGGCCCGGTCATCATCTACCTCCTGTTATGTAATGTTTCAATCCTAAGAAAAAATGGGTCAGTGTTTGAATCTGAGGATTGAGCACAGAGCTAGGTTTCCATGGTTGGAATTCCCCATTTTTTGAGGATCCTTTCAGTTCCAACCTGGGAGGTCTGCTGTGTTTGTCCCCAAATCCACTTCATTAAGTAACATCACGAGCCCAGACGCCTACAACAGCCATCAAATAGAAATTTTACCTGAACACATGCTTCTTTGAAAAACACTCCTAAATATAATGTTTTTAGCGTCTTTTTTTCCTAAATCCACCGGCTAAAGTAGCTGTTTAAAACCTGCAATTACAGACAGTGCTGCTGCCAAACAAAGACCCAAAGACGAGAGATCTGACCTCCCACAGTGAACCCGACCTAAACAGAGGAAAACCTGGAAGCTTTAACAGTGATCTCCGCTAAACAACAACACGAGTTATGTCACGCTAACACAGAGGATCCCTTCATGCTCGCCGGTCCTCAGCGTTCATTCATTCATTCGTCATTTTTCACCTGATCTGACCTGATGTCAGCTCAGTGTGAACAAACACCGCCGAGCATCACACACACATTCTACACACTCAGTCAAGATGATGGTATTTACTCTACAGCTATGGTTGCATAATAAGTTTACCTTGCATAGTACAGCAGTTCGCCAAGATACAGACGTCTGACTTTAGTAGATACGAAAAACTGTTAATTGTAATAAGTGTAATAAGTTTGTAATTTCAACCAGTTCCTTCTGTCTGTGTGAACATCTCAACGCTTCAGGCTTCGTACCCATGGATATTTTATTGTTTCAACACAATTATATTCGTATAAAGGCTGATAAAGCAAAGGCAAAGTCCAGAATAATTTAGAGAAATGACCTTAAATGGCAATTAGATTTATAAAGAATGCACCGTATGAACAGTGGTAACTTCTCTATATTTGTTCCTGCTCTTCCTAAACGTCCGTCCACACCTGCCTTACGTTCACCTCGTTATCCCAGAGTTCTCCAGTTCATTCTCCTCATTCTCGTCACCTGAGCTTCTCCACACGTTTCCCCACCTGCGCGTCGTTCCCTCGTCAGATCAGTTCGTATTTCAGTCCCGTTTTCTCTTCGCTCTTGTTGGTTCTTCTGTTCTGTCGCCTGCTGAGCTACAGGTTTTGAACAGTGAAAAGGGGTGAATCGTTGGGGGAATGAAGAGTATGGAGTCCAGTTCTTGCAATTTGGTGCATATTGTTTGCGCCAATTCATGCATGCTTTTTGTTCACTCTTGCAGTGAATATGAGGGTACAAGTTTAAATATATCAATAAAGAGCAGTGAAGATCAACTGTTTAAAATGTGAAGGTGCTGAACAAAAATAAACATTAAACAATAAGTGGGGTTTGACATGATGAAGCTCATTGGTTCAAGTCCTTGAGCCCCCAAAACCATGCTAGGGATTTATTGGGGATTCTAATACGAGTGTGTGAGTGAGTAATGTGTGTGTTCCCAATGATAGACTAGTTCCTGTCTGGGGTGTAGCAGACCTCTGCAACCCTAATGAGGAATAAGCCGGTTTAAAAGTGACTGATATGTCATGAGGGGAGATTAGAATGTGTTAACAGAAGTGTGTCCTGCTTCTTCTGTTTAAAACGGGGGGCTGAAGCAGCTGTTTCTGCTTCCCGTTACCTGAATAAAGGTTGTTCTTTAGAATCCTCAGCCGCCCAATAACAGATACGCTGTATGAGAGCTCCAACAATACGTCCTTTGTTGGTGTTCCCTGATTGTAACCGCGTTTCCATCACAAAACAGATTCTCTGTAATTTCTGCAGGTACGTAAATGTCAATGTTTCATACTTATTGTATATTTGTAAAACTTATGGTTTGACAAAGACGTGGTTAAGGTCAAGGCACGTGAATACTTGTTTAGAGTTGCAAAAAAGATCATGGGTTGGGTTAAAAGTTTGGTAAAAAACGTCCAGCTGAGAGTTAGTAAAATGCTTGCCTGATGGTACGAAATGTCAGCTAACAGCATTGAATGTGCGTCGCCTGCAACTTTTTAAACGTCAGTCTATGAAATAAAACACTGATCCATCCACCCACAACGCTCCTCCTGGTGGGGAGGAAGAGGAACTAAACGGCTGAACTACGTAACTAGCATTAACATATCCATGGTTTATAGAAGCATAAACTCTCCAGAGACAGAGATGGTCATCAACATTTTTATGCACATTTTGCATTAGCTAACAAACCAAAAAGAAATAAGAAATCTCTATGTGTTTCTATAAAGAAAATGGCTAATGCGCTAAGTTTTTTGCAAACACATTTTCCATATTCGATAGCTTAGAGCAGAAACAGACATTTATTTTGAAAGAGTTGTACAAACATCCTTGTGAGTTGTTTTCATAAATACCTACATTCATCACATCAATTAAACAAACAGGCTCTCGCAGTAAAATCAGTTCTGGGACTATGTATTGAACATCCTGCATACTACTGCATGCTTCCTGGTAATGTTCTGGGAAGATATTGAATAGAAACCTGGAATTAACATTCCTGGAATGCTATGGGGCCGTTATGTTTTAGCAACTCGTTCTGTAATCGCCTCTCTAAGTAGGTTTCATTGTTAGCGGTGGAGTTCGCAGCTGGATTCATATTACCTTCCCATGCAGATTCACAGGAAACGATGCCTGTTATATGTAATTCTATCTGGTTAATATCCGTCTCGCTGTTGACGGTTCAGCTTAATGCCGCTTTGAAGCAGTCAGGACAGAACTTGAATATCCAGCCTTGACTGTGTATTACGACATTTTCCGAACACGCGGTTGTGCTGCATCGGAAACAAACAGTTCCAGCAGCAACACCTGCTGACGTTCTCAGCGGCCCCGCATGCATCTGTTACCATAACATCACCAAAAACAACCTTTGGACAGAAAGATACCGTGTCCCAGACTTCCTCGTCGCTCAGCGTCTGTGCTGCTGTTTGTCAAATTGGGATTCAGTGGGTTTGAAGCAGCGAAGGGCCTGTGTGTTGGGACGGTTGGTGAGAACACGGAGCTGAGCTACAGCTGCTACACGAGGCTGTGTTAGGAAAGTCATCCACGTTCTTTCTCTGCTTGTGTCCAGAACTCTAAACAAGCTGCTGGAAACCAGCTTTAGCCTTGCTAATTGTAAAGGGATAGCCCCCGTTTTCAGGCTCATGTTACAGGCTAATACCTAAAGCACAGAGACCATGATGGTACATTTACATGCACAGCTTAGCTGGATTATAGCCAAAACTAGACTATACCACAGAAAATGATTGGACGAAACACATCATACCTGGTATGATAGGTGGTAGTCTACATAATTTAACAAGTGGCAACTGTTGACCTGTTTATAGCAACAATAGATTATTAAAATATGGAGCACGAAGAGCACAACGAAGCTGCTCCTTTCCACAATCAGGCTGTACGATAGCTTCTTCAATGCTCCTTTGTTTGTTTGCTACCCCTGGTGACAATACCATGAAATACTGATATCTCGTCCCATCTATGCTGTTGTGGAGCATGTGCTCATGACTGCAAATGTTCGATCACCCTTGGTTTGCCGGACAGCAGTGAAGACCCAATGATGAGACCTTCCAATGCTGATAGCCACGTATGCTACTCGGACATACCATTTTTGCAAATGAAACTAGAAAAAGGTGGTTCGTCAGATTGATGCAGCAATTGGCTGACACACCAGTATTGAGCTTTTTAATGACTTTCACTGGTTAGATCTTTGGAAGCTCTTTCCCTAAATGGGAAGTGCAATGGGAAGCTCAAGGTTGAATATCACATGTTGTCAATATGTTGTTCTGCAATTTATAGACCACTTGCTGACTGGATATTGAAACCAGAGGTCGATTTGAACAACCGTGAAGACCACAAACCTCCAGTGCTCTGTTACAAATGGTGCAACCGAGGGTTTCCCCCAGTTGTGGGAATAAAATGAATTCATCATGCAGACACGTCTCTGTTCGCCGACTTCCATTCATGTACCGTGAAGGATAGAAACGTTGGCTTGTTGCGCTGAGATCGACATCAACGCCGCTATCAATCACTCGGTAGTTCAGACCTCGGTGTGTTGGGATTTCATTTCGACAAAAGGCGACGTTTCAGGCCGTACAAGCAGCCTACTGAAACTCAATAAAACAGCTGGCGTAAATTATGTTGCTCGTATATCATGTATCATAAATCCCTCAGCAGGAGCTGTCGAACCAGACAGGAGCAACGCTCCAAACCTTTCAAAGCGAGTACAAGCGGATGAACTGGGAAGCATTACACGGTGCAGCTGCCCGAGACGAGCGAGCTTCCTACCCTTGTTTATTCAATCTTCCATGAAATAAAATAGTTTTTTCTCCGAGGATTCAAACCTCCCCTGTGCACTTCCATTATATCGAAAATCCGGTTAGAGGGAAATTGCTAGAAAGCTCAAGACTGGAGGGATCAGTAAAATTCTGGTCTCTAAGCTTCAGATGAATTTGAAAAGGGGCTCGATGTCCGAAATACCAAAACTATCCCTTTAAGAGGTTTTACACAGCGACAGTTGAATTTGCTGCACAATGCAATAATTTCTGATTTGGACAAAAACCTTCCTGCTCTGCAGTTTATGAATGAGCGGTTTGTAGGCGACGCCTCCGGGGACTTTCATTCTCCAAACTATTCAGAGAACTCGATTTTCTCTGATCTTTGAGGCTTTTGTTTAGAGATCCCAACGGTCATGTGGCTGCAAGTGTTCCTTCAGAGCTGCTGGTGCCACGGAAGATCCGATTCTTAACATTTCTTCACATTGATTGATCATTGATGTTGATAGGTGGCACACCTTGATCTTAAGGCCAAGATTATATAACGATTCCTAGAAAACATCTGAGGTGATACGATGAGCCATATATCATCTCAATGTGTTTGTCATGCTGCACGTTTTTTTTTAATGAGAATTCTAACTCACTTTCTGCACCAAACTGGTTTCTAAATGGGCTCCAGATCAAATGCTGCGAGGGCTCAGAGGCTCGTAGCTTTCAAGATTCCAGAGTTTTTCTCAGTCATCTGCATTAATAAGTCAGACTGAAGCGATTTCCCAATTTAACTCTTCTACACACTGACATGTTTACAATGCTAAACAATGACCTGTTTAGCTCCGCCATGATGCTAAAAGCACATATCATCGTCATATTGATTGAAAATACACGTCTGCATGAACACAGCAAGGCAAAAGTTCAAGAGGAAGTAGGATGAGTGTTTTTTTTTTTACATTTACTCAAGCAAAACCCTCCAAAATAACTTTACATTACATAACGTTAAAAATGCAGATAAGAGCGTCACACCCAACACGTGTGTTCTCTGCGTTTGGGACTCAGCGATCCTTGTCCTTGGTTTGTGAAACAATCGGGCTGGATTTCATCTACTTTGTCATCTTCTTCTTCATTATTCCGTCAGATACTTTTCTATGTTTCCATCATTTGAGCTGCAGATGCTACATGAACCTCCAGGATTATCTCTTCGTTCTGTTACTATAAACATGGGTTTGTCCTTGGTGCATCCAGGTGTAGTTCTAGGTCAGAGCTCATCTGTTGTTTGAGCCAGTTATACACAGATTAATGGTGAATTCTGTATATCCATGGAACTTCTGGAGTCCTGTGACATTACTGACCACACATCTGTGGATGATGAAGGAAAACTGCAACGATGGGAGAAAAATGGAGGTTTTGAACCTTCCTAAAAATATGCTCAGAAACTTTACTGCAGTAAAACTACTAATGCAGCAAGTAAATACAAATAACCACTGGTTTCTTGTCATGGACTAAAAAGTAGTATCACATGAAACACAAATACCTCACATGTGTACTCATTTCAGTAATCAACAGCAGTTGGTGCACACCAAACTGTCTTTTTTAGAACCAAAGGCGCTAAGTTTAATTCATTGGAGTAAAAGCATCAATTGAACCCAATCAAGTGGACTGGGACCTCCAAGAAGGAATCCATGTGACTCTGCACCAAATGACAAACTTAGGTGTGGTCCCTCCAGTGAGAACCTGAACTCTGGTCCAAACAAGGAAGTGCTAACGGTTTCATGGCCTACCTCGCGGGTATATGACCTCATTCATGAAGATTAGCTCGAATGGACATGAAGCGACTCGCTGTGCATCCTTAGTGTCTCCAGTGACGGCTCATCTCCAGAAGCGGCCGTGACTCATTGAGGATTCAGATGTTTTGCCAAAAAACGGCAACCGCAGAGGCTGCAATGCACAGAGATGAGAGCAAGACGCAACGTGTGAACGTGTCGCTCCATAATGAGTCAGAATTGGTGATTATTACTGTCAAAAAGATAAACATCAATGAAATGTCAATGGGACCATGCTAGAGTCGATATGCTAGGTGTCACCAGGGGGGTAATGCCAGCGTGGAACGACTTTAAGGTGATAAGAGACGATAAAGACTCAGAATATCGGACCAGCTCTCGCCTGGTACGTCGACCAGCCACTGTCCATGATGGATAATTGGGGATTCCTACATTTTCAAGAGATATCCACCTGTAACCACATTACAGAAATAGAGCTACCTGCACAACTTCATGAGATTCCTACCTTTTGGTACCTAGCACTCAGAGTACTCGTACAAGTAGTACGTGTGCATCCCTGACAGCTTTGTTGCCTGGTGCAGACTAATAATTGAACTGGTGGTGAAGTGCCCTCAGATAAAGTACAGGAAGTGCAGTAGGTCACAAATGTGTCGGTGAAAGTGAGGGGGGGGTAAAAAAACACCCTTTCAACGTAAGAACAAAGGACAAACACAGTGTTCGCATTGTTCTCTGGTCTCCACCTGCTTTGTGCTGAGTCACGTCACCGTCTCCTTCCAACACCTGAGCAGGAACGTCCAAAGATTCAGCTGAACAAACAGAACTTCAGAGGCCCGTGGTGAATTACAGCCTCTGTGCAGCCAGGGGTCTTTTTTTTATATTAATAAAGTGCCATCAGATTGTCCGTCCCTGCGTGGATTCACATTCTGGATTCCATACCGGTCCTGTCTAAGTCTCCTGACACCGTCTGTACAATACAATAACCTACATATCTCCCCCCTGGGAGGATCTAAGCCTTTTTAAATGACGACTGTACATTCTAACAAAATCCCCTTTTTATTCTGTAAACTTCAAAGTTATTATTTTTGGTATCAAAACGGTCTGAAGTTCTCTGATCTCCTGCCGACTTACATTTTTTAAGTTATCAATGTCTGCATAGAACATTGTCTTTCTGGCACCAACTTCTGTAAATCTATTTTTACAGAATTCCTCCTTTTCTGTATAAAGATTTACTGTGAGTGCACATTTTAAAATGTTTATCATGTACTTTTATTACATTAAATAAAGATACTCAAATTATAATGGTAAATTTCTGTAATTTTAAGCCTGAATTGTGCTATAGAAGCGTCAGCACATATTCATAGGAATCTGGTGGGGCTAATTCTATTTATATTACACAAAAGTTCATGTACATTTAAAGCTGTAAAGTGCATTTTAGTTAAACATATACTTAAGATTTTGGTGTCAGTGGAATTGACATAACACCTTAGATGAAACCCTTTTACACTATAACACACTGATCTAGATAAAAAAAAGCTGCTTAAATATAGTTTCACCCGCTTAAAAATTCTGAAGCTTTGATTTAAATCTTAATAAATTTGATGATTTAAAACTGAACCTCTTCATAAACAGTGTTAGTTTTTTCCGATTCATTCATTATTTAAAGAGTAATTGTTTGACCTCTGACCCCCCTGTCACTGACAGCTGGTCGGCAGTGTGCTCTTTGGCCACGCCCACCGTGATGTCACAGACACGCCCCGCGGCGCCCTCTCATCTGATCCCAGTTTGACGGGGAGTTAAGCCGCCAGAGATCAGCCCAAAACTATATTTATCTGCAGCTGTTCGTGATTCATTAGTGAAAACGAGATTCATTACGTCCGCGATGACTTTTAAGTGGCCTCAGCTGTTACGAAACAAAGCGTCATCGATCTAAGCTCTGAAGAATTAAAAATATCAGCCCATGAGACATGTTACACGTTAAACTGCAGATAATAACTTTCTGTTAACGCTTTAATGGACGGACGAGTGACGCATTCATAGCAGACGTCATAAACTGCTCATGAAGCATTCGTGACTGTTTCATGAGACAGGACGCAACAAGACAGAACGACAGGAACTTGTCAAAATAAAAGTCTGATGATTGCAAATCAACATTTATGCCAATTTTCTTCCAAATGTTGATTGAGGAAACATCTGAGTCAATGGGCTAGTCCAAAGAAGCAGTCAAGCACATTTTGTTTCATCAAAATCTATTTTTGTTTGTAATTGAACATGATTTCTAGTCTTTTTGCTGCTGGGAATGTCCAAAACTTCCAATTTACAGGTCAGTTTGAATGCAGCTGGTTTACCACCTAGTGTTAAACTCATGAGATATGCATCCATTCATTCAGCAGAATAAAATATTGTTAATCATTGGAGGGAAATTTAAATATATATTTTCCAAAGCGGCTTTGCAACTGCTGAATCATGTTCTCACTGCACAAAATGCTGAAGTAGCTCCAGAAACATGAAAAGCTTTTATTGTGTCAATCGTGAGATTCCGGGTTTCCCGGGACACAAAAACCCACCTAAATACGACTGTTCACATTGGGGGGAAAAATACAAAAACTCCTTGTTTAACAATGGACTCATTCATTTGAACAGTGCATCAGCTTCCCTGAATCATGCGTGCTATCGACTAAAAGGATAAACTCGTACGCCAACGCCCGGGCGTTCACAGGTTAAATGAAGAGGAACTCATCATCTCTGAGGTCACACACGTCCACATGAGACTTTCATGAGATAATTACAGGTTTATAACATCTGAACCGTGTGGTAAACTCCACCCAAACCTGGACGCGCCTTCCCTTCAATGACAAAACGTGTCCAAACCTTTTTTTTTGGTTTGACTCTAACACGTCTACAAACTCCCCGCCATGAAGAAGAACAGGAATTCACCCCAAAAAAACAAGTAATGCATCTAATTCTAAACATTTGTTTGTACCTTGATTTATTTTTTTTTCGCTTCACTTCCTGTTGAGCTGCAGCCAGAAAAAAAAAAAGTCAAGTTTAGACAACAAATCCTGCAGCGCAGAACGATCATGTTTCGGCACGTCGTTCTGGGATCTGGTCTGTTTCACGGGAAATTTAGTCGCCGTTAAATGAGAAAAAACGTCTGAGAAGATCAGATGTTTTGTTGTTGAGTCACCACACGAAACTGCAAAACTTCTACAATACGGTTTTAAGCGCAGATAAAGCTGCACTGTTTTATACCAGAAAGGTCAAAAAGTCGAGTTTCAGTATGAGAACGTGTTTATTTCAATGTGTTTGGTCAGATTCCCAAGAATAGCTGACCCTCAGAGGCGTTTTCACTGCAAAAACATGAACATATCTTGTTTTTGGTACAAATATTCCAGTATAGAGTATTATTTCACTGGACTGAGCTGCATGAATCAGACGTTAAAGACTAAAAATGCAGTTTCAGGCGCTTTAAACTTCAACAAATCAAAGGAATCTTAATCTGGACATGAAGAACATGTTAAAAAGAAAGAACTTGTGGCTTCAACAGTCAAACAGTTTTGGTTCAGGTGTTGAAAACGTTCAGCTGAAATCACTATGATTAAAATAAAATTTATTGCAAAAAGATCATTTGATCCTTCAGGATTTCAGCTGCTTTTCCATATTTGTTTAATTTTCACTGTAAAAAACATGAAAGGAAAATGTGGTTCTTAAAACCAAATCAACCCAAATCATGATTAAAGTGCAATAAGATAATTTTTATAATTGCACCAAAAACATGTAATGTACACTTAAAGTTTTTTTTTCATTTTTTGCATCTGAGGACTTTTCCCCCCAAACTCCACTGAATGAAAAAGTGCTGCGTGTTCAGATGTGATTCACACGCACATCTGACTCTGCAGAGACTTTCTTGGAAACGCGCAATGTGCTCAGGGGTGGAAACAAAACAACTGGATCAGTGTGGCAAAGGTTCAAATACCTGCGAGTTCTCCCGCCGCCGCTGAGAAGCAAACGGATTATTTTACCGCTCGAGTCGTCGGGTTTAACCCAAGCGGGGGAGAGAGCGAGGCCAGAGCAGCCAGGGGAGTGGTGGGACAGACCCCGCTGCTGGTAAAACAGATTCATCCTGCATCGCGGCGGGAGGACAACGAGGAGCTGATGAAACGGAGAAGGCGGTTGGACGCGTTCCCAGGCCGGCAGGATTTCTGCAGGCCTCCGACCTGCACCGCTTATCTGCTCCTGATTAGGGTTTCAAATGAATTGTGAATCGGCCTCTTTGGTGTGTGTGTGTTTGTGTGTTTAAAGGTGTGTGTGTTTAAAGATGTGTGTGTGTGTGTGTCTCGCACCAAAACGCTGATTTTCTCGAGGTGTCGCCATCCCTGCTGACACCTCCCAGTCAGACACCGAGTCAAACAGCCGGCTCTGATCTCTGACACGACGCCGTGTACCAGAGAGGATCCAAACCCGCCTTCACTGGGGGTCCAGGGTCAGAAAAATCTGAATTTAACCCAAATCCACAGTGACACCGGTGTAACAAGAACTCTGGTTCCCCCAGACTCTTCCTTATGAGGTTTTATGTCTGAACTTAACTCATTAAGTCCCAAAGTGACATTTACTAATCATCCTAATATGGAATATGAACTATTACATACAACATTACAACATTTCAGACTCAGTAACACACTGGTCTTTCACAGCGAACCAAGCGCTACAGACGCTTCGTCATATTTCCTCGTCTTAGCTTTGGGAGACTTTCGTTTGTCTCTTTATCTCCGTCTCTCTCCGCCTGTCTTCTCATCCCTGTTAAATATGTTTTCATGGTGTCACTTGGTGTCTACACTTCATACTCATACTCTGTGCTGTATGCTCCCTGTGAACACTCTGCTGCCCCCTAATGTAGTGGAGGTGCAACTGCACTTTATTCTAGGACATTAATAAAAATTTAAATAAAAAAACATGTCCCCTGAGGTCTAACGCGGTCCCCCTATTAGAGAACCACTGGTCTATGGTATAGTACACAGAATTGTCCTTTTTAAAGGATAAATAGTTCTAGGTTCTTATGGGTTAAATGCAACAAGCTGGTGCGATTCGAAAGCAAAATCAATAAGCTATAGACTACAAATAATCAATGTTAATGCATGTTATCAGTTTAAATATTGAACTACTCATTATTTCCCTTACCAAATGTACCACATTTTTAACACTCTTAACATGTGAGCGAATTAAAAATGCTCAAAAAATATGGCAGAAACAAACCAAACAAGCTTCAGTCAGCTGTTAAATTTGACATTTATGGAGTAATAGGAGTCAAACTTGCACAAAAAGTGGAGTTCAACCTGCAAACGCAGTGAGTGACACACAACCACTGGACACATCTGGACACTGTTAACACGTCAGTCTGTTAATGACTACTGGAGCAATGACAAATAGTCTCAGGATGTTGAACTTAAACCAAACCAGCTTCAGTCGTATCGACGTGTTAAATTTAACATTTACTGAGTAACATGAGTCGTACTCACGCAACCTGTAAATGCACTGACACCACAGCATCACTACAGTAATTAAATCGAATTATCTCTTATACTGATTATAATCTGTAATATAGATGTTTTAAATTAACATGCTTAGATGCTCATGTTGAGGTCCTTCCTCTGAGAAGTCTAGGTGAGTGTGTGTGTGTGTGTGTGTCCGCTGAGAGCTGATAGGCTCCTGGAAGTCACATGACCAAAACACCAAACACACCCTGTGCCTAACCCGTGTTTACTGTGACAATAGTGTGTGTTTTACGCACCTATATTTACCGAACACGTGAGGCGTGCCTCCTGCATGAGTGTGTGTGTGTGTGTGTGTGTGTGTGTGTGTGTGTGTGTGTGTGTGTGTGAGACGTCTCCTGCAGGATGCTGCTCTTATCTTATGTAACCTGGATCCTCACGCATCTCAAAGTCACTTCCACTCAACGTGTGACATTTACCAACATGGAGTCCAGAGAGAGAACGCGGCCTGGTTTCATGTGTTCCCCCCCTCAGCTGTTCTGGGGGGGGGGGGGGTGGATGTGTTCCAGAACAGCTGGTTAATAACCACACAGTGTTGGAATCCCAGCGAGGACGTCCTGTCATATTTGCACAGCTACTGTTTGGTGTCGAGAGGGTTTAGTTTAGAGTGAGATTCATCGTATTTCCTGTTTTATTTTATTATTACTATATATATATATATATATATATATATATATATATATATACTACTATATATATATATATATATACTACTATATATAGAAGAATAAATGTTGTCTTCATCTCCCACTGATCAAATCTTGTCCTCGTTAAACATAATTTTCACAAAAAAGGTCAAACGTTTGAAGTCGCATGGTGAGACGGTAAACAGGAAGTTGTATCCATGGAGACTTGTGCTCCAGCCCTGTGATTGGCTGAAACCTCCTTCCTGTTAGGAGAGCTGTCACCACCCGCTGCTCTGGCGTCTGCATGACGTGGTCGCATCCTAGCGTGATGTGGTGTCGATGGGATTTTTTTTTTTGTGAAAATACTTTGTTTGTGTGAGTTCTGCCTTGAATCCTGGCCGATTCAAGAAGATCGATTTTTTTACTAAAATAATCAGTATGAACCATGACGGACAAATACATTAAAGATTAAAAATGCAGTTTTAGGGATAAAAATGATTGCAGCTGCTTTTACATATTTTGCTAAGCACCTTTTTCCTTTTGTGTTTGACTCTCAGGAGCATTTTCACTGCAAAAACATGAAAATATCTTGTTTTTTGCTACAAATGGCCCAATAATGCATAGAATTATCTTATTCCACTGGCCACTTTCCACTTTTTTCTCTATTTAACCCTAAAGTCCGATGACTTAAAGCATCTTTTTTTAGTGAAACTGAGTCTAGCTTGACTCCAGAGCTCTGCACATCGCTGCTGCCGAGGCTTTTTCCCACACAGATAGTGGGTTATTAACGGTGACCGTATTCCCGGAATTTAGCCCACTGTACGGAACAGTACAGTTAATCCTCATGAAAAGAAGCTGGAGCGAGCTGCAGAGAGAGGAGAGAGTGTTCAGAGGGAAGAACACGTCGATGCAGACGTGATAATAAGAAGATTCTGTGGAGCAGGTGTACAGTTCATTTGCAAGAAGAAGCAGAGGACTTTTATTTTGAAAAATACTGATTAAATCGTATCTTTGTGTGTTTGCTCAGCAGTAACGATATGAAATTAATAAAAAAAAGTTCCAAAAAATGCTATAAATTGTCTGATAGTCTGACCTGTGCCTGAATTTTGACTTTTATCTACATAAAAAAAGTTTCAGCACAAACTGGTGCAGAAAAAATTATTTTTATTTAATTATTTATTTAATTATTATTCAGTCAATGTAATAGTTTCCTATTGAAGTTAAATTCAATCTAATCAAATATAATAAACGTATAACATGTCTGAACATGTGCAGAAGGTGAAAATTAGATTGTCCACACTTTTTCTAATTACTCCTAATTGATATGAACTAGCTTCTTTTAAGGAAAGACGGTGCATTTTAGAATAAACTAAAATCTGCTGCTGCAGACAGGATCAGCTCTGGGGGAAATGAGAGTGAGAGTGAAGCGAGCACTATGAATACGGACGGAAAAGTGAGGAGTAATGAGACGTTTCTGCAGCATCGGGTCAAACAGCCCAGAGGCAGCGAGGTGAAGCGAGGACACAGCGGGTTTTAACGCCGTGAAACCATGCGACCACGCGGAGGATGTTTGCATCCTCTGCATCTGGACGATGCAGCTGCAGCTGGAGCTGAACACGCACTGGATGATGCCTTATTCGTACATTTAGATGCATCTCAGGAATCCTGGACAACAACGAAACAACGGCCATAATGTTCCTGCTGATGTGCGTCAGTTCCAGTTTGACCCGCATTGTTTCACCTTTAGCCGTCTGTGACTCACCTCAGGAGACCTCCCACTGACAAAAGCAGGAAGTGGGTGATTGTTTCGGTCGTGTTATGTTCCCGTGAAAACTGACACCGACGTATGATCCTGGGATCGGGTTCCCGGGGGCCGGAACGCCAGACACTGACCAGGAGTTTCCAAACGTAGCCTCAAACCTGGAGGATCCTAATGATGAATGAATGAATGAATGAGTGTTAATGCACAGATCTCAGAAGGAGGAAAATGCATCAATGTGCACAGCAGCACATGACATCTTATAAAAGAGCATGGGATTTTATTTTGAAAATATGTAACATTGGATGATTGGATTTCTTTTCTTAAAATAAGTACCCAAACCAGGAAAAAAAATTAAATAGAAATTACCTGCTGGTAGAATAAGATAATTCTACTTTTTTGGGTATTGGGCTAATTGTACCAAAAACCAGATTATTACGTATCTCAACCTTAATGTACTTAAATACACCCTGGATGTATTTTACAATAATTTACACATGTCGTCTCAACCTAATAAAGTTTAACTAGAGAGCTTGTACATGGATTTTATATTGAATTTTATTTAACTGAGAATTAACATTTTTTATAAAAGGAAAAAAAACTAAAATAAGCTAAATATTCTTCCAGGGGAATAAGATAATTCTACTTAATATTGGACTAATAGTACCAAAATAGTTTTTATTTTTTACAGTGTGGAAATCATAAATTCTACTTAGCGGAGAAACCAGTAACTAATAACTTTTCCTCTCCAGATATTTCTGATATGATTTAATTTATTTTAATATTGTTTTTAAATCCGTTTTTAATTCCATGTCTTACTGCAGCATTACTGGATCTATTAGAGGCCAAATGAAATGTCCGTCAGAGGATTTTATTGTGTTTTTTTTACCAGTGAAACTAATTATTTGAGGTTTGAGGGATTTAAATAGATTCCTCGCGTCTGATTGGACCGCATGGAGTGGGCGGGGCCTGGCTATTGGCTAAGCCACGCCCACCAGAACTGGCCCCTGACTGTACAAAAAGAGATTAATTTACATAATGCATTTAATACAGAAACACATGAGTAAAACCTGAAGAAATGTGACCTCTTGACACATAAATATTTACTTGTTCATCTTCCAAATTGTCACCATATTAAAATAATGGCCCATGTCATTATTTTTGATGAAAGTAAACCATAATCTTGTATTTGATTAGGGTGACATTAAATAATGAGTACTTATAGTACCACCTCTGTATATTACACTACTGTGTATTACACAGTCAATTTTGTATAATTCAACATATGTATGATGTTAATAGCATATATAGATTATACTGAATTCACAACAATCTATGGATGTCCAGTCTTCCACTTTCAAGACCATTTTGATTGAAATGATTAATAAATATATAGATATACATAAAGTTTTAGTGGAGACGTGCCCATTACTTTAACAGGCTGATGGTGGTGACACCTCCAGTTTACGACCAGCTGCACGCTGCAGACGGGTCAGATTAAAGCGTCA
This sequence comes from Eupleurogrammus muticus, assembly GCA_036785175.1. Taxonomy (NCBI): domain Eukaryota; kingdom Metazoa; phylum Chordata; class Actinopteri; order Scombriformes; family Trichiuridae; genus Eupleurogrammus; species Eupleurogrammus muticus. The sequence goes on along the minus strand of JAYKQN010000022.1, from coordinate 16,779,582 downwards.
GCGTGGATGTTGTCCTGCTGATAGATGGACGTGGAGGTTACATAACTCGCTCTCCTGCGTCCTTCATCCCGCCTGGAACATGACGGGCTGGTGTTACATGTCAGCAGCAGACGCGACCCAGACGGGAACAGAAGGATCTGTTTTATCGCCACGGGCCTAATATCATCTGATGTTTTTTTTAAGCCAGAAATTTGTTTTTTTTGGTCACTACATCCGGAAACGGCACTTTTTCTTTTTTTTTTTTCTAGGACTCATCCATTTTTCATACTGACAGCAGCTTCCTGCAGAGCTTTATTTATTCATTTCTCTGTTTATTTTTGGCTCCTTTTGTCCCTTTATCTTATTTATTTTTATCTTTTCATTTTTTTGTATGAAATATGCTATAAAAATGAATGGCAGAGGAACTCGCCCTGTTTGGGGGTCCAGGGGTCAGGGATGGAAAAATCTGCATTTAAATTATATTAAAATGCAGCAAACTGGTGCCATTTGAGCAAAATCAAGACTTTATAGACTATCAATAATCACTATTATTGCATGATATCAGTCTTTAGACTGAGCTTCTCACCAATTGCAAGTTAATCACATCTTTATCTGTTCTAAATGTACCTTAAAGCGATATCTTTCAGTTATTGGAACAAAGACAAATAGTCTTAATAATGTCAAACCTCAGTTCTGCTTTTAAAAAAGGTAATGTTGAATACAAACCAAATCAGCTTCAGTCATATTGAGCTGTTAAATTTAACATTTACTGAGTAATATGAGTAATAGATGTGTAAATGCAGTGATACATGTCTGTGATTTAACTTTAAAACCCTAATTATAATTAAAATGTGTCTGCTTTGTATGAGAACTGATTGTAAAAATTAAATCCATGAACCGATTATACAGCAGATTCATCCAACCGAATGGCAAAAAAAACAAACAAACTTTTTCATTTCACATTTTTATTGTTCATCATAATGAAAACAGCTTCACTGATACAAAAAAAAAAAAACATCCCCTTGGTTTGGGTAAAATTACAAATCTGCGTGTTCAGCCTGATCCACAGGAAGCAGAGACACTGAACCGCAGACAGGTGTGAGGCTCCGTAGAAAAGTAAGGCAGGTGGTTGTGTACAAGTCCGTCCTAAACACTGCTGGCTGCGACTGATCTACTCATACGACGGGAACGACTGCTCCATTTCTCCGGAACAGGATGACACAGTATTGTACAGCTTGGCTCATTCGTGCAAAGGAAAAATAAAATAAAATAAAAGAAGTGTAGAGATTTTTCGACAAAGTGAGAAGAAGAGATTCTGCCGGACCTGAATACCTGAGATACTAACGAGGGGTCGAGGTGTGGTGTTGGGAGATGAGCAACAACCCGAGAGCAAAGCTCCTCCTAACGAACAGCAGGCTGAAAAAAAATTGAGGGATTGAGCTGGATTTTCAAATGGAGAACAACATTATGTTATAGAACATAACTGAACATTCATAGTGAGGACTGACTGGGCCGCGGGGACCCCAAGGCTTCGTTTCCACTGTCGGTACAATACGGTACAATATGGTACAATACGGTACAATACGGTCAATATGGTACAATATGGTACAATATGGTACAATATGGTACGATATGGTACAATATGGTACAATACGGTACAATACGGTACAATATGGTACAATGCGGTACGATATGGTACAATATGGTACAATATGGTACAATATGGTACAATACGGTACAATACGGTACAATATGGTACAATATGGTACAATACGGTACAATACGGTACAATATGGTACAATATGGTACAATACGGTACAATACGGTACAATACGGTACAATACGGTACAATATGGTACAATATGGTACAATATGGTACAATATGGTACAATACGGTACAATACGGTACAATATGGTACAATATGGTACAATACGGTACAATATGGTACAATACGGTACAATACGGTACAATATGGTACAATATGGTACAATATGGTACAATACGGTACAATACGGTACAATATGGTACAATACGGTACAATACGATACAATATGGTACAATAGGGTACAATACGGTACAATATGGATAAGTTTGGTACAGTAGGGACCAGTACAGATGGGTACGAATTAGTACGGTAAGGATCAGTATGGATCTGTATGATAGAGTTAGGAACTGTATGGTACAAGATTGGTATAGTACCACATGGATCCATAGGGTACAGTACAGATCTGTACAGTATGGATCAGTATGGTACAGTATGGTCCTGTTCGGATCAGTATGGATTGGTATGGTACCATACAGATCAATAGGGTACAGTACAGATCCATAAAGTATGGATCAGTACAGATCAGTATAGAACAGTATGGATCAGTATGGCACAGTACGGATCAGGCCAGTAAACTACACTACAGATGGGTACGAATTGGTATGGTATAAAACAGTAGGGATGTGTACGGTACAAGATTGGTATGGTACCATACGGATCCATAGGGTACAGTACAGATCCATAAAGTATGGATCAGTACAATTCAGTATGGATCAGTACAGTACGGATCAGTTCAGATCAGTATGGTACAGTACAAATGGGTACGAATTGGATGGTAGGAAACAGTGTGGATCTGTATGGTACCATATGGATCCAAAGGGTAGATCTGTACAGTATGCATTCATACGGTACCATATCTGTACCGTACAGGTCCATACTGAACTGGTCCGTACTGATCCTTGGTTGGTTCAGTGATACACCACCTTGTGTGAACGAGCCTTTAAGGGGTTTGTGAGTCTTTTCTAGTAGAACTAAAGTTGTCATTCATGAATTTCATTGCAAAAGATACCGAACCCATCCAATGTAACTCTTTAATTAAAATATTAACATATATTCAAGCAATACTGATCCCAACCAAGGGGGTTGATCGAATGATAATGGGTACCAATGGACTGGATCCATGGTAAATGAAAGGCGAAAACAAGCGTTCTGTACCATATCGTACTGTTTCGTACTGTGTCGTGGAAACAGGGATTATGTGGCTTGTGGAAAGCTTCGATTCAAGTAACGATTTTTTCCTACGACAGCAGTGATACACGTGAGCGGCCACAGCGGGTTGAGAACCAGCGATCGTCCGGGTAAAAGCTTCAGAACTGGTGAACACGGAAGGTTCTTGTGCATTTTTCTAACTGCGGCTACGTTTTTTTTTTCAACATGAGAAACAGCGAAATGAAGAGTTTTTTTTGTCCTGTAGCGTGCATAAAGCATCGTTCATCAACCCTGCTCACTCGTGGCGTTGATTTCAGCAGGAAGCCAATAAGCTACGGGACGGAAGCGGATTAGCGTGATCGTTGGGGGGAAGAAAAAAAAATACCCGACGATAATCTGATATTTCTTTCTTGCCAATGTGCGACTTTATAAACTCGGAGAACATCCGAGTCATTCCGCTAATCCTCTTCCGCGCCATGGAAACATGTTTCCTCATTTATGAAATTTTCTGGGGGAAAAAAACGTGTTTTTGAAGTAGGCCGTTGAGTTAAATCATCCTGACATTACGAACAAAGTTAACATTAAAACATGAAAATGGATATATAGAGACCAGGTTTTCTACAAATATACAAGCTCTACAATACTACTGTCATACAGCAAGAAAAAAAAAGATCTAATACATGTTATATATATTTATATATATACTAAAACAAACAAATGGATTGCAGAAGACTTGTAAGGCAGAATCCCCCGACAAGCCGCTCACAGACAGAGTCAGCGTACCATAAAATAAAGATTATTTACAGAGCATATACAATTGTCCAAAAAGACCATTTTCATAATCCAAAAAAAAAACATGCACATATTACACTATTTCATTTGAAATATCTATTTGCTTCATGTACATAGATCTGCAAAGGATCTATAAATGTTGTCCACTTTGGCTGCATGTGTTAGTGACACGCACAACGACATAGGAGCATTAAAATGAGTTTACCCAAGAAGGCACCTGTATTAGAAACCAGCTATTAGGAAAATCCAAAAAGGCACAACATAAATAACCCTTAGTATTAATGCGGGGACGTTTCAGGTGACGTGTCCAATGTACGAATATTCAGTAATCAATGATTGATCCAAACAGAATTTGCTCTAAACACACAAAACGTGATGGAGTCTGATCCATTTTTCACATGACAATCACCTGTTTAGCCGCGTCCTTGCACTTTAATCATAAGGTCGCGTCCTCAGCAAGGTTTAAATAGTAAATACTGTGATATTTACTATAATAATAACTAGTTCCTGTACTACAACAAGCGTCATGAGTGTGTGTGACGGCTTCTTCCAGATCACCTCCTCAATGGAATATTTTGGCTAAAATATGAAGCTGGACGCACGGGAGCAGCTAGTGTAAAGATATACAAGCTCAGATTTGGAAATCTTGTTCATAGTAGAATCCATGGCATAATATTTAATTGATCGTGAATATATCTCGGCATGGATAATTTTACAAGCATTATGTCGTATTTTTTTGCTCCTCTAAAGCTCAATAATCAACATTAATGTAAATTGATGGTGCTGGCTACAACATCCATTAGTGTCCAGACACATGAACGGAGGTGTCAGTTCTCTTTGTTAACACTCAAGCACACTTCCTTTAAACTAAATAAGACACAATAACGTTAAAGTAAGGCCTTTCACACGTGACATTTTTCTTAGATGCAAAGGTTTGATTCCACCTCATTGGGGAGAATATGGCACAAGTGGAAACCACTTTAGCATCATGAACGGGTATTTGTTTGGCTCTATTGTTTAATTTGGCTGTGTATCTAACGGTTTACTGATGATTAATGCTAACAGGTACTGCGTGGTGGAAATGATCAAAACTTCATGGAGCCACTCGAGGCCAAACTGGGATATTATGTACAACACACACTTTTCTTCTTAATTATGTACATTCATACCTTGCGCGTTGCCCCCCCTCTGTGACAGTAATACTGAGACGTGTCCTCGTCCGCTTCGTGTTTACGGCCAGGATGGAAATCCGCTAGAAATAAACTCTATGTGCTTGCAGACTTTGGCAGAGCTTTGCGTGGAGCGGAGCAGCAAATTAAACCCAAAAACTATCTAAATTTTGAGATATTTCAGGAATTTTCGCACATGTTTTTTTGAATATAATAATAATAATGATAATAATAATAACGCATGTGCACGTTAGTGGTGCACACAGATTAATGCTAGAAGTGCTCCTTGTTTCACGGAGGATGACCAACGGCGAATCCTCCAAAACGTCTTTTTCCTGCACGGAGCGATGGACTCGCTCCATCGCTCCGGCTGCAGATGTCAGTTCACAGATCTGCTGCACAACGTGTGTTTGTTCTGGAAATGATAATATGAATAAAGATGGTGGTGATGATGATGGTGGTGATGATGATTTCAGGCACCAGAGTCTGTTTCCTCCTTTTCCGGGTTTTTGTGTTGTTGTGGCAACATCCAGAACTTTTTTTTTTTTACAGCAACAAAGATACAGAAAACGACAAAAATAAAAATTAAAAAGAAGAAAAACAAAAAAAAAGTTAGTTTCCGTCCAGTAAATATTTTTTTCTGTAGGGGAAAAGAACTGAAGACGTCTTAACCCGGTGCAGCTCGAGGTTTCGTGATAAGACCAAGTCCCGCCATGAGGATCGTGGGGGGGTTGCGGGGGGAGCTCGGCTGCAATCTGAATCGTGAATCAGACGAAGAGCAAAAAGAAAATCGAGGTTTTAGTGGGCGCCGCTGGAGCCGGGCGGGTTGTGGACCCAGTCGAGGACGATGAGCGACAAGCTGACGAACATGAAGATGATTCCCACGACCAGGAAGACGGCGGCCTGAGGGGGGGGGAGGAGGATGAGACAGGATTAATGCAGCACGGGTTCGATGATGAGGTTGTTCAGAAAGCGAGAACACGTTTGTTTGACTCACCCCGATCTTCTGCGGGGAGCGCAGCGGCACAGACTTCACCAGACGAAGGTAGAATGCAGCCGGTAGAATGAAGATGAGCATGGTGGCTGCAGAGGAACCTGCACCAGAACCAGAGGATGTGACGTAACAGGTCTACAGCACATACAGTAGGCTAGCATCAAGAAAAAAGCTGAATGAATTGCCAGCGGAATAAGAAAATTCTACTCAATGGCGAACTAATTGTACTAAAAATACTACTTAAAATTTCAGTTTTTTGCAAAGTTTTTTTAAAAAAATACAAGATAAAGACAATTTATGAGATGAAAAAACAATATTATAATAAAAGTTAGTGAAGTGTACAGTGACTTTTCATTTTCAGATTTTATGAACATTTTTGTAATTATTATGCTGAATCGTTTTGCATGTAAAGTTGCAGCAACTGAGTAAAAATAGAAGTAAAAATATGAAAAAACAGTGTTAAAAACAGTTTACCAGTGACTTTTCATTTGGAAAAAATTTGTTTTTTTTTTTTTGCTATTTTGATTGAGCAAAATAGTTTTCTACCATTTTCCTGTAAAGCAGCATGTCATCTGCATATATTAGTAAATGAGGGATTAAATTCTCCCGCCAGGTAAATGTGCAGCATTTTTCTTACAAGGTCTTTAAATATTACTTAATTTATGAACAAATCAAGCTTCTCAATGCATTCAATGCAAATATTGAATAAAATAGCACCACCATTTAACATAGCGTCAATAGGTTTACTCTATAATGGGAATGTGTGCACCTATTATGATGCTATAATGAATTAAAACCTTATTTTGCCTTTTTTTATCTTGTAATACATGAACTAGCAGAGAAGTGCAGCCCCGTGACACCAGGCAACAACCAGAAATCTCTTTACATAAACCCTCACGTGGCTCAATGCATACAAAGCATTTTTCTGCGGCTTCATGTCATGACACACACATGAGCTAATATTTATGTGTGTGTGTGTGTTTCAGCACCAGGAATGTGAGTGTGTTTAATATCCAGCAGACACCACCCGACACACTAAGCTTCCTCAACTCCGTCTTTACTTAATAAAATGACCCCTGAACTCAGAGCTAATCAGCTGGCGCTAACATTTGCTCACGTTTCTATATATTATTATATATATAAGTAGATGTTGGAGTTGGAGGGACTCACCGATGAAGCCGAAGATGTCCCTGATGGTGGGGACGAAGATGACCAGCATGTTGTTGAAGGCCAGGATGGCGGCGGCGATGAGCATGTGGCGCAGCCAGCTGAACTCCTGCTGGCTGAACAGCAGCGTGATGATGGACGAGCGGATCTGAGCGGGGAAAAAAACACAAAAGTTCTGACATTTGAGTCGTTGGACAGAAAGAGTACGTCAGTGTTATAACAAAGTTCAATCCCTCCAAGGGTTTGTGCACACACTGCAAAAAAATTAAAATATCTTGTTTTTTTGGTACAATTAGACCAGTATTGATCGGCCTCATCGACACTGATTTGGGTCAATTTGGGCTTGTCCTAAAAAGGGATTAAATTTACTAAATTTGCAAAATTTTATGTAAAAAATATGAGATATAAGTTAAAGTGTATAGTGTACAGTGACTTTTCATAAAATGTATGACTTTAGGAAAATCGTATTATTATTATTATTATTGTGACTCTTTTTGCAGTAAAGTTGCAACTGAGTGAAAAAATAATTTAAAAAAATACATGGAAAAACATGTTTTCTCCACTTTCCCATTTTACTTACAATTTGCATGTCGTCGACATATATTGGTAATTGAGGGTCAATTTTCTCCCATAAGGTAAATGTGCTGAATTTTACCTTTTAAACTGGATTTAAAACCTTTTTTGCATATTACATGCAAAAATATCAGTTTGTTTGCAAATTAACCAGTGTTAATATAACACTTAAAGAGTTAAAAAAGAGTAGACTTTAATACGAGTAGTGTTAAGTTTTTTTTAAGGGATTTTACTGTGTTTTCGCTGCAAAGTCACGATTTCCTGAAAGTTCTTTGACAAAATGAGGGATTTTACTCATTAGAGTAAACGTGAAGTTCCATGAAACGCGTTTTGTTTTACCAACACCAACAACAACAGTCTGATTCCCACACTTGGCCACCACCTGAAGTGTGTCAAGTGTGTGTGTGTGTGTGTGTGTGTGTGTGTGTGTGTGTGTGTGTGTGTGTGTGGGAGGGAAAAGACCCAGCGGGGGCACACAGATCCCGGTGCTAAGACGCCTCCAGTGGGTGAAAGGTCGCGGGTATCAGGTGAAACTCGAGGCTCTGTGGGCCATGCGGGGGGGGGAAGGTTACGAGGGGGCGGGGCCTAACAGCACCCATTCAAAAAGGCAGCAGATTATCTCCCGCGGCGCAATGGACCGTGGGATTGCATCAGCCGGTAGTGAAGGGGCGGGCCTTCATGGGGGGCGTGTCCTTACGCTACTGTCACCTCCAGTCCGTTCATGCCAGCTCGGCTTCCTTCCTCTATTTTTTTTATCACTTTCTAAATTCAGGCAAATAAATTCCACTAAAAGTGCAAGAAACGGTTTCTCAGAAAACAACTTTTACTTCTCCTTCGTCTTGTTTCCCCTCAAGAAAAAAGAAAAAAGCACATGTGCACCATCTTTTTTTCTTGTTTTAAGAGGCTCCGCTGCCTCCTGCATGTCCCTTCAAGTCAGAATTAAGGCGCGAGATTTATATCCACTTAGCATGAACAGTAGGGGGGGGGAGAAAAAAAATCACATTAAGTGGATTTTCTGCACCGTTGGGTCGGACCAGGTGACCCCCAACGCGGTGGACGCCGCGAGGAGCCACACCGGCCGCCAAAAAAAGCGAATTTCTTACCCTGAGATAACGACGATAATTTAGGTGCATCGCTGTTAAAACTCTACACCCCCCCCCCCCCCCCCCCCACACACACACACACACACACACACACACACAGCTCCACCCCCCCTCTGGATCCCACAGCTGTTGCATAATTAGGCCGCGTAAAAGTGGAGCCTGGACGGGGCATTTCTCCCCGAGGCTCCAAACTATTCGGCGTCCGACTGTTACCTGGCGTAAAGCCTTTGGAGTTCAGCGTGTGATATTTACACACACACACACACACACACACACACACAATAGTAGTTAGGCTACACTGCAAAAAATAAAATCTTAAAACAAAGCAGATAATTCTGCTCGATTTTTTTTTTGATTTGGTTAAAAGCATCTTGAATGAGATTCAATGACAAGACCCAATAAACTTTAAAGAAATAAACTATATTATCTGCTGGTGGAATAATTTAATTACACTTAATATTACACTAATTGCACCAAAGTTTTTGTAGCATAGTTTTTGGTGGTGAAAATATCTTAGTTTTGGTCGATTGGTCCAATATTGAGTCCAATTACCTTTTTGGACTTATTTCTATTTTTTATTGATTACAGTCAAGAAAAGGCTCCTAACATTTATTATTTGTAATATTGAGTAATTTAACTCAAATTTGTAAATACATTGCAAAATACTCAGATGTATGTTTTCACCATTTTTATGCTGCAAAAAAAAATTTTTCAGGGAAAAAAACACTTGAAATAACCTTAATTATCCGTCAATATAATTCATTATTTGTCTAATTGTACCAAAAACAGGACATTTCCACCTGCTCATTTCAGTGTTTTTGCAGTGCAGCCACGCGTGTTCAGCACTTTAACACCAAACCTGCTGTTTTGAAGCTTAGAAACCTGAACTTGTTCCTCAAAATTATCACAAGACGGTAAAAACAAGCCAGACGCAGCGCGGCGGTAAAAGTCCCTCCGTCGTTCAGAACAGCAACAGGAAGTCTGCTTTGTGACTTCGCGCCGCACCGAAACCAAACAGGTTCAGTTTTACTTTGCTGCAAATGATGGTGAAGCTCAGCTCAGCATGCAGAGGATGCAGAGGATGCAGAGGATGCAGAGGAGGCACTTTCTGATGTAATAACGTAGAAGTTTTACTCCTGCCTCGTAAATCTTCTAGAATAAACCAAGATCACGCTTTGTTTTAGTTGGCTGGTTGTGAGGCATCTATATATTTTCACTTCTTGGTACAATTAGTCTAGTATTAAGTAAAATTATCTTATTCCACTGGCAGATAATTTAGCTTAAATTCTTTCTTCTTTAGAAAACAAATATATAAAATCCATGTGCAACCTCAATCTCTATAGTTCAACTTTATTAGGTTGAGACGACATGTGTCACCTGACATGGCATTACAGGTGAAGATACACAATAATCTTGTTTTTTGGGACAATTAGCCCAATATTGAGTAGAATTATTTTATTTTACTGGCAGATAATTTATTTTGGGTCAATTTTGTCTTGTTTTAAGAGCAGAGGTCTTTACAAATAATTATCTTAAATGATCTCGTATTGGCAGATAAGTTGCCATGTTTGTTACCATGGCAACAAACGAGGCTAACGACATCGGGTTCGTGCGTGGTTCGAGGCGCGGCGGCCGCACACGGATCAGCCGGTTCTGGTGGGGGTCTCCCTGGGTTCTGACCCCCCAGCCGGAGCCTGAGAACCGGGTCAGGTTTGAGTCCACGTCAAAGCTCTTCATTAAGAACCCGAGCCTGGCAAAGCCCTGCGTGACTGCACGCGCACACACACACACACACACACACCTGCTACTGGAGACAGGAACGCATCGCGAATGTTAATCTCTCTCGCTGAAGGTCGGTCGCATTTCTTGCGAAATGAAGGTCAGGAGGATTCAAGGCGACTTTCTGAAATGTCAAAGGGGAAACTTGGCAGCGCGGCCGGCTCCTCCTGGGTTCGCGTCTCGCATGAATCTGCAGCTCCGTGGATCCGCGGGCGCTTCCACTGACGACGGTTAATTAAACCTCAGTGCTTCCGCTGAGTTATGGTCCGACTCACGTGTGATTAAACTTGAGTTTTTGTTCCTTTATTTAAACGAGCGCTGCAACTTATCACCAAAGCGTCTCATACGAGGCGGGTGGTGCGTCATCCGTGCAGAAACAGGCCAGAACCACGTTTCAGGCCTTTTCCCTCCTTATCAATGACTGTTATCTCCCTGTCGCTCTATTTCCATTCAATGTTCACCCGCTTCTCTATTTCTAATGCCAGATAAGGAGGAAAGTATGCACATAAATTCATGTTTGCAAAGACTCAAACCAGCTCTGAGGTATTATTTTAGATTTTAAGTAAAATACTCCTGAATTAGAATATGCATACATGTTATGCACATATAAATTTAATTATTTTCAACTTTTTAATATGTGATTTATAAATGACATAAAACGCCAATGAAGTTTCTAGTATAGTACTTTTTAGCATTATTAATGGGATTATATTTGCATAAAACAAATATCACAAATTGTTTGCTTTGCAACCTTTAGAAAAGATGTTAAGGTCCTGATATATATTATTATATATTAATATATATTAAAGAAAATATATAGGATCTGCATTAAACCAGCACATGACCTCAGGATGTGTTAAAGAAAGCTTGGAGGACTTTTCTCTTCTTAATGCACTCTGAAGCTTTAAAATGACTTTATGACATGATTTCACTGATTTTACGATGCAGTATTTTCCTTTCCTCCGATCTTGTCTGATGTTCTTTTGGTTGAAGTGGAGATTTTTATTTTCCTCATAAAATGTTTGTGTTGTCTATTTAAATAAAGTCGATTCTTATCATTCCTCATAACAGCATTTGAATTTGACCATGACTCAGGCTTCCTGGTTTTCATTTAGCATGAATCCTGATATTCATCATCATCATCATCATCCTCATCATCCCGCTGGTGTTTTACTGCAGATCCACGTTCAGCTTCCTGAACGCTTTCCATCATTAAAAAAAAACATTGGGAGGCTTGCGCGGCCTCGGCGGAGGTTCGTGTTACTACCCAGCAGCCCGCACTGTCCCGGAGGCTCCGCCCCCTCCCCCCCTCGCTACCCCCGCCCCCCCTGAAGGTAGCGGTCAGGGTTGAGGGTTTTTCCACTGTCCATCCAGAGCCTGTAAACTTCCACTGCAGAGAGAGGGAGAGAGGGAGGGAGGGAGGGGGGGGGATTCTCTCGCTCACATTCCCGTCCACAGAAAAAACAGCAGCGTCGGCCGAGGGAGGGCGTGTGTGTGTGTGTGTGTGTGTCAGACAGAGATATGGGAGAGAACAGGAATGTCCATTGTCCGTCTGTGAGAACACAAAACGCCGGCGAAAACAGCGAGAAGTCCGAGTCAAGCGACGCCAGGTCGTAAATGCGGCAAAAGACTATGAATAAATAAAGGAATTTATATTCTGTGAGGGGCGACACGGTGGTGCGGTGGGTAGCACTGTTGCCTCACAGCAAGAAGGTCGCAGGTTCAAGACCCGCCTTGGGCCTGGGTCTGGGGCCTTTCTGTGTGGAGTTTGCATGTTCTCCCCGTGTCTGCGTGGGTTTTCCCCGGGTACTCCGGTTTCCTCCCACAATACAAAAAACATGCTCAGGTTAATTGGTAAACTCTAAATTGCCCATAGGTGTGAGTGTGAGAGTGAATGGTGTGTGAATGGTGTGTGTGCCCCACGATTGGCTGGCGACCATCTGGGGTGTATCCCTGCCTCTCGCCTTAACGCGCTGGGATAGGCTCCAGCAGACCCCTGCGACCCCGAAAGGGAATAAGCGGGATAGACAATGGATGGATGGATGGATGGATATTCTGTGAGAGTGTGTGTAGCAATAATTAAAAAAACACCACACACGTGTGTGTGTGTGCGCTGCCTCTATCTGTGTTTCCATGACACTGCATCATTCTGTGTTTGAGGCTGAGCAGCAGGAAGCTGCTGCCCCCTGGTGGCCGCACGCCGCCACTGCAGCCTCATCATTCAACAAGAAGCAGCTGCTTGTCTTTGCAGGCGTGTGTGTGTGTGTGTGTGTGTGTGAAAAGCCAAAAGGAGGCGTCACACTCCCTTCCTCCCTGGTCAGCGGCCATTTTTGTTCTCCTGGTGTCAGATAAGGGCCGAGCTAAATTTACCCGCCTGACCATGTATGAGGAGCGAAGGGAGAATCCGAGATGATGAAGGTTTGGAATGTGACATCACACACGGAGTTTTGAAAACACGCTTTCCTTTCCCAACCTAAAAGTGTGTGTGTGTGTGTGTGTGAGTGAGTGAGTGAGTGAGTGTGGGTGTGTGTGGTTTAGAGGCGTGGCGGCCCTTTACGGCCTCAGCCTCCGTGTGTTTTGGGATTTGAGATGACGACACGGACTGAACAGCGTGTTCTTTTCACCGGAGAACTGCCAGGAAAATTAAAAAAAACAGGCTGTCGGCGGCGATGTGTCACCCAACGAATGGAAATGATTTTATTTTATTTAAGTGGCGGCGGCCAGGTGTCTGAGACCATGAGGGGAACCTTTGTGTTTTCGTCTGCTCTGACGCAAATAAAATCACATCTGCGGTTCAGTGAGACGCTTTAATTATCCCAGGAGAGATTAAAGAAGATAAATGATCCAGAAACAGAACATGCGTGTGTTTTTCTGGTTGTTTTTGGTACTTACGGGGAACAGCACGATGGGCACGGTCAAGGTGACGGCGGTGAGCACGGCCAGACGCACCAGCAGCAGCATGGTGTCGAACTTATAGACCTTGGTGAAGGTGTGCAGCAGCTCGGCCTCCACGAAATCTGCACAAGAGAAGAAGAAGAAAAAAAAAAACACGCCAGGAGTTGGATTTGGTGCCGAGAGAATGAAGCAGCTTGTTCCAATTAAATAAATCTAAATCTGTTGGTTAACCACTTAACCTTCAGGCCTATTTTTCAGTTTTCCTGCTGTAAATGATCATAAATGTGGAATATCTCTACAACCACAAAGGTTATTGGACGTAAACCTGGAATTAAAATAAATCTAAAACATGTGAGGAGACTACAGGAGAGTCAGAATCTATTAATGTTGATGTTACACAGCAAATAGAGTTAGAATATTACAAAAAAGTGTGCAAATATCAATTATTAGTCCATAAAATGCTATAAATCCACTGAGGATCATTCCAGAACATGAAGAATATTTTCTGTAAGATGATTAAAAAGGAGATTATAAAGGAGCCAATTAAATAATCATGTTAGTTGCAGCCTTACTACTGGTATAAAAATACTTTATTTAGTGTTGGAGCTCAGGTTTAACATGTGATTTATCAATAAAACTCAAAGTATCAGGGGTTTTGAACAGGTTAAAGGTGCATTGCGTAAAATTTAACAGCATTTAGCGGAACAGACACAATATATTATTTATAAAGTATGTTTTATTTAGTGCATAAATCAGTCAAATTATGTGTTATGTGGTTTTATTATCGTCTAAGTTAATTTTATGACTTTAGGAGCATGCAACACGTTGTTTCTACAGTGGCTCACAATGGACGTTCACATGTTTTGCAGCCGCTGTAAAACATGACGGTGCATGATGTGCAGCCTCATCGCTGCAGCTAAAAGTCAGAGGGTTAACGCCCGTCTGCGTCCTCCTACCGTAAAAGGTGAGGTAGCCGAACAGCGCCGACAGCATGTACATCACCAGCATGGCCAGGATGGACAGGTTGGACACGTTCTGCATCTTCCTGCGGCTGCGGCTGCACGAAAAAAAACAAAAAACACGCGAAATGTGACTTTTTTAACTAAAGCTGCTTTAATCGCTGGTTGAAACAGGGAAAAGTTCACTCACTCTTTGAGCTCGCTGTAGATCGGCAGGACCTCGGGGTGGCAGACGAAGGCGAAGGCCAGGATGGGAACGGTGTAGGCCGTCTGGGTGGAGGGAGAGATGTTAAAACGGCGCCAAAATCCGTATCCAATCGGTAAAACACAACCCTGATACCGAGACTTTCCTCAATCTGCGTTTTTTGTGCAGCTTCTGATTTTATTTGACATTGATCGATTAGACGTGTTGTGTTTTGTGGTAAAGAGACGTCAGAGCGCGGGGCGCCGACGTTTGAAAAAAAAACCCCCGGCTGTTCGTGGCGGTGAAAAACTGTCACGTGAGATTTTCGGCGGCTGATGCAACGCCGCCTCATGTTTGCACCGCCGCTTCTCCGCTTCTACAGCTTCTACCGCTCCATTCACAAACACTGCTGCACCTGTGTGTCAGCGTGACTGACAGGAATTTCTCAACACACACACACACACACACACGCCCTGCACACACCACCTTAACCAAACATGTCCCTGCAAATACCTGAAAAGATTAATAGGTTTGCACGGTGAAATAATGTGTTTCTGCCCACCACTTTCCCATAATAATCTGGTGGAGAGGAGACGATCCTGAACTTGACACCAGTTCCTCGCTTTAAGTTTCATCAGTGAGGCTGAAACCAGAGGAATATTCCACATTCTGGTTCAGTGGGAGTTTAATGTCACTGCAGCTTCAACTTTAAAAGTCCCTGAGGACAAACACTGCTTCACATCACACAAGAATGTATTCTTTTTACTTTTAATGGGGTTAAGTCCTCATCATATCAACCAAAAACTACTTAAAGCCGGACCTGTTGTTCCAGTTTTCCTGCTATAAATGATCATAAATCTGGAATATCTCTACAAACACAAAGGTTATTGGACTTAAACCTGAATGTGACTAATAAAATGTCAGAATCAATTCATGTTGATGTTACAGGGAAAATATCTAACTTTGTGTTTTACTACAGATAAAAAAAAACTTTATTTAAAATTCAAATAAAGATCAAACAGCTAAAAAAATGAAATAAGCTAAATCGCCTACAATGCAAAGCTCATTGATTAATAGGATAAGATGATATTGATGATATATATTGATGCTGTAACAGGAACATTGTGTTTTACTGCAGATAAAATACTTTTATGTAGTGTTGGAGCTCAGGTTAGCATGTAGCATGCAGCATTTAGTGGAACAGACAGTTATTTTAATCAGTGCATTTATCGCCTTCTGAGTCATTTTTATCATTTTAGGAGCATGCAACATGCCGTTTCTCCAGATAAATTACTTTATTTAGAGGTTTTATCCTGTGGTTTATGAATAAGACTCAACCCTGCCACATCGGTGGTTTTCCAGCGCCCGCGTGGCGAGGCCTGCAGGCCCGTACCTGCGAGTTGAACACGAAGTATTTGGGCGTGCACATCTCCACGGCGTCGGGGTGCGGCTCCACGTGCACGCCGGTGGAATGGTGGGCGTCGTGCACGCCGAGCGACGCCGGCGAGACGTCGGCCCGCGAGAAATCCATCTGGGCCGATCGGTTGGGCGGCGGGTACAGGCCCGGCGCCTCGGAGGCGTTCATGCTCAGGTTGGACGAGTGCTGGAAGAAGAACGGCAGCGGGCAGCTCAGCGTCATCTTCTTGTAGATCATCTGGGGACAAGAGGAATTTATTTAGAACCAGGAGGATTAATTATCATCTGCTGCTCCATGCAGCATGAACAACAGCCATAGACACAGCAGGATGATAAAAAAAATGAGAAAAATGAAATATTTTTTTGCAGGATTATTTGCAGCAAAAACGACAAATATTTTCACATTTTTTGCAGCATAGTTGTTAGTAGCTGGATTACGCTGTAAAAAATGAAATCTTTTTATAAATTGCACTTTTTAAGGAAAATATTAGTCATGTTTAATTCAAAACGAGACTAAATCGACCCAAATCAGGAAGAAAACATGAAATAAACTAAATTATCTGACGGTGGAATCAGATAATTCTACTTAACAATGGACTAATTCTACCAGAAACAAGACAATATCACTTGTTAGGATTTTACAGTGTATTATATATACATATATACATATACACACAAGTGGAAAGTAACTAAGTACATATACTCAAGTACTGCAATTACGTCCAATTTTGAGATACCTGTACTTTACTTAAGTATTTCCATGTGACTTTACACTGTATTTATCTTAAAGATGCAGATTTATTTTAAATGACATTAACAAAATTGCAATAATTTCTTTCTAAATTAGCTATAAACAGTGTTTGAGCTCACTCGTGTGTACTAATACAAGTAGTATAATACACAATGATAACACAACAGTCTGCGTAATGAGTACTTTTACTTGTGCATTAACTACTCGTGGTATTAAAAAAAGCTGAACTCACCACAACCAGGAAGAAAACCATACAGGACAGAGAGAAGCCGCTGGTGTAGCCCAGATAACCTGCAGAGAAAAGAAAACCTGGTTGAACATGTGATTATTATAATAATAATAATTATTATTATTATTATAGGGATCACAGCCTATTTTACAACGTATACGTACGTACGTATAATGTCATAACTTATTGTTGTAATAATACCATATTCTGTTATAATAATAATGTATTATTATTATAACATAATAATAAATTTATAACTTATTGGCCTATTACATTTAAATAAGGCAATTTATTTAATTATCTGCTGCTACGGGACATAATAATAAATTATAGCGTTTGGTAGATTAGAAACATGTTAGTCAGGTCAGTTTAAGATTAAAAATAAAAAATCCAAATCAAACATGGCGTCAGTCTCTACTGATAAAATAAAAAGATAAAATAAGTTTTTTTTATCCTCACCGAGGTTTTTGAGCAGAGACAGAGGGAGGATGACGCCGATGGACACAAACACCACCAGGTAGTTCCCGTTCAGGTACCATTCGCTGGAAGAAACAGCACAGAGGAACTGATCAGAGGAGGAAACACAGGAAAATGAAGATGAAACATCGTCCAGTCCACACACATGCACTCACCCCGAGTTCTGTTCCAGACCCAAAAAGGCTCGGATCACTTCAGGCAGCTCGTACTTCACGATGAAGAGGTAGCTGGACATGGCTGCAGGAGCAAAAAGAGCAAATATCAGACGCTGAAAGCAGCAGGACTGTGACGTTAAAACCCAGAATGAAGCCGCTTTACTGCTCACCGCCAATGTTCTGCATGATGATCGACCCGAACGCCGCTATTTTGCCGGGCCAGCCGAACGCTCGCTCCCCCAGCTTCTCGTAGATGAGAGAACCTGCAGAAACATTCACCGCTTTTTACCTCCTGATTTTTTCCCCACAAACTTCCCGGAGCACGTTTAGCAGTTATCATAGATAACCTTTATTTCTGGTTTAATCAAAGGTTTAACCATGTCTGGTCTCAAAATCGTCTTATTTGCATACGTTTCAGACACGAAGCCGCATTATTTAACATAAAATAAGCAGAGATTCTTCAACAGTCTGTATATGGCAGGAGAATGGAGTAAATGGAGTGAACACAAAATATAATTGAAGTACAAAAGTTTATTTTAAAAAGTGATGTGAGCCAAACAAACAACTTTTATATGCTTTTTAATGCATTTCTATTTTTTGTTGTTATTAAAATCCATCCATTTTTACTGTGTATCTTTACACACTTGGGTGTATAATAAAACAAGAAATAAAGTCTTTCTGCTTTACTTAATGTGGAAAATGAGGTGTTTGCATTGACTAAATTAGAAAATTAAGAAATACGTCTTACAATACAACAGTTTTATTTAATTGTTTGAGACTATACATATATATATTTAATATTTTCTAAGAAATAAGAATAAAACGTACATACAAGTACAATTCAATAGTTTTATTTTATTGTTTGAGACAATTAATCTGTTTCATTAATTTGGGGAAAATAAAACAGGTCTATTTCAAATGTATTCAGAATTTTTATTCTTAGTTTTAAATGTACTACTATGTACTACTATGCATTTCACTATATATATATATTAGCTTATTTCATTTTTTTGTTATTTGCGCCAATTAATTCTATTTAAATAGAAAATATTGAATACACACACACACACACGCACATATATATATATATATATATATATATATATATATATATATATATAAGAAATAAGAAAATAAGATAAGAAATATTACAATTCAGAAGTTTTATTTTATTGTTTGAGACAATTAGAATTCCCATTACACTGGCAGGTTTACTAGGTCAGGTCACCAAGTACACTAAAGTACACTAAAGTACACTAAAGTACACTAAATATTTCTTGAGTAGGAGTAGGCAGTCTGTACTACTTCATTGAATTTAGTCCAAAAAAGCTAAAATAACATAATAAAGTTTATAGCAGTAGTAAAGCAGCCGACTATTCAAAGTAATAAATGTAATGTTTTGTACTGGGGATAAGTACACGTTAGCATTTCCTTTTATTTCTGTGTTTTTGGGGACGTACCTCCTTCTTTGGCCGTGACCAGGAGCAGATGTACGGAGTACAGGGAGAGGATCGCCACGGCAACGAGCAGGATGCTGCACAACGGAGGAAACCAGAGTTCATCATCAGAGTAGACGATGTGTGTGTTATCAAATATTAGTGTTGTTTTAATGGAAAACAGCCGCGGGAACGACACAGAACGTCAGAGGTCACATGACCCGGGTGGCTCCTCCCACACTGCAAAGGATGAAGGGAAATTATGCTGTTTTTGGTACAATGAGAATTAAGTGGAATCATCAGAGGGTTTTGTTCAGATTTAAGATGAAGCTGTTTAACTTTTTATTATAATGTTGTATTTTTATCTCACTCTTTTTATCTCCTTTGTATGTCAAGTACATGTGAAGAAATTGACAATAAAATTGACTTTGACTTTGACTCACAAATTGGCTTTAACTCTTATAAAAAAAAACAACTTTGTACACTGCAAAAAACTGAAATCTTATAAATGAAAATATCTCGCTGTTAGTACAATCAGTCCCAAATTGAGTAGAATTCCTATTACAATTATCAATTCTACTCAATATAAAACTAATTGTACCAAGAAACTATCATACATTATCATGACCGTTGTTTAAAGTTTTTGAAGTGTATCACGTGATTTTGTCTTTTTCACTATTGATCTGATTCTTTTTTTTTTACTTTTTTATATCATATTTTGACATTTAATCTAATATTTTTTTCACTTTTAATATATATATATATATTTTTTAATTTAATGTTTGTTTTATTTATTATTGTATTTATAAACAAAAACGTATTATTACTAAAAACATTATTTGGTAAAATACTGAATAAAAACCAGAAACCTGATGTGTGAGTCATTAAGTCATTGAGTTATTTCTTCACATGGAGTCTGCATACAGGCTGATACTGGGCTGAATATATTTTATCTAGTTATCACGCATCAGGACCGAGGAGTGTGTTGCCTCCGTAGCCAGAAGATGGCAGGAGAGCAGCGCCGCTCCCTTCCAGCTCCACACCTGCAGCACCGGTTCTGTTCTGCACCGGTTCTCCTGAGGCCCTGCAGGGTTTGAGGCGGTTCAGGGTGACCAGGGGGGTTCCTGTCACTTTTCCACTGCGTCACTACTGTTTCATTTAGTAAAGAAATGCTGCACGCTAAAATAAGACGCATGTTTTATAACAGCTGAACATGTGAAAAATATCTTCTGTTCCATACAATTCTCCGTCTGACTTTATTCTAGCATAAAGTTGTCCTTTAATCTAATATTTTTTTACTGAAAACCTAAAATTTATTATCGCATAAATATAATTTTTTTACTTTTTTCATAATTTTTTTATAATGTTTTATCTCATAATTTTAAATTTTATTTTCTCATTATTGTAGTTCTGTAGAATAATTCTCTTTTTCAATTTTCCCTTTTTCTTCATTTGGTTTGAGTTTAACTTTTTACAATGATGTTGTCCTTTAATCTCATATATATATATATTTTACCTTTTATCTCATAACTTTAACTTCCTATCTCATAATTGAACTTTTCAGCGTGATTTTTCATAATTGTGACATTTTATCTCCATATTTTACAAGTCGAGCAAAAAAAAAAAAACCCTGAAATAAGCGACGTTATGTAAGATAATTCAATATGCTTCTACTTAACGTTTAACTAACCATACAAATAAAACAGGATATTTTCCACCTGATCGGACGTCATTTTTTGCAGTGTTTTCTGTCAGGACGTTGACCTGACGTAACCCCGGGTTCCTGATTGGCAGCGATGACAGATCGTATTAACACTACACACTAAAACATGCAGTTTTACGGCCTAATCACACAGTGGCCTAAACTGTAGGTTACATTTGTACCTAGCGCTCCGCCCAGGAACCTTTAATTCAACCGCAGAGACGTTTCGTACTGAAGCCTACGATGACAAGTCGGCTGTAATTGCTCCGTGGTTAAAAGTTAAAAACGTAAAGACGCCTGCGGGCTGCAAACGTCTGCAGCTCGAAGAAACGTGGGCTGCCCCCCCCCCACAAAAAACAATAAAAATAAATAAAACGGGGGTTTGCACGGATACTCACCTGAAGAGAATGATGCCGGTGTTGGCCATGGCGAAGGACAGGCCCAGGATGCCGCTGCCCATGATGGCGTTGCTCAGGTTGAAGACGGACATGCCGAAGGAGGCGTGGCCGGGATGCTGGGGGGGGGAATATTGATCAGATATTGGAATCATGATGTAATCCTCTGTCACAACGAACATTTGGAAGCAGACAGCGAACCACATGGTATACGGCTGAAATCTGCTACTTCAGTTTATAATCTGGGAACGCAGCAATTAATATGTATAGTTCATGTATATATAGCAAGGTAATATATATATATATATAACAATTTGCAAACAAATGAGTTTTAGTAAGAACCCAGATTACCCATTTATCCTTAAAGGGAAATAACATGGGTTATGCCATAGACCAAGTGGGCCCCATAGGACACATTTTTTCAGAATAAAAGTTTTTATTCCTAAATATCTGTATTTTAACATCTATCTAACATTAGTGGTAAACATATTCTATTAGTTAGGATGATTAGTAAATGT
Source organism: Eupleurogrammus muticus (assembly GCA_036785175.1). Lineage (NCBI taxonomy): Eukaryota > Metazoa > Chordata > Actinopteri > Scombriformes > Trichiuridae > Eupleurogrammus > Eupleurogrammus muticus. The sequence goes on along the minus strand of JAYKQN010000022.1, from coordinate 16,757,934 downwards.
CGCTTTGGGACTTGATGAGTTAAGTTCAGACATAAAACCGAAACAGGAAGACAGGAAGAGTCTGGGGGAACCAACGTTCTTGTTACACCGGTGTAACAACACTGTTGGTAATTATGGGTTAACATTTGATTTACTTGCTGCAAAGAATAAAATGTTTTAAAGGGGAAAAATACAGTAAAGTTTACAATTAAAATGCACTACACCTCAGCCTATCATCTCACCATCAAGTCATTAATTTTACAGCCTTTTTTTTTACACTGGGTTCTGAGATGAGGCGTGAGGCTGCAGAAACACACTCCAACAAAAACCCAAATGATGTTTTCTTAAAAGAAAAAAAAAAAAAATCCCATAGAAGCTAAGTGCATGCAGGACGGCTGTCTTGTGTTTGTCAGGATCCCTTTTCGGACAAAAATAAAGCATCACTCGGGGATCATGTGCGTCCGATTGCGGAGCACATGCTTCTGATTTGGCCACATACAGTTACTACTACTGTACCTTCTGATAAACTCGGTGGCTCCATCATGTGGCAAATAACCGCCCTCATGTCTGGTTGACGCTCCGGTGTCATAAAAAAAACATCGAGCGATTGGTTTATAGGAAACTTTTTGCTGATTCACGGCCGGTTTGTACTTTCCTGACCTTGTGATGTCACGTCGTCCAAGTGAAAACCGGCCAATCAGAGAGAGAGGCTCGTGAATACTAATGAGGCTGACCCAAAGTGACCTGAGACGGATTTTTTTTGTACTTTGCACAAGTGCAAACACGTGATGTCGGGAGGGTTAAACCTTTCAAAGTACTTCTTACATATTCTTCATGGTATTCCTCATATTTCTTCTTCTTCATCATCCCGTTTGACAGGAACTTCTGGTTCTCTCCGTCGTCGAGGTCGTCGAATTGGCTGCGAAACGAAAGGGAAAAAAATACATTTGCAGAGTCTCACACAATTTCATGAGGAAGATTTTCCATTATTTAGTTCTTTGAGTAAATGAGGAGTTTCTTGCAGGACGTTTATATGTGTTGTGTTTATGATAACAACATTTACGAAGCGAATAGTTCCTATAAAGTGTTAATTAAGCAGCTCTAAAGCTTAATTAAGACACTACAGTAAATGTTTGACTAATAGATGACAATTGTTTTTCTATTTAATGTTTAAATAAGTTCTTATAGAACCAAAAATGAACTAGTTTGCATTTCTGCAAATATATATATATAAATAAACCTTTCCTAGGTTTTATTATTGTACATATTTAATGTGAACAAACCTCCAGAATACAATCAGACATGAGAATGTAAAGTTTTGGTGTATGTGGGTGCAGATTTGGGTCAAAATGAGAAACAACAGGATGCAGACAAAACCAACTTTTGTTGAATTTAGGGGAAACTCAAACCAACCTGGATGGAAAATAAAGCTAAATGATTAGCTGCTACATGCTACGGTTGCCCACCTGTTGATGGTGGCCTTCTCCTCGTCGATGGGCTCCGTGTAGCGGTCGTCCGTCAGGCTGTCGTTGCTGTCGTCGTCGGCCTCCGTGGAGACTTTCCTCAGCTCCATGCGATCCACGACTCCCGGCATGGCGGCTCAACGAGAGGCGGCGGCGGCGGTGGCGGTCTGGCGTTGGGGGGGGGGGGCACTGATGGCGTTGACGGCGTGGCGGCGACGCGCTTCGTCCGCGAAACTAGAGCAGAACTCGCTGTTGCCTTGAAGAACAAACCTGAAAAATAACAAGAGGAGATCTGATCAGATATGACAAGAAGCTCTGCAGATATGGTTTATAAATGCAAAAAAAAAAACATGCATTTAATAGAAAAAGTAGTAAAGAGTCCTGGTGATACATGCACGGTATTAAAATGTCTTATTACAAGTCATGCAGATGTTTTCTTACATTACAGTTTCTGCTTATTACTGAAATGGGCCTTTTTAAATATGCAAAATTAGATAGAACAGAACAGAAACGTGAGTTTTATCATAAATCCAGTAATCGTCATTGTGGTTCATGAGTATCCCTGCTGGTTTGATGGTAAAAGAGTGAAATGGAATGTTTGAATCCCATCATTAGACACCAGCTCAGCAGTGTTCATGCATTGTCCAGTCATGTTTGTTTTAATAAAGTTTTCTTTTTTTTGCCTCAGACGCGTGGTCTCAGTCTTATCGGCCTTGAGGAAGAACAGAGCAGAGAGGAATGAGACCCTCGACGCTAAAAACAAGTCGCTGTCGTTTCCTGGAAGTTCAGAGTGTGTGTGTGTGTGTGTGTGTGTGTGTGTGTGTGTGTGTGTCCTGCTGGTTTTTATTGCTGCAGCAGCTTCATTCATGCTATTAAAGCAGGTCTTTTTATACCTTTTTTTTCTAAAAATAAATATGTTTTATTATGATTAAGGCCTGTAGCAGCAATGCAGTCGTCCCGCTCACACACTCCTCGGAAAAATCCCCCCTCCCCCTCTTTTCACACTGAAACACACACTCTTGCTACGATTGATCCGGAGCTGTCGGAACATGTCGCCGCCTGCAGAGCCGGGGTCACTCTGACACGTCATCTTGTTTCAAAACAAGCGTTTTATTCCACAGTTTTCTCCTCCCTCGACCAATGGGAAAGCGTCTTTTTACAACACGTGATTACGGCCATTGTTACCGTATTTTGTATTAAAGCCGAGTGTAGCTGTGATTGTGACATCACAACGGGAAAACGTCAGAATGAGCGTGTGTGTGTGTGTGTGCGCTCCTATTTCACCGAAATATTTACGCACAAGCTCTTGAACACGTTTTTCTTTCCTCTTTATGTAACAGGCCCCTGACTTGATTTAATTAATAGCACGGGAAACACAAGACGACGGCTCGCTTCTATCTTTAGCGCAGGTATTATAAGGCCGGGACACGAAGACGGACGGGCCGCTGGACGTCAGGTCAACAAACACCACAAAAACCAGGTCACAGGCGCAACAGGTTCACCACAGGCCCCTTGTTCATGTATGTGGGGGCGAGGGGGGGGTCCATTTCTCCATATGTGACTTTCATGGGTTACATCAGGAGATGAAAGGCCGCATCGTTATAAACGCTGCTAGCAAATTAAAATTAACTGCTCTCTGATTGGACATGGGTTCTGAACCCCCCCTTTGTCCTTAACGAGTTTATGGCAGCGATTACAGTCAGGACAATCCAGGGTGGGGGGGGGGGGGGTGATTCAATGTGTTAAGGGCGTGGAGGGAAAGTCCTAGGTGTTCATTTCCATACAGAGAGGGACGGGGAAAAACCGGATCATTGTGGTGTTAACGCCAGGTGTGAACGGGGCCTTTGACCTACAGGAAGGTGATAAAAACGACCTTTAAAACAATAAGAAGGAACCAAGACGGCCTAAAAACACTTTAACTGGGTGTTCTTTTCGCAGACAATTAAACGTCAGGGCAGATTTTCAAAATAAAACCCAGATATGCAAAAAGTGTGCAGCTGTCAAAGTATAAAATGACATAAAAAAGGAAATTACAGAGCTAATGTACGGACTAGAAAACTGCTCGTCTTTTGTTTCACAACTGTGAAGTAAGGGGGGAAACGGTTGAGCAGCAGGATCCTTGCATCACAACGTATGATGAGTGTCAACAACCCACATCCACTGAAGGCCGTAAACACGGATGTCGGCCCCCGCCGGGCTCAGCTGGTTCTCATCCACGCGGCCAGACTCGCCGCTCGTCGTTATTCCACCTCCGCCTCAGAAACCAAAAACACATTCACGTCGGCTAAATCAGCATAAATTGACCCTAACCTGCTAATGTTATACTGTGTGACAGAGGTAGACAGATGCATGCAGCCAATCAGAGAGCAACAATAGGTGACTAAATGGGTGGAGATATCATGTTGAGGCTATTAAGCAATATTAGAAAATAATTGGGCAGATTAGACTAACTGCACCAAAAACAACATTATTTGCAGCATAGTGATTGGCTAACTGATTACACAGAAAAAACTGGGGAAAAATCATTTTGGGCACAATTAGTCCAATATGGAGTCGAATTATCTCATTCCTCTGGGAGCTAAATTAGCTTATTTTAAGGTTTTTTCTTGATTTTAGCCAATTTATTATTATTTTTTAAAATAAAATAATACCAAACTGGCCCAAATTGCGACCATTACCCATCAATGGAATCAGATAATTTTACTCTAGATACTCTATCTGTTATTATTTCAGTAGATGAGAGATCTCGGCGGCTGCTGCTAAATGCTCTGATGCCTCTCGCTGCTGTTTGACTCGATATGTGGTGACACAGTCTGTGGCTGCAGCGTTTCACAAACCGGTCAAATGTCTCCTATAATTTTATGATAGGAATTTATATTTTAATACATGCCAGTGTGCAGCACAGAGACACTGAGTGTTTAGCATTTGGACCAAACAAGCTGTATGTGAGAAGAAGAGCTTCTAGCAAGAACAAAAACATTAAGGAGGCGTGTTGGTGGTGTGAAAGAACTCCGGCTTTAAAAGAATCTGTACATTGGGTACAATTAGTCCAATATGGAGTCCAATTATCTCATTCCTCTGGGAGCTGATTTAGCTTATTTTAAGGTTTTTTCTTGATTTTAGCCAATAAAAGTTTTTGTTTTTTTAAGAAAATAATACCAAACTGACCCCAATGGGATCATTATCCATCAATGGAATTAGATAATTCTACTCTAGGCTCTATATCTATTATTATATATTATTAGTAAATGAGAGATGTCGGCGGCTGCTGCTAAATGCTCTGATGCCTCCAGTAAAATCTCTCGTTCTGAGTTAAATAAACTGTGAGTTGGCTGAGTTGTTCTGAGCCTTTTTACTGCAGCGATTATTCTCTGAATCAATAATTTTGAAAAAATCCAGTGATACGGACGCAGGCCGCCCCTTAAAAACTGACGATTCGGAGCCAGCGGGGGGAGATTAAGCGTGTACATCACCATCAACAACCACACCGCACACGCCAGAACGCCTAATCCCTCAGCGCCGCTTTCCGCTGGCGCACGGCGAGACGGGAACCGGGTTTTCACTCTTCCGCTGCCAAGCGGATTAACCTGTCCGACCGGGTTAACTTCACGAGTCGTAGCCGCGGAGCTGCGGAACGCACATGGGGCCAGACTCAAGTGACCCGGGCCAGTACCGGTACCGCTCGCACCTGGAAAGTTACAGAATGCGTCTGGACGGACCAGTTCCTGCCTTTTACGCACAGTCTGCCAAGCTGCAAACAGGGAATCTGTGACACGGTTTGTTCTGTTTTGCAGACAAATTGCAAAGAAAAAAAACTTTAATGTGTTTTAAAGGTGAAATGTGAGCAGGGTCATGCTCCACACTGTAAAAAATAATCCTGGTGCAGTAGGTAAAATATGGAGTTATTTTATTCCACTGGCAGATAGTCAATTAGGGAAAATTTGAGGTAGAAAGTTCAAATGATTAGAAAAAAAGTCATAAAATATGAGAAAAAATAAAAATGTGAGATACATGTTCTTCTCTTAAAACTCAATAATTGACTTATTGCACCAAATATAAGATATTTCTGCTTATATGGTAGTTATAAACTACACAAATATGAATTACCAATAAAAACGTGCAAATAGAATCAATGATCACACTTCCTGCTGTTTTAGAGCTTTGCAAAGTCTTCGAAACAAACTGCAGAGTCAACAAGTTTAAAGGCGGAGAGATCAGATAAATTCACTTTGAGAGGACACGAGAGCTGCTTTAGAGCAGAATATTCTATTGGGATTATTATAAAAGTGGAGAAAAGCTGAAACAAATCAGTCTGATCTGATTCTTTATGGTTTTCAAAATAAAAAGATACAGCTCACGCATCACTAAACATCACCTTATTTGTCCGCTGTGGAAAAACAGCAGCAGCCGTGCTGCCTCCTACATCCTCCACACACACCGAGTCTTGCATCAGCCGACCGGTTCACGGCAGAATTCCTCCAGCGAGGAGCGAGTTGGAGCTAAATAAACACCGGGCTTTGAGTCTGAAACACACCCTGCTGCAGCTCATCTGGAGCACAACCACAAACCTGCTGCTTGTCTTTACCCCAAATCACATTTCTGGAGATGTGAGTTGCAAAAGCATGAAGAGAACGAAGCGCAACAAAACGTCAACTTACTCAAAAAGCTCCTTCTCGGTTCTTCCTTTTTTTATTTCTTCTTCTCTTTTTGAAAAATAAATGTTCTTATGAAACGAGAGGGAGACGGACCGAGCGGCTGGAGTTCTGCAGCTCTTTGTAACTCAGGTGAGAAAGAAGGAGGCTTTTTAAAAGGGAGCAGGGAGGGCCTCCGTCGACCAATGGGGACGCACGGCGGGACACTCAGGCCCCTCCCCCGACGACGCTCATTAACCCCCCCCCCCCCCCCCCAGTCCCCACCCCCCACCTCCAGAAAACAGAAACACACACACACTGATGCTGTAAAACACACACACAAAAAAACAAAATCTTGCAAAGGTAAAAAAACGAATCAATTTGTCCAAATTTGCAAATTTGGATTTTAAGCTCAATTTTTTTTACAGTATTTCTCATAAAACAAATCAAATGAACCCCCCTATATATATATATATATATATATATATGATATATTGATCAAATTCTAATCAATATATATTTTAATTCTTAAACAAATGCATTTCAAGAAATTGCCTCAGTCAATTTATTATTTCACTTTTTCCCAATTATTTTTCCTAATTATTTCTTTTTCCTCTGGAGGTTGTGGTGTGTGATTTCCATCCGGTAAATTACATCGCGATTCAGGCAAATTTCCACAAATTGAATTAATTGAAAAAGAATCTGTAGAATCTGAAGGCGACGGCGTGCGAGGAGGTCGGCCTCCTTCAGACCGCCAAACCGCTCGGCGACTTTTAAACATCGCCGGCCGCGTCCGTCACGTCATCGCGTCGGTCAGCTGACTCTCTCCTTTCGCTTTTATTTGAAAAAAAATCATGGAGGCGACGGCGCGTGTGAGGTCACGCGGCGCGGCGGCCATCGCCACCGTACTGACTCTTCTGTACCTACAAACACACACACACACGTTTGTTTGCAAACGAACCCATGTGTGTGTGTGTGTGTGTGTGTGTGCACATGGACGTCCAACTGGTCTGAGGACAGATGGGGGGGGAGTGTCCCAGGCCGACCAATCAGAGCCCGTCAGTGTCGGCGATGTCACTGTGGCCAAGGTCACGTACATGTCAGGGGTCCGCTTTTTTACTTTTCTCTTTTTTTTCCTTTAATTATCTTGGATGCGTCGCCGCTGTTTGTCTTTCAGAACAGGTCAAAGGTTGAACTCAACTCTATCGTGAAAAAAATGTGACTTGATTTGAACCCTGCAGACGAGTTCGAGGGTTCAGTTCTGATCCGTAAACACGTTCGCTCCAAAGCATCCGAATGTGAAGTTTTCAGAGAGACACAACTGTCGGTTTCATTCAGCTATAAACAGCGTTGGGAGAGTAAACCCTTATTAGATTACTCAAATGAAATCACAGATCCTAAATGCTTTGGAATACCCTGAGGACAACGTGGATGATATTTAAAAAAAATAAAGTTCAGCAGCCGCTGTTTGATTCCTGAACCCGTTTGTGGATTATTTCTGTAAAAATGATCCATCAGGCATTAATAATGATCCGATTAAACATCTGATTTAACGATAATTAACAATCCCTCTCACCTCTGATGAACATATTTTAGTGAGCTGGACATAATTACGCTAATCGCTAACGTCAGGCGGCCCACTAGCGATACGCAACCGCTATTACGGAAGATGAATGAATTTTTGAGAAAAAAAAAATCTTTTTACGGACAGTACGTGTATTCAGGCTGTAATGCGATAAAGTTACTCAACGCGTAACTTAAATACTTTTTAGTATTCTATTAAAACCCGGCCTACAAACCCTTTAAACGCAGTTTTAGTCATAAAATCTGTTAATGTCATGTTATACGTCGTATTATAGGTCCTCATTTATTTAAGCTGCATATATCAGACATAGCAAAGCGGTTCTGACGGTTTTCACGTTAAAACAGTGAAAAAAGGAGGAAGAGTCTGTACGAAACGCAGGTTTCCCCTCCAACGCCAACTGCTGCAGGGACATTCCTTACATGGCTTGGTCCTTGAAGTCTGTGTGTGTGTGTGTGCGGGGGGGTCACACACACACACACACACACACATACCGCCACCCCCCTGTGACTAGAATCTCCTCTTTAACCAATAGTGAACAGATTTAGCTTGTGTGTGTGTGGGGGGGGGGGGGGGGTGAAGTTCCTGAGCCTGGTGTTGGGAGGAGGAAGGTCAAACACACGTAGAAGTAAACTCAAGAAACAAAAAATCTCACCTGAACCTTATTGTTGGACCAGATTTAAGTACAGTGAAGTCACACGTTTAGCGATTTTAACTTCCTCTCCATCAAAATGCATCGTCTTGCAGAGCGGTAATTCCCTAAAATCTGGTTAAAATAACCAGCTACTACTCAATACATGGGTTTTTGAGTCCCATATTAGTAAATGTGGCCTCATATTCTCCTCTGCTGGTAATCAGTATTCTGGTTTTAAAACCAAGCCATGTGCATGATGTAAAAAGCTCAGTGTTTGACGAATTAGAAATTGTTCATTTCTGTATATTTCACTTCTCTTAAAGGGACCCTACTTTGCCATTTTAACAGTTTAAAGGTTAAATATGTAGATTTTATACTACGTCCAATGATGACAGTGAGTAATGACTGAAAAAGAGCAAAAATCAGATTATTCATTTATTAACTATCAATAAAACTCTGGCTGGCTATTTCGATTCTAATAAGAATTCCAGTTAAAATCATGCAAATCAGGAAAAGGAGAAGTAGAATTAGAGTAGAATAGCAGGCTAGCGATAGCTGGAAGTCATAGATATGCTTCTAATTGATAATAGATACCAGAGCTAATGCTAAATGCTGTTTTTAAATATATTGATTAGTTAAAATTTGCAGTTAGCCTGTGTAATTTATTAATTGGTACAGGCTGAACGCTTCATGCAACAAACCTGGCAACCCAGATTTTTATTGGGGGTTCCTACTATGATCTTAAGACACTAGATGTTAATATTCTGCTCCTTTATTTAAAAAAAAATGCAGCTTTTATAGTGTAAAAAGCCACTAATCTAGGCCTAGACCCGTAGCAGCAATACAGGCCGCCTTCCTACACACTCACTCCAGGTGTGGTTGCTATTAACTGCCGCTCCTGTTGTGACATCACAACAGGCGCCATTTCTAAACAGCTTTTTGGTGGGTGTCCAAACATGCTTTTTTTAATGACAGGGCTCCTTTAACAACATATATTTCTCCTTTTAACCTAATGACAGTTTTTAGCTAAACCAGGTTTAATAACTTCCCTCGTTGGTCAAAACATCCCTGGCCGTGCATCATCGTCACGTCGTAACGAGACGCTAATTTAAGCCTATACCTCCGACCCCATGTGACCTCGCTGCAAATACCACACAGTCCGCTGAATCACCGGCCAGATGACACCCGATATCATCACGCCCCGCACCAAACACAAGTCTGGCAGCCGTAAAAAAAAAAAAGAAAGCGGAGACAAAAAGCATGAAAAGGTGGATTTACTTCCTGAATCGTACTACGCGTGTTTTGAACTCTTTGCAGGTTTTTTTTTAAAGAGCCAGAGCCTCTTAAAGAATTTCACAGGTTCCGATATATATTTCTGTCCCCTGCGTGTAAAATCTGTCGGCTGTGTGTGTGTGTGTGTGTGTGTGTGTGTGTGTGTGTTTACATACGGAATTACACGCATGCTACATGACATAACATCATATGACACGCAGTCATCGTTTGTCCCAGTGAGACGCTGACGTGTTTCCTTATTTTCATTTTCAGGCGTCATATGACAGGAGTTCAATTGTCTTATTATTAGTATTTATATTCATGCATTCATTTATAATATATATGTGTGTGTGTCTATATGCATTTATTCTTAGTGGTTACTCTTAATAAATAAAACTCCTATATATATATTTGCAATCGCATCATTTCTGATTGATTTAATAGTTGACCATTAGGAGTTAAAGGATCAGACTCTGATCAGACATTTTACTTATTTTTTTTGCCCAAATCAGGATAAAAATGACAATTTAACAGCTTTCATGATCCTGGCTGCTTAAAAAAGTAAGAATCTATGGTGCAGGAGAAGCAATGAACACGATTCTTGAATCGATTTCTACTGTAAATTGATTTGGGTTTATTATCATAAAGGCTATAAATAAATAAAATCAGTAAATCTGCAGCCAGATATAAAGAAATGAAGGAAATTACAGGATCTTCATCTATTAAACTTAATTATAAATTCTCCACATCTCAGGTTTCTAAAAGTCAAAACTGGATGTTGATGAGTTACGTTCAATACAAAACAGACGATGAAGAACCTGGGAAAGTGATGAAAAAGTTTAATTTAACTTTAGAGTTTTCACTATGGAATGAAAGGACAGTTTAATCCAGGTTTAAAGTTGACTAAAGTCACACTATTAAATTACGATAAAATCTCCATTTATTCTCCGTATTTATTTATTAATCTATTTGACCTTTATTTAACGAGGTAAAGGTCAATTAAGAGTCAATTCTCATCCACCTTGACGACCTGTACACTGCAAAAAAATGTATATATGTGTATTTTTGACTGAAATTATTATTAAATCTAATCTCTGCATTTTATAAAAAAGAAAATTTCTGTATTTTCCGAAAAACTTGGAAAAACAACATAGGCTCAGACATTAAATAAAGGATGTGAGTACTTATAGTAGTACCAGTGAGTATTAAGTTACTTTTATCAATATCTATATCATATATATATATATATATATATATATATATATATATATATATATATATATATATATATATATATATTAGATTGAATTCAGTTTCCAGTCTTAATGCTGAGCTAAACCAACCAGCAGCTTCATATTACAGCGTGATATGAAACATGCTGCGTCATTGTCACCCCCCCCCCCCTTCACGGCTTTAAAAACCGCCGCCGCCGCAGCACGAGACGAGGACGGCGGTCGCTAGGCCGTGCGCGGCGTGGAGGCGTCACGCGGCGGCAGATTTACGGCTACAGCTGCCGGCTACAGTCATCGCCGCTGACGCTGCTGTGCTTCGTCATATAACAGTATACATCACATCTGCGCTGATCAGGTTATATCTGCCTCCACCAGGGAGGAATCCATTACATCTGCCCTGCACTCGTAAATTTAACTTCCCGCTGCCAAGAAAATTCGAAAAGGTTGTTTTCGCGCTCCCGAGAAAACTCGTAAACCCGATATTGTGGGCTTTTAAGTTTAACGGCGGGTTTGTTCAAACAGTAAAAAAAAAAATAACATCGTTCACGCTAACGTTAACGTTGGAACAATTCTCCAAGTCTGAAAACAGCATGTAGACGGGCGTGTTTCCAACCAGCACCTTCATCCATCACCTGACAGATGCTGCAGATGTTTCTGCAGTGGCGGAATGGAGCTAAGTATATTTGCTCAAGTGCTGCACTGAAGTACAGTTTGCAGAACTCGTAGGCGAGGCAAGTTTATTTGTAAAGCAAAAACAAGGCAGATTTGACTCTGTGGATAATATAAAAAATACAACATCTAGTTAAAGATGAAATCAGTGGTTTCAGCCTGACATTTTACTATCATCAGTCACATGGTTTAATTTCAATAAACGTTCCAAAGATTAAATATTTCACAAAAAAGGGACGTTTAATCATCTCAGGCCCCCTCACATTAATCTGCTGACCCGTTGGAGGGGCCCGCCCCTTAGGTTGGGAACCACTGGACTCAAACTGGAGCTCCATATGAAATATATAAGAACCCGTAGAGCAGTTGAATCCAGCTACAACAAGAACATCCTATAATAAAATAAAGTCGTCACTGCAGCGACACCTCGTAGCATCTTGGCTAACTTCACATTCTGATCGTACGAGCCAATTAAAGCAGCCTAAACAGTCAGACGACATAACGAGCTACTACTAATAGTCATTCTCCCCTGAGAAACCACCGGGACTAATTAAAGTTTCACTTTCTCTCGTCCACATCTCCGATGCCCTGACGTCTCCAGAGTCAGCGAGGCTCGAACCCTCTTTGGGAAAGCTAATTATTTTCCTGCAAAATTGACACCTAAAGTGTTGCTGACTGTCTCCACAACGAGGATACTAATCTTTACATGCTAAAAAAAAAAAAGTCTCAGTTCTCAGAAAGCAGGATAGTAATGATACGGAGAGGACGGCACATCATCATGTGACATTAAAGGCCTGTTGGCTTCAGGTAAACATGCCGTCGGCCTTTCGTAAGCCTGCTGTGTCCTAACCCTTGTTTGTGCACGTGTGCTCCTCTTATCGGTTCGTATTGATCCGCTCTGATGATGACGGCAGCGTCTCTGTGGATTCCTCCTGAATTCTCAAAGGTTTCAACCTCGGGAGCTTTTTTTTTTTTGCAGGCGTCAGGGAATTTATTTTTTAACGGCAATAGAGCTCGGTCTGTGCCATGTGCTACGCCCCTCTAAGTGCGATTCACAGGACAATCCTCCACTTTTCTCGTTGCCCCGGTTTGCACCGCCAGCGCCAACAGGCCGTGACAAACACCCCTCTGGGAACATTGTGCGTTTTCTCCATCGGGTTCGTCAGATGCCGGTGGACGGGCGGCGTATTTAAAGACCGTCTGATGACCGCGGTATTTTTAACGCGCTCTGATCGAGGCGTCCAGTGCCGAGTTAAGGGTCGACACGCTCACTGGAAAAACATATTCTGCCTTATGTAAGAATAAAAAATAAACAGATTCAGGTCAATCCGGTGATGTAAACTGGTTAAATAACTGGTCACAACTGTGTCAGACGATTCCTCAGCGGGATGAAGGGTGGATGGATCGGTGCTTTGTTTCCCCACACGTTTATCCCTTTATGTCACACATTGATCACTTTGAACAAATATCATGGTGTTTGAGGGTTTGTTTTTTTCATGCTTGACTTAGAGAATAATTACTGCAACAAATTGGATTAGAACGACCAGAATAGTGTTAACAAAGGTTTATTCGATTAGCAAACGTGTATTTGAGGTATTTGCCCAAAATTAGCATCAACAGCAACTAGATATGATTAGTGCTTTCACACAAGGACACTGCTCCTCTTTTTTTGTGTTGAAGTTCCTTTTGTGTTGTCCACATCCTGTGCCCCCCCCCCCCCCCCCCCCCCCCACACACACACATGCAGCCGCATGCAGCTTGTTTGGTGCGACCGCAAAACAGTCCCCCACTCAAACAACGACCCACGGAGCAAGGTTCCGCCTGCATCACCACTCATCCAGTTCACAAGTCTATAAAGACCTGGATATGAACTTGAGTCCTGACCTCAACACCTTTGCAATGAATTAAAGTGGAGACTGTGTGACCTCACAAATGCACATTTTGGAAGAACGGTCCAAAATTGTGGAGGAGTTAAAGCTGTTATATCTGCAAAAAAGGGGGGACCGATGTCATGCCATAAGAACCGAGACCCATTTATCCTTAAAGGAAAATGATGTGTTATACCATAGACTAAGTGGGCCACATAGAACACATTATAAAGTTATTTCATATATACTCTGACATATATGTACATTAGTGGTAAACATATTCCATATTGGGATGATTAGTATGTCACGTTGGGACTTAATGAGTTAAGTTCAGACTTAAAGCCTCATAATGAAGAGTCTGAGGGAACCAACGTTCTTGTTACACCGGTGTAACAACACTGTTGGTTATTATGGGTTGAATTCATGTCTGAGTCAAAGCAGTTAAGCGAATACTTTTGGAAATAAAAAGAACAAAATACACTAGTATTTAAGTATTAAATGGTATACTGCCCAGTCCAGATCCAAACTAGGAGGATTAGTGTTTTTCTGACACTTTTTTCATGTGTTCATTTGTAACACGTGACACAAACCACCCTGTTGCTGAGCAGCTGCGTCTGCAACCGCCCGTCCATGTTTATAGCGTCTCCAGCCACACTCCGACCCCCCCCCCCTCTACAGCTGACCTCTGACCCCTGACCACCATGTGGCGGGGGGGAAAAAAAGGAAAGGGAATTTCCGTGCAAGCATCAACATCATTTCACATAAAAAAAAAAAAAAGCCGTGAAATGATTTTACACGCGACTGTCGCTTCTCCTGAACGCGAATTCCGAGCCGCAGGATTATGCAACCCGGCAGGTATAAATAGTGCGGCTCTTCCACCGCACAGCGCTGCCGTCTTGGATTTCGATGGAGCGCGTTGACAGCTCGGTGGAAAGGGGCCAAATGACACCGCCTCGCCGCGTCTTTGTGTTCGGTGATATCCACTCCTGTGAAACTGATTCAGCATCTGGCTCGCGACTCATTTGCTCGTCAGACAGCAACCCCCCCCACCCCCCCCCAGGCCGAACCAGCGGGGGCTGACCTACATGTGTCATTCAGGGGGCCCCCCCTCCGAACAGCCAATGAGGAGCGAGCAAGCTCCGGCGTGCTGACAGGTGACCCCGCCCCCTCACCTGAGGACCAACTCCTCAACCCAATGATCATCAGTGAAGCTGGAACCGGAGAATTTGCTCATTATTTTTCTTAAAAATTACTCAAAATCAATTAATCAATTATCAAAAATGGATGGCGATCAATGTAACAGTGGGCATCCAATTCAATAATCATTGCCGCTCTACATCCAGATGCACTATGGGTAATGTAGGATCCAAACTAGAGACTAAGTCTGAATATTTTGGCTCCCGATGCGTTCTTACTCAATTACACCTTATTTACTTAAAGATCAGCAGTCGAGTGTGTTCTTTCTTTCCCTTTTTCTCTTGCACCATTTCACCAACTATTCTGTTTGTGCAGCACGCTAATCAAACAAAGACCCTTCAGCACCTGCTTTCAGGCTTCATAACTCCAAATACTGAGAAAAGCATTTGGTAAAGACATAGGTGGAGCTGTACTGGGTGAGAACTTTACTATGTGTGTTATGTAAGGTGTGTAGGAAACGCAGCACACTCCCTGTGTGGCAACCGAGTATTTTTAGCAGTCAGGACGACTTCGAGAGAAACTGAGCTCACTGCTCAAATATGCCTGAAGTAGAGATATGTATTCTCCTGGGTGAGTTTGCTCTTTGTTTTCAGTGGGGAGCGGTTACTCTGCTGTGTGTGTGTGTGTGTGTGTGTGTGTGGTGAGGATTATCGGTCGTGTTGCATCAAATGCTTAATGAAAACCTGGCTCGAGACGAGGATGTTGGCTGCAGGATCACGGCAGAGACAACAACTTAAAAAAGTGCAGAAGGAGGAGAAAAAAATCCTGAGCGTCTTATCGTTAATGCATATTTACAGAAACAAGGAGAGCAGATAAGATAAAATACGCAAGATATAAAAGAATGTGTCGGCGCTGGCATCAAATCACATTTGAATGTGCACCACAAATATATATAAAAGTCTTTGTTGCGGTTTACATTTACACACTATGAACGTGTGTTTAAATTCCAGGTGAAATCAGGTTTGCACACCTGTAGCTCTCAGGTTGTGTGTGTGTGTGTGTGTGTGTGTGTGTGTGTGTGTGTGCATCCTTCACCACAATAGATGCTGAGTAAAATGCAAGCAAACTCAACAAAAGTAACTTCTGCAAAGGGCAAAGTCTAAAAACTTCTGTGCCGATTTCACTACTTCACAATTAGATCATATAAACTCACATTTCTGATATTTAAATCACTTGAAAACTTAAAGGTTCAGCTCAGAAGGAAATAAAATGATCTCAGCAGTCCTGCACACCCAGAGGCTGCAGCAGTTGGAGCTGCTGATTGCAGTCATTATACATTTATTAGCCCTGCAGGCCACACTCAGCATGTTTGCTGTTACATAATCCATCATCTATATTTCTGCTCTTTGTTTTCATTTACTACTTATAGGCAAACACTTCACTTAATGCTGCTCCGATGCGTGAGCTGCACGCACACCGCTGTCTCCACGCGCGCGCGCGCACGCAGGACGTTAGGGGATGCAAATGCAGGAAACAATAATAACAGTCGCCTTTGTGTGTTTTGCTTTCAGCAGCAAGCGCGGAAAAGAAAAAGGGCAACACGCGTGCAAAAGCGAAGCGGAATCCAAGCGAGTTTCGCACCGTGCAAACAACCGGGGAGCAGAACACGAAGCTGGGGAAACGTGTGTTTTTCTGAAGAGAAACTCCAATAAATAATCACCATGCCTCAGAATAAACACTATAAATAAAGACGCGTAAAGGCTTAAGGCAACACCCTGCAGGAAGCGCTGCACGCTGCCGCTGCTCCTGCATGTGAGGAGTTGTAAACTCATTACCAACGTTGTAAAAAGGGGAAATATGTTTAAAATAAACCCACTTATTGATTACGTATGTGTTTTGTTTTATTATTGTTGTTATTTTTAATTTTGGTTTCCAATTACGCACCGAACCCCCTCAGAAGCGCTCACCAAAAACCACCAGAATTAAACTGCCCGCTGCTTCCACGGCTCCAGCAAATCACAAAATAATAATAACGATAACAATAAAAAAAGAGAAGAAGTAGAGAGTAGATGAGTGAGTGTCGGGCTCTTACCGAGGCTTCGGGACAGCTGCAGGCGGCAGGCGGAGCAGGACGCGACGAGTGTGGAAACAGGAGTTGGAGACCCTTCCCATTTAACAAGCAGGAGCCTCAGTGGAAATTTCCATCTGCCATGTGATGATGGCAAATCACGAAGCGCCTGCTCTGCTGGGGGCTCCTCCGCGTTTATTCCCCCAGTCACTCACCACCCAGTACTCTGCAAATACCCAACAACGAGAAAAGTGCTGGATTGGAAATGTTAGCTCAGTAAAAGTACATAAGTATTATCAGCAACATGTACTTAAATACAACTACTCATTATAAAATACACTGTGTTGGTATTATAATATAATGTAATTCTATAACTACTTATAGATGCTTGTGATTTTACATGAATGAAAAAAACGTTAATATTCTATTATCTACTTCTTTATTTATTTTATTATTTGTGCTTTTTGTGAAAACCTGGTTCCACATTGATAAAATAAAACTGAAAAAATAAAATACTAACCCACATGGATTTAGTGGTTAATATCAAGTATTATAATAAATAATTTATTACTTTTAATTAATGAATAATTAATTTAATTGAAATGTTAATTAACATATGACGTCATGGGCATCAAACCATAATATATATAACCCAATGATTTAATTTCCTGAACAAAAACTATCTTATACTATCTTATTATTTGTGTTGGGGAGGGGGGTCCTGCTTCTAGTCTCTTCCGGTTTCTAGAAAACTACGAACAGCGCTAGAATCGTACCTGACGCTGCGCATGCGCGTTTTGGCTCCGAGCCAGAGCCTCGCGACAAACTCGTTAACACACCTGCACATTTTAGGAAAAAAACTGCGCTGAATTTTCTTTAAAAATGCAACTTTTATTTAAGAAGAAGGAAGTTGCTGCTTTGTTCAGGAAGGTGAGTCAATTACTGTTTAAATGACACATTTTATTTTCATAGCATTGAACACGTGTAGTTAAACGTCTAAACAGCAGCAGAACACAAGCATAAACTTGCTAAAAAGGCTAAGGTGAAATAGCTTCTAGGCACAAAATACACTTTAAAAAGGTGATTTACAATTAAAATTTAGTAATTTTAACCACAATTTTACCACAGTACCACTTAAAGGGATATTTTACATTTACTCAGATAAAGTATCTTCATCCAGCACCATATATGATGGTTTTATCACATTTAAAAAAATATTTTGTATTAAACCAGGACTTGACATACATTTCTGTATCATATCGTATCAAAAATGTCTTATAAAATATATTATTTCATGTCAGATCTACATCTAAAAGTAAGGTCAGATAAAGGAGAAAAAAACAAGTACAAATAGCTCAAACTTTAGCTTTAACTTTTTAACTTTAACTTTTTACTAACGTTAGAGTACTTGATTCCCCTTTTCAGACTTGTTTAATTCCGTCAAGTAGTTTCTCCCTCCCTTATATTATATATTATCTTGATATATGTGTAATTTAATCAGTATGTTTATTTATTGAAGCTAAATCGATTTAAGGTAATGTTTAAGATGTAAAAAAACAACATTCTATTCAATGATATTTAAGCCTCTAGTGAGTGAGATCATTGGTTTACATTCTGACTCACAATATATATATATATTTATATATAGCTTTATATCAGTAGAAAATGCAAGTGTCTCCTATATTTCTTTGCACTACATTTCCCAGAGTTCACCTGTCAGTCAAACCATGTGGGTGGTGCTGTGATTGATTTTCTGAGGCGTGCCTTTCTTTGTTCATATCTGCTTCTCTTCTGCTCATGTGTAGGTTTCCTTCCACTCGCTGAAATTCTGAGCATCAAACACTTGTTTTCTGACATTTTAGTGACTTTTCCTTCACCAATTTATGTTGAAATATATTTATTTATTGAAATGAGAGCACACAATTCAGGCATCAGGTGCTAAATCTAAATATAATGAAAAGCTCAAATATTTCAATATTTAATATGAATATATATATATTAATATGTTAATATTGAGAGTATGTTTTCCATTTATTCCCCCAGAGATCTACACCTATGCTTCTATTTATTTCAGCCAAATGAAAGAGATAACACATCATTGTCTCACCTCTCACAGGAACTGCACAAAACAGCAAAACAAGCAAATAAATGTGTCTCTGTGAATTCACTCTTTGTGCATCCTCCCTGTTTAAAACATGTTTCTGATTTTATCCCATTAAACAAAGTATTTCCAGCCTGCACAGATCTAATATAATACTATAGATACATCATGTCTGCACAGTCTACAGACAATTCAGATTTCTCAGTTCATTTAAACCTGCGAGTCATTGGACTGTGGGGTGTTTTTTTTTTTTTTTTATGTGTATGGTCCCATGAAAATTATTTCTGTCCCTTTCAGTTTTCTAATCGACTTCACAAGACCCCACTTAAGATTCACTCGTGTGTAAAAATAAACTCCATGTCATCTGTATTATGCAGGCATGTATGCGCTTTTATTTCAGCAGAAGTAAACAAAAACAGCTTCTCACATGCAGATAAAAAACGTCGAGTTTCAGGTGATATCAAACGTGCAACACAGAGATAAATTCAATTATTACATTGATAACATTAATCAATATGAATCTGGCAGAAATCAGCAACTTATTTAACTTTTCAGCTCCAGTTCAGATAAGACTCTCACTTGAAGATCAATGAGTTCAACAAAATGGTCAATCCAAATGGTATTAAATATATATCATTACAATATAAATATAATGTAATCTTCTTGGGGGGGGGGCAGCTTTTCCTTGTTGAGCTGGCGTACGAGAAAAACGTGGAGGCTTTTTTTGTCAAGTGCTTGTCCCCCATTTAAGGTCAACCAAACATTCTCAAATATTATATTACAGACAAGTATTTGAGCTATGCAAAACTGATGTCAGAAGTGGGATTCGAACCCACGCCTCCAGGGGAGACTGCGACCTGAACGCAGCGCCTTAGACCGCTCGGCCATCCTGACTGAAGCACACTGTCAGACAGTTATTGTTTTCCACAAAACCTGTGTCAAAGATCGACTTAAAGAAAATATGATCACATAACTTATAGAATATATTCAATCTGTTTCTAATGGAATTCTGACCAATCACAGACTGGCACTAATTTGGGAAGGGTCCTCTGCTCAGGAGGTAATTTCCAAACTAAATCTGGAAAGAGGTTAGTCTGTTTTCCTGGTGAAAGTTAATAAAAAAAAACTACACTTAATACTAGCAGTATCAGGTGAGAGTACACAAATTAAACTATTATGTTAACAACAAGGAAATGGCAGTTAGTGCAGAATCCAAGATAGGACGAGATAAGCACATGCATGGTAAAAAACAAACAGGTGTGGTCAGAACAGACGATTGACGACAGTTAAAGTCCTAATTAGCCATTTCTTTAGATTAGGTTTAACTTAAGTGTATGTTAGCATTCCTTATTATGTTTAGATAAAATAGGTGGGATATAAGCAGACTGCTTTTGACTCTTAATTGCAGGCTTAAATCTGTTTAAAAGTAAGGTCCCACCGAGATTTGAACTCGGATCGCTGGATTCAGAGTCCAGAGTGCTAACCATTACACCATGGAACCACCTGTTGGGTCTTTGAAGGTCCATTCTCGAGATATTCAACAAGGGTATCAACAAATTACTGTGACGTAATGCACAGACAGGAAGGGGTGTGTGACAAGAGGTCTACTCATATTACAGTTTAACCAGTTTGTTTCCATCTTCACTTTCAGGGGCTGATAAGATGTGACTAAAGTCACATGTCTTAGACCTTAAATGATCTAGAAATCAGGTCCCACCTCAGATCTCTGGATTCAGAGTCATAACCCTTACACCATGGGACCATCTACTGTAGTTTGTAAGGTCTCTTGTGAAGATATTCAAGAACAGTGTCTCATGTGGCCATAAATCAATCCGGCACAGACAGCTCATGTGTTGTTAACAGACAGGAAGGGATATGGGACGTGCTCGTTCATGTCTGCTGGTCAAGGGAAGAGGTCTACTCATATTACAGTTCCACCGGTTTGTACCTTGGTCTCCATCTTCAGGGCCTGACTAGCTGTAACTAAAGTCTTACTCCTTGAATCCTCTAGAAATCTGGTTCCACTGAGATTTGAGTCCAGAGTTCTAACCATTTCACCATGGAACCATATGTATGTAGGTATGTTGCTTATGGTGTCTTGTGAAGATATTCTAGAACACACATGTCAAACTCCAGTCCTGGAAAGCAGGGGTGGGTCCAGGTTTTTGTTCCAACCTAGGAGTTACACACCTGATTGTAATAATAAACTTCTACAGACCTTCCTAAGGACCTTCAAAAGTAGAATCTGGTGTGTTACTGTGTGGTTGGAACAAAAACCTGCAGACACAGCAGCCCTCCAGGACCTGGGGGGCTGCTCATTTATGTCCGTCAGTCATTTTTCATACCTGCTTATTCCTCACTAGGGTGGTGATGGTCTGCTGGAACAAATCTGAGCACATTATAGGCGCGAGGCAGGGATGCACCTCAGACAGGTTGCCAGCCTATTATACACATACCCATACTTGTGAGAAATTTGCCTAAGCATGGACTGTGGGAGGAAGCCAAAGATTCCGGAAGGAACCAACGCAGACACAGGGAATACATGCAAACTCCACTTCAAGGTTAGTCATATTACAGTTTGTATGTTGTTCTTAATGTTTCTTTACAGGGGCTAATAAGATGTGTGAACTCTATATTATATTTGAAATAAGGTTCTACTAAGATTTCAACTACTAAACTCTATAAGTTTAGGGTGCTAACCATTTCACTAAACTCTTAGTACAAAGGTTCCACCGAGATTTGAACTCGGATCACTGGATTCAAAGTCCAGAGTGCTAACCATTACACCATGGAACCACATTCATTAAGTGTATGTGAGGGTAGGGACATAGACTAACACCCGCAATCCATGCTCCACTCTTAAACAAGACCCCAGAGATACTTAACCTTGAGGCAAGATCTCATTCCTGGCAACAACAATGGACTTTCTCCTTTGAAAAGAGATTCCACATAGATTTGTAATCAGATTTGAAGTGCAGAGTCACGCCACCAAAAGGTCCTGTAGGTCTCCTTATTCAGCTTGATGGCATCCTTCACCTCTGGTTTCCAACACCTTAAAGAAGTACACTTGAACTCAATGCTCCCCAAAAGAATGTAGCTGAAGCTCTACTGTAGGTGTGACTTTTCACTGTATGAGTACAAATTCCATAAAGAAAAGAATGACCACACCTAAATTATGTGATAGAACCTTGTGTTTACAATTGAATTCGGACAAATCAAAAAACAGGAACCAATTTGAGAGGGGTACCCTTTCCAAATTTTCAAGGGATAAAATGACAGGACTTCCTGTGTCAGGTTCCACCGAGATTTGAACTCGGATTACTGGATTCAGAGTCCAGAGTGCTGACCGTTACACCATGGAACCATTCGGAGTGTGCTATGTGGTCTGTTTTGAAGATAGTCTAGAACAGTGTCAGGCATGGCCATAAATCAGTGGAGTACAGAAGCAAAGGAATGTGAGACATACTTACTGTGGACAAAACTTGTATTTGTCAGAAGTGGGATTCGAACCCACGCCTCCAGGGGAGACTGCGACCTGAACGCAGCGCCTTAGACCGCTCGGCCATCCTGACCATGTTTTTGCTTTTGATTGTATGTAAGGACACTGGACTCAAAATCATTAGACGTTAACACCATGGAACCATTTGTTAGGGGTACCCCTTTACATATTTTCAGGGGTTGAAAAGACAGGACTTCTTGTGTCAGGTCCCCCTGAGATTTGAACTCGAATCAGTCTAGCACAGAAGGAAAGAAACGTGAGACGAACTTATTGTGAAAAAGCAAAAGTCTGTCAGAAGTGGGATTCGAACCCACGCCTCCAGGGGAGACTGCGACCTGAACGCAGCGCCTTAGACCGCTCGGCCATCCTGACCACAATGTGTGGTCTTACCCCAACAGATTCCGAGGGTGCCATCAAAATAGATACCAAGCACCTTACAACCACAGGTCTGGTCAGCCACCACCAATGTAGACAACGAGAAATGTAGAAGGGCTAAATTTTTAGGTGCTGAAAAAACAGGCCTTTGTTTCTGATTATTGGAACGCACTGGATTCAGAGTCGTACACCATGGAACCATATGTTCTGAAACATATGGTCTCTTGTGAAGATATTCCAGAACAGTGTCACAGACACATAAATCAACACAGACAGGACATACTTGCTCTTGGGAAGAAGTATACTCATGTTACATTTTCTTCAGTTTCAGGGAATGACATGTTGTAACTAAAGTCTCTGCATTTCCCTGGATGCAGAAATGCAGGTTCCACCGAGACTTGAACTCGGATCACTGGATTCAAAGTCCAGAGTGCTCACCATTACACCATGGAACCACTCTTTTGCTGAAAGTGACCTAGACCAGGATTCGGTTTAAATACACAAATCTACTCAGTTTACAGTTCTGGCACATATCAGTAGAGCTATGAAACACCCACGATTGCATTGTGAGCACAGGTTGAGCGTAGAGACGGAATCTTTTTGGCTCATGTGTCAAGTGCTCGTCACTCAGTGAAGGTCAGATTTTCTTTCCCAATATTGTATTTCAGGCCTGTGATTTGGCTTACTGTGGAAAAAAGCAATCTGTCAGAAGTGGGATACAAACCCAGGCCTCCAGAGGAGACTGTGACTTCAATGCCATCCTGACTGCGTCTCAACCCCTGACAGTATCTCATGTCTTGACGGTAAATTTTTTTAAACCATATAGTGAATTGCACTTAGACCATTTTTTACTGTATGTGATTGTTCTTTGTGTTTACCATAGAATTCAGTCAAATCACAAATTGGAACCAGTGAATTGTGAAGGGTCCTTGGTAATTCTCCATATTAGCATAGCATAAGAAATTGAAGGGACTTTCTTCTCCTTTGACTTCTTCTTCTTTTTATTAATATTATTACTATTATTCATTTTCAACACCGTGACCAAGACATTTTTTCCTTGCGGCTGCTCTGACCATCAGTGATTGCGGTTCCCTGTCTTGAAGGGATGACTCCCGAGATCTTCAGCAATGCAATTCTGTCTTTTTCACATTCTTTGAGTGCTTTAGTTTGGATCTGATGGACTTGAGGAGGACAAGTAATTGCTGAATTTCAACTCTGCCTCCATATGAGTGTATGACTTCTCATGGGTTTTGAATTTCATGCTTTCCTTACTCCAGTTACTGTAAGTGAAGTCTGACTTGGATGACTGCCTTAGCTTTGACAACCAACTAGTTATCTTATCTAACATACATGTTCCTGTTGCTGTGCAGTTTGAAAAAATCCAACAAAATTTGACACATTTGTTTTTAGCTATGACTGACTTGTTGGAATCATTGTGGCACAATGATTGGAAAAAGACAGGTATTCAGAGTGCAATAGGTTAGTTTTTTTACAGTAGTGTATTTTACATGTTCCTCTCTCTCTGTAAAGAAATGGTTGGTTTCCTAAAGTCTTCTTCTACTATGAGTTTTAGAAAAAAAGAAAAGCAGTTACCTCAAATGATTCTTTATCAAACAAAGCATCTTCTAAAAAAGGGCACATTGGATTTGATGCAGCTCAGAAGACAAGTAATTGCTGAATTTCAACTCTGCCTCCCTATGACTTCTCATGGGATTTGAATTTCATGCTTGCCTTACTCTAGTTAGTGTAAGTGAAGAGTTCTTCTCTGCATTTTGGAAATGAAAACAACCTTTGAGCCATTCATGACCACGGCTGACCAGCAGTCAGCTTTAACAATAGACTTTTCGTAATATCTGCACAAATGTGCTTACACTAGTAAGCATGCACAGACAGAAATGTTCAGCTCCTGACAATATCAGGCGATTGTATGTTACAGATACTCAAGCAGGTTGTAGAGTTTTAGCATCATGCATCCTCTAAAAAGCAGGTTCCACCGAGATTTGAACTCAGATTGCTGGATTCAGAGTCCAGAGTGCTAACCATTACACCATGGAACCACCACCTCTGGTCCTTCTTTCCTTGACAGGTGTGTGGGTAACATTGTCAATTTCAATCTAAGTCTATGGCACATGTGTCAAACTCAGGTCCTGGAGGGCCGAGTGAGTGCAGGTTTTTGTTCCAACCAGGCAGTTACACACCTGATTCTACTAATCAACCAATAGAGCTCTTGCTGAGGACCTTCATTAGTAGAATCAGGTGTGTTACTGCCTGGTTGGAACAAAAACCTGCACCCACATAGCCCTCCAGGACCTGAGTTTGACACCCCTGGTCTATGGTGACCACACATGATGACGCAGTTGTGTAGCGTTGCCTAACTTGTGCCGATTCCACCTTGCATAAAGATGGCTCCTTTTTGTCTTAAATTATTCCCAATGTGTAATAATTTAGAGAATAATTACGGCAGTAAATTGGCTCAGAATATGGTGATTACTCATAAGCCTGATGATGCATTCACAAGACATTCATAGTAAACATCTGAAAAGACTCAAATATTGAGGTAAATGTATGTAGAAGTGATGCCTGTTTCCCTGTTGGAGACTCACTGGTTATTAGCAGCTCTTCGTCAAATATCTCATAGATTGACTGCACATAAAGAACGCAGAAAGAACTAGAAGAACATGAAAACTACACCTGAACAAAGCTGCAACCCCAGTGCAGCTCATTACTACCTTATTGGATGAGTCACCCGAGTACACAAATACACATGTTGGACGTCGCACGGATGCTCACTGTGCAGCAGCAAGACTCATATTTTGGTGTTACGTGACATGAGTGTCTCATGTTCTGAATCAAAGTACAGAAACTCAGTAAATCATCTCACATGAGAGAAGGCCTCCTTCAGCTGACAGTGATTAAATACTCCAACACTTACTTGATTGCTGCTGAGCTTGGAGGTACATATCTGAGACGAAGGAATTCAGAGGATGGAGGATACGGATACTGGACGTCAAACCTGCCGCACAAAGCTGCCTGATCTAGTTAAACCGAATAAGAAAACGTTTCGTGTGTAGGGAAAGAGGTGATGACTTGGTAGCATCAATACTCGACTTGGAATATGATTTCATGACTAAGTTCGGACACAAAGCACAACTCCGAGTGAATTCCCTGTCTGTTGGATGTGTAAATAGGCAACTTCTGCTTATTGAGTTAGCCGTAACAACTTTATAACGTGATAATATGTCAGATGTTGCAGCTGGTTTGTTGTTCTTCTGCTTGAGTGTTTCTTTCTTTTTCCCCCTTTCTTAACTTTGGTTTTATTGTTTTAGTTTTTGGGGCGATACATCTATTGAACAAAGATGCACTCGGTTCTCCTCAGTAACCAGTAATATTCTAAAGTTGACGCTTTAGATTCCCAGATATGTTGAATGTAGTGTTATATCAATGTTAATGACAAGGTTGATATTAAAAAAACATTTAAAAAACTTATTTAGTTTTACACGTTACAGAAAAACATTCGTTAAAAACAGTGAAATACCCAAATGACAGGACTTTGCCAAATTTACTGAAAAGTAACCCTTGTCAGTGCCGAATGAAATTAAACATTAAATAGTCCTTAAATGATAAGTAAAAAATCTGTATTTTGACAGATTTCTTTTTTTTTCATGGATTCAAATATACAGGAAAATACACTGTAAATATTGAATGTGTTAATAAAATAATTTGAATTACAAATTATTCTTTGAAAATAAAACGTTTTGTTATTTTAACTTAAAATTGTAGAGATTTATTCATGGTGAACTCAATTTACGCTTTCAAACAACCTACAAACAGCGTTTTAATTGGGAAAAAGTACTGTATTTTATACGCCTGTTATTTTCCAGTATTTTATTAGCACTCCAACTGCAGAAATATTATTTTTTGGACGGTATAGCCGTGCTTTGGATTGATATTAAGGCTAGAACTGTTTGCATTTAGACTGGAGTGACTCGAGGACAGTAAAGCAGTAACCTCACAAGGCCTCACGTGCGCTAACTTGAGATTCTTTGGCGATCGCTTGTTACACTTTGAGCCTTTTAACCTCCCACAAATGAGATAATAGAATCACTCCTGTTAGTTCTACATTGACCTACATGATGAAAGAAGTAATAAAGTCGTTTCCGGCCATGAGATAACAATTTATCTTTTATTGATCCTCCGTTTTCTTAGCTTTGCTTTTCTTTGCATTCAGCCCCTTTTTAGAGGACTCTCTGGCTTTAGTTGAAGTGTGATGATGATAACAACACTTGTTGCGTCAAGTTGCAGCAATAATTCAAATCAATTCCTCTGACCAGAGGAGTTGGCGGGGTCGCAGACATAGCTGATATTGATCCATATCAAAGAAAAAACACAATAGGACTTTACAGAAACTGGAAAAATATTAACAAGTCTACATACTGGGGTCCTACAGGCTGTTGATGGTGGCTAGAAGGAGGCGTTCCAGAGATATTAAGTCGTATAAACGAAAATAAGTGTGCTGTGTTTAAAAAATAAATGTAATAATCTACATAACAACCACAAATATAGAAAGAGAACCATAAACACAAAAGGTTAATTTACCTTTAATTGCTGTAAATCTGGTTGTATGCCTCTATTTTTTATCATACTACAATTGGTAAATAGGTAAAGTCTGCAACGAGTATTTTATTTTGAAAATCTGCAGCACTGACTAGACCAGGGGTCACCAACCCTGGTCCTGCAGGGTCACCGTGGGTCCAGGTTTTCATTCCAACCAACCGGCCCTGCAGGACCAGGGTTGGTGACCCCTGGTCAAGTCAGTGCTGCAGATTTTCAAAATAAAATACTCGTTGCAAACATTGTGCCACTTATATTATCTTTAAGTTACGTACGTTACAACAGGATTCTCTGAGGATTGAAGGCATATCCTCTTGGATTTTTAATGAGAGATTTAGTGTTGAAGTCTTGTTAAAAGCTTAAAAAGTGATAACAACTAAACCAGGGCAGCTGATTCTTATTATTAACAAGCTTCAGCTGCTCGATAACGAGTCGATTAATTAGAATCAGGTGAGTTGGAGTAGAGATTTCCGAAACGTGCAGGACGGTAGCTCTCCAGGATCAGCCCTCAACTAAACTGTGTTCAACTTCCAGCAGATGAATATAACTTTGCCCCATTTTGTGGTTTCCTCCTTCTAATTAAAAGCCAAAAACTTTGGCAGACGAGCCGGTGGCAGCCGTCCACTCCGCTCAGACGTGCTCGGACTTGATAGTTTGGACCCGCGCGTACAGTACGAGCGAGGAAACAGAGCTTACATAAACTTCAGACTGGAACACGGTCTACCTGTCACCGTGGGGATGACGCCCAGTGAGCAAATCAGTCACACAAAAGCTCCCGTTACGCAACGGCACGAGTGTGCCCAGCAAACGTCCGGAGCTGCTTTGAACGCGGTGGCGCAATCGCTGCTTTTTTTTTCTTTCCGGGGATAATAACCACATCTGCGTTCCGCCGCTGTTTTTCTGACAAACAGCACGGGAGGCCCCCCACCCCCCTGTGAAGCTGTTTTTGCTAAATCTTAACATCTGTCCGCTTGATTTAGAATAAGAAGAGACCACAGACCCTTCACCTCTTACAAATGGCTGTTTATCCAGATGGATTTTATTTTGACCAGGACAGTTCACGGCTAAGAAAAGCCTCGAGTCACGGAGCAAAAACAAGAATTTATTTCAAAAAATGGTGTTTAAAGATGCATATCTACAGTAATTCAATCTTATAATATCCACTAACATGTTCCTTTATAATCCTTAAGTATGCATGGTCCAGCTGACGGCCTGGACCATCGACTACCTCACCAACAGACCACAGTATGTCAGGCTTCATGACTGTGTGTCTGAGGTGGTAGTCAGCAGCACGGGGGCGCCACAGGGTACAGTGCTCTCACCCTTTCTGTTTAGTCTGTACACCTCAGACTTCACCTACAACTCGGACAACTGCCACCTACAGAAGTTCTCAGATGATACGGCCATCATCGGGTGTGTATCAGATGGGAACGACCAGGAGTACAGGGGGGTCATCAATGACTTTGTCAGCTGGTGTGAGATCAACGCTCTCCAAATCAACGCCAGCAAGACAAAGGAGATGGTTGTGGACTTCAGGAGGAAGTCCCTCCCCACCACACCGGTGAGCATCCAGGGAAAAGACATTGAGACAGTGGTCTCTTACAAATACCTGGGTGTTCACCTGAACAATAAACTGGACTGGACCACTAACACTGATGTCCTGTACAAGAAGGGCCAGAGTCGACTTCACCTGCTGAGGAGACTAAGGTCCTTTGGTGTGTGCAGGACTCTGTTGAAGACCTTCTACGACTCCGTCGTAGCATCTGCCCTGTTCTACGCAGTAGTCTGCTGGGGGGGCGGATGCTCAGACGGGGACAGGAGGAAAATTGACAAACTGGTACGGAAGTCAAGCTCTGTACTGGGATGTCCTCTGGAGTCGGTGGTGGTGGTGGGAGAGAGGAGGATGTTGGCAAAGCTGACATCCATCATGGACAACCCCCATCACCCTCTGCATGGGGTAGTGGGTGCGCTAAGCAGCTCCTTCAGCCAGAGACTTAAACACCCTCGCTGCAAGAAGGAGCGCTTTCGCAGATCATTCATCCCGACAGCAATAAGACTCTATAACATAACATAAACATAAACCTCACTGTAGTCACTGTCACTTTTTCACTGGTCACTTTTTTCTCTTCAAACACACCCTGCACCTTAAGTGTGCATTAGCTATGTATGTGTACATGCGGGTATGTGCGTGGATATGTATGTCCATATATATATATGCAAATATGTGTGTATGTGTATGTATGTAGGTATGTACGTCCATGTATGTATGTATATATGCTTTGCTTATGCATACTTTTTCTTTTTCTTACTATTTATTAGCATTTTCTCTCCATTCTGTCGATAATGCATACTGTGTATGCGGATTAACAAATTCTGCGAATTTGTACATTGTGTTGTGTGTTTTTTATTTTTTATAGTTTTTTTTATCTTCTTCAACTTTATTTTACTTTTTCTTTATCTGTAACGCTGCAGTAACACACAAATTTCCCCGTTGTGGGATCAATAAAGTTTATCTATTCTATTCTATTCTATTCTATTAGCTATGGATTTTGACATGTGTGTATGTGCGTGTATATATATATGCCAATATGTGTGTCTGTATGTAGGTATGTACGTGCATGTATGTATGTGTATATGCTTGCTTATGCATACTTTTTTTCTTTTGCAACTTATCAGTATTTTTTTTTTCCATTCTATGTCCATAATGCATACTATGTATGCAGATCATCAACAAATTCTACAATTTTTGTACACAGTGTTGTGTATTTTTATAGCTTTTATCTTCTTTAGTTTTTATTTTCTTGTCTTTACTCTGTATGCTGCAGTAACAGACAAATTTCCCCGTTGTGGGATCAATAAAGTCTCTCTTACTTACTTAAATTTTCATTTAATCATACCGGATTATTAACAGCTTTTACATCTCTGAACCCAAACTCTATCTGATCACATCACTTTTATAGATTATAATAAATAAGATTGTTATTGGTGTTGATCGTGTGCTGTTACATAAACGTGAACCTGAAGCTCCGTTATCAGGGGTAATGTGTGTCAGTCGCGTCTTTGCCCTTTTACACACAGAGACAACTGAGCGGAGGGCTGAAACACATTCCTCCTTATCTGAGGAAAGTCAGACTTGATTGATTTCTAACATTACGCAGATAGGGCTGAAAAGTAAATATTCACATTTACTCTGTGCTTATGTACAATTTTGACTCACTTTACTTGAGTATTTCCATGTGATTCTACTTTATACTTCAGATGCACATTAGAATATTTTGCATTAATTGATAGGACGTTAATTTTCTATTATCTTTTAAAATATGAAGTTGAATTTTTATTGTTAGTCTAACCAAATTATCTTAAAGTGGCTCCAAATTAATGAAATAAAACATTAAAATGTTCCCACATGTATTTACAATATACTGTATTACAGTCTGTAATGAGTATTTTTACTTTTACTACTCGTAAGTATAATTTTCTAAAGTAGTAAAGTGACGGAGCTGAGTACAAATAAGTGTCAAGAGACTCACACAGGAAACAATTATTAGTTCATTAGATCCTGTTTTCTTTGTTAGTTACGTGACCAAAGCAAGTAGGATTTCATTTTGAGTATTTTATTCTCTAAACAGCAGCAGTCAAATACATCCCAAATCCTAATGGGTGTGACCTGACCTGCAAAAGCAAACTATATGCAACCAGACTTTTCCTGAAATATGACAGATTTTACCAGATGCACGCCTGAGGGAAGCAGACAGAGAGACGCGTCGGGTATTTTACAGTCAAATGTTGCAGAGAAAACAGTGAATTGCATTATAGACTCAGCAGAAAATGGCGATGTACTTGGGTTCAGGTATTTGGCATTTCATCATCCGGGCCGTGCATATCTTTACGTTTATCTACGCTCTTGAGTGTTTCAGACTCATTTCTTTAGCTGTCTTTTACCCCCTTATCTTAGAAAAGTGAAAGTTACCTTCGCGTCATTTACTTTTCAATCAAAGTTGGTGCCAAACTTTTCCTTTTTCAGAAAGTCTAGACATGTGGGGGCCGGCAGCGTCCTCCTCCATGAGCCCCCCCCCCCGCCAAACCCTCCCGTGTGCCTCTCATGCCAGGGTGACAACACAATGCCGCGAAGGCCTCAACACAATTTCCCGATTTCTTCCGCTCCTCTGCCTCCAGCTATTAATTTTCGGAGGCTCCTTACATAAGGTATTATGCAATGTGTTTTTTCCGCCGTCTATTTTTCTGGCCCCTGAAACGCTAATGGGTCCGGGGAGGGGGGGGGCAGGTCAATGGTGGTGGTGGTGGTTGAGGCTGCTGTTGACATTCACATGCTCATGAAAGGACCCCCCCCCCCATTCCCCACCACCCCTTCTTTCTGCTGCTGTCGGGGTCCGTTCGCATCAAACCTCGGCCCAGGCCCGGCGAGGGACCGGCGCCGCACGTGTCCCGACGAGTTGGGAGAAAACAAGCGACACGTGCACGTGGACGGAGGAACCTGTTTGTGGGTTAGTGCACAGCTTGGGTTCTGCTGATCCGGGTCATCTGGAGAGTTACAACCCGGCAAACACAGCGATTCACACAAGCGTCTGCTGTGATGTTCAAAACCTGGATTCACACGGGCTGTTTGGACCTGTTTAATGAACTTTTATAGTTCACATTAAAATATACATATATATAGATGGAAAGACCTAAGTTCTTATTATTTATTTTATTAAATTATTTAATTGATAAATAATTTTTTAACTTTACTTTAACCCTCTTATGCATGAAATATCTTAAGCTCAGTCAGGATTGAGTTTTATAGATCTTTAAGATAAGATAAGATAAAACTTTATTGATCCCACAACGGGTAAATTTGTCTGTTACTGCAGCGTTACATTTAAAGAGAAGAAAATAAAGCTGAAGAAGATAAAAAACTATAAAAAAAATAAATAAAATTAAAAAAACACATAACACAATGTACAAATTCGCAGAATTTGTTGATCCGCATACACAGTATGCATTATGGACATAGAATGGAGAGAAAATGCTAATAAATAGTAAGAAAAGAGTATGCATAAGCAAAGCATATATACATACATGCATGTAGATACCTACATACATACACATACACACATATTTGCATATATATATATGGACATACATATCCAGGCAGATACCCACATGTACACATACATAGCTAATGCACACTTAAGGTGCAGGGTGTGTGTGAAGAGAAAAGTGACCAGTGAAAAAGTGACAGTGACTACAGTGAGGTTTATGTTTATGTTATGTTATAGAGTCTTATTGCTGTTGGGATGAATGATCTGCGAAAGCGCTCCTTCTTGCAGCGAGGGTGTTTGAGTCTCTGGCTGAAGGAGCTGCTCAGCGCACCCACCACCCCATGCAGAGGGTGATGGGGGTTGTCCATGATGAATGTCAGCTTTGCCAACATCCTCCTCTCTCCCACCACCACCACCGACTCCAGAGGACGTCCCGTACCAGAGATGTAAAACAAGATTTCAACGTTCTTTTCGAAAAGAAAAATTAGATTTTTACATGTTTTGTACTTTAAAAACATCAGAGTAATAGCACGGTAGTTATATACCGTAGGTATAGTTGTAATATGGTGCTGTGTTGGAATAAAGGGTAAGTGAACAACAGAGATAGATGATTGATAGAAACAGTCCTGTACATCCTGGATCTCAGGTACCTGGCGTATGTGTATGTAAATTACCGTATTTATTCTAAGAAATGTTCAAACTCATCTGAGCTAAATGTGTATAGGTGCGTACAGGTTTGTGTTACTCTCGCTTCTATGCTCTTCCTCACTTTAGTTAGGAAACTCCTTAATTACCCTGTAATTAAGTCATAATGTACAATGTATAATTGAATTGACAAATGATTAAAGGTGCAGTGCGTAGTTTCTGGTGGCATCAAGTTGTGAATAAAGAAAAGAGTTCATAAGAAACTCAAATTTAAAAACTGTTTAAAGTATAGTTATGAATTTCTTGAACTTAAGGACATCCTGATCTCTACCTGGAATGTGACTCTGTAGTGTGTGTGTGTGTGTGTGTGTGTCCATACATTGACCGTCTTTCTGTTTAACAGTTTAACCTACAAACCTACAGAACGTGTAAATCAGTGCTAATCATCTCATCCTCCATCACTATAAGCCACTGACTCCTCACGCCCAGAAATAGCCGTTCGCTATCTTTGTCCTCATGTGGCCGAGGAAGGTAGCCGCTTGTTAGCGTCGCCGGTCACACACGACTTAATCCTATTTGTCGCAAAGCGAGCCGACACAGAAACGCGTCAGGACCAGATGTGCGGTCAGACCACAGCTGTTAGGTCCTGTCAATCAAATATCAGTCAGGGATGAGAGTCTCTGGAGCGGAGAGAGTCGCCCCCTTTTTTTGTTTTTTTAAGGTAATAATGGCAAACTGGTGGCAAATTGTTGCCCATTTACATAACCGGGAGACGCGCAGCAACGTGAGCGATCATATGGAGTCATGTGTGGCCACGTGGGAAATGGAGGCTCAGAATTTACTGTGCTGTCCTCCACTTACTGCCAAAGGAAAAATAGCTATGTTCACAGGATAGTTGTGTTGTATTGATTCCATGGTGGTGTCTTATGTTCTTTTACAGCTTATTGGGGGGGATGGACCACCATTGACCACCCAAGGCCTGAGTAGAGAGAGAGGGCCCACACTGTAAAACATGTACAATCAGTTCAATATTGAGTAGAATTATCCTATTCTACTGACTTGATTTATAAGGTATATCTTCTATACTTAAAACAAGACCAAATTGACCCAAACAATTTGATTTTTTGCATTTTTCATGTTGAATTTAGCTTCTCCTGCATGCTTGTTATACTAAGCCCTTGAAGCCTTTATATTAAACCACCATTTTTTTTCCTCTACAACATTATAGAAGTGGAAGAATTGAACAACAGCTCATCTCGACTGTGTGAGGAGAGGATTGATTGAATATTGAAATAAGATGGAATAAAGTGAAACTGTTCAGAAAGTGGTGTGTAAAACCTTTTTGTCTTAAAGCTCCGGGGCTCTGGCTGAGGACATCGTGGAGCGTCTGACACCGTTGTTTTTTTTTTTTTTTCCTCCTGCTGTGTCACCACTCATGATTGTGCCGTTGTCCCTCGTGAGAACGTTTGCACAAACAGGAATTTGTCCGACGGGGGAACGTCATGTGCCGGTTGTTTTCACAAATTGAGTTGGGGCTAATTCTCCGCACACAGAGCCGCGGCTCAGGGCGATGAGACGCTACCATGCGGGCGGGCGGGTTTTGGTGTCGGGGGGCCGGAGCCCTGTAGTTTTCCACCAGGCAGCTGAACAAATGCAGAGAGGCCTCTGGAAGTTTCTAAAGGAAGCCGAGCCTTATCGAGGGGGGGAATTTTTCTTCTCCTTGTGCTTTTGTCCGGCCGGTCGAGGAAGGGCGAGGGGGGGGGTCGGGGCTGCTGTTATTGTTTCCTGAGCTGCAGACGACACGCTCCTTCAGCCCAACGCCGCCACCTGCACACCGGGCCCCGCCTCCTGTCAACTCTATATTTTTGGACTCGACCCTGTGAAACTGAGGCAGCGACGTCCAATTAAGCAGGAAATTAGTGATAATATAAGAGGTGTTTTTTAAAACATGCTATCAACTACTTTTATATTCTAGGTGGATTAAATATTTAAAATATTACTTTTAAATTAAGTTTTTCAAAATAAAATTTTCGTTTTTGTTAAAAAGTCACACAAAATCATGATTTCTGTAAAAACAAATGAAACAAATGACAAGAAACCAACATGAATATGAAATGTACTTTTTGATAGAGCTGATAAATGCTACTTAAAACGGTATTTAAAAAAAAAATTGATAGTCAACCATAAAAAAATTAAAAAAAAAAACATAGCTCTAAAAAAATAGAAAAGACTTCATGAGAAACTCAAAGTCCAAAAACTTAAAGTATAGTTGAGCCCTCTGCTTTTTTACCTGGAATGTGTACTCTGTAGTGTGTGTGTGTGTGTGCGCGTGTGTGTGCGTGTGTGTGTGTGTTTGTGTGTGTGTGCGCGTGTGTGTGTGTATTTCCATACACTGCTTTTCACCTCCAACAGTTGTCACGCCAAGAACACATGTGTCAATATAGCGGCAGAGAATAAAGAAGGGCCACACACATCACACACACACACACACACCTTAATAAACAGGCTAGGAAACACACACCTATACACACAGAAACGACAGCTACTCAAACACAGCATGAATGTGGCTTTTCACATGAGGGAGTTTAATTTTCATAAAAGCCTTTTATGAGATAATTAAACTATTTGAACTAATTTAAAAAGGCTTAAAGTCTGACTGATGAGCAAATTTGCTTCCAGTAGAGTTTCTACTGTTTACTGAATTGCACTGAAACAGCTTTTACAGCTTCCAGTGGTTCCCTGCTGGGTGATAGACTGAGCTACTGTAATATGATTTCGGGACATAAGGGAAATAAGATTAGAACAGCCAGCAGCTTTCTGCAGGTCACTCTGAAACAGCAACTTCATTGAACAGTCAATTACTCTGCAGGACAGAAATTTCCAGACACATTCTCGTGTTGTGATTTTGTGTTTTCCTCCTGTCAGAAATAATTTCTGCAAACTGGGCTGTGATCATTTGACTTCATGGAAAACAGTCCTGTAAACGGGTTATTCAATTAAATTCGAGTTGAGCACTGAGACGTCTGAGTCTGTTTCATAATCCTGCTACGACAGATAAAGAGAAGAACACGCTTGTCATTTCGCTCTTTCGTTTCATTTACTTCAAGAACAATCATCCTGTTTTTCATTTCAATCTGCCTACAAATCATCATTCTAAGGTGAACTGACAAAATAATCTATTTTAAAATGCATCAAACAGGATTTCTGCACAGCATGATGACAAAACTGAATGAGTAGAAATATGTCATATGTCCAGCAGAGGGTGATGTTTCTCCACAGCAGCAGAAGAGGATCCAACCACGAGCCTCACAGGTTGAGTCTTTACAGCAGTGGTCACCAAGTATATGTGTCTGAGGGCCAGAATTTTACTGGACATTCCCCTAATAAAAATCAAATCAAAATCAAATTTTTGCATAACATTATTTGATGTTAATTGTTCATGTATTTTTTTCATTTCATCCAAAAGTGAAGGCATTTTGAGCCTTTATGAGTCAGGCTCCTTTCACTAGTTATACCACAGTCAACCACCAGGAGTCAGAAATATTTTGGCTATATAATTGAGCACATGGAAAACAAACACCAGAGAAGTGATAGGAAAAGCCCCCTTAACACAGGTAAAATTGTACTCTTAATATGGGGAATAGAAACTTTAATGATGATTGGACTGTCTGGACTTTTTAGGCAATATAGTATAGTATGACCATTTTTAAACGACATAGTGTAGTATGACCTTTTTTGACCTTTTTTGGGGGACATAGTATAGTATGACCCTTTTTGAGCGACATAGTATAGTATGACCTTTTTTGACCTTTTTTGGGCGACATACTATAGTATAGCCTTTTTTGGGCGACATACTATAGTATGACCTTTTTTGACCTTTTTTGGACGACATACTATAGTATGACCTTTTTTGGGCGACATAGTATAGTATGACCATTTTTGGGCAACATAGTATAGTATGACCATTTTTGGGCCACATAGTATAGTATGGCCTTTTTTGACCTTTTTTGGGCGACATACTATAGTATGGCCTTTTTTGACCTTTTTTGGGCGACATAGTATAGTATGACCTTTTTAGGGCGACATACTATAGTATAGCCTTTTTTGGGCGACATACTATAGTATGACCTTTTTTGACCTTTTTTGGGCGACATACTATAGTATGACCTTTTTTGGGCGACATAGTATAGTATGACCATTTTTGGGCAACATAGTATAGTATGACCCTTTTTGAGCGACATAGTATAGTATGACCATTTTTGGGCCACATACTATAGTATGGCCTTTTTTGACCTTTTTTGGACGACATACTATAGTATGACCTTTTTTGGGCGACATAGTATAGTATGACCATTTTTGGGCAACATAGTATAGTATGACCCTTTTTGAGCTTTTTTGGACGACATACTATAGTATGACCTTTTTTTGCGACATACTATAGTATTACCTTTTTTGACCTTTTTTGGACGACATACTATAGTATGACCTTTTTTGACCTTTTTTGGACGACATACTATAGTATGACCTTTTTTGGGCGACATAGTATAGTATGACCATTTTTGGGCAACATAGTATAGTATGACCCTTTTTGAGCGACATAGTATAGTATGACCATTTTTGGGCCACATAGTATAGTATGACCTTTTTTCACCTTTTTTGAGCGACATACTATAGTATGATCTTTTTTGGGCGACATAGTATAGTATGACCTTTTTTGGGCGACATACTATTGTATGACCTTTTTTGACCTTTTTTGGACGACATACTATAGTATGACCTTTTTTGGGCGACATAGTATAGTATGACCATTTTTGGGCAACATAGTATAGTATGACCCTTTTGGAGCGACATAGTATAGTATGACCTTTTTTGACCTTTTTTGGACGACATACTATAGTATGACCTTTTTTTGCGACATACTATAGTATTACCTTTTTTGACCTTTTTTGGACGACATACTATAGTATGACCTTTTTTGACCTTTTTTGGACAACATACTATAGTATGACCTTTTTTGGGCGACATAGTATAGTATGACCATTTTTGGGCAACATAGTATAGTATGACCCTTTTTGAGCGACATAGTATAGTATGACCATTTTTGGGCAACATAGTATAGTATGGCCTTTTTTGACCTTTTTTGGACGACATACTATAGTATGACCTTTTTTGACCTTTTTTGGACGACATAGTATAGTATGACCATTTTTGGGCAACATAGTATAGTATGACCCTTTTTGAGCGACATAGTATAGTATGACCATTTTTGGGCCACATACTATAGTATGGCCTTTTTTGACCTTTTTTGGGCGACATACTATAGTATGGCCTTTTTTGACCTTTTTTGGGCGACATAGTATAGTATGACCTTTTTAGGGCGACATACTATAGTATAGCCTTTTTTGGGCGACATACTATAGTATGACCTTTTTTGACCTTTTTTGGACGACATACTATAGTATGACCTTTTTTGGGCGACATAGTATAGTATGACCATTTTTGGGCAACATAGTATAGTATGACCATTTTTGGGCCACATAGTATAGTATGACCTTTTTAGGGCGACATACTATAGTATAGCCTCTTTTGGGCGACATACTATAGTATGACCTTTTTTGGGCGACATACTATAGTATGACCATTTTTGGGCAACATAGTATAGTATGACCCTTTTTGAGCGACATAGTATAGTATGACCATTTTTGGGCCACATACTATAGTATGGCCTTTTTTGACCTTTTTTGGGCGACATACTATAGTATGACCTTTTTTGGGTGACATACTATAGTATGACCATTTTTGGGCTACATAGTATAGTATGGTCTTTTTTGACCTTTTTTGGGCGACATACTATAGTATGACCTTTTTTGGGCGACATACTATAGTATGACCTTTTTTGGGCGACATACTATAGTATGACCTTTTTTGGGCGACATACTATAGTATGACCTTTTTTGGGCGACATACTATAGTATGACCTTTTTTGGGCGACATAGTATAGTATGACCTTTTTTAGGCAACATACTATAGTATGACCTTTTTTGAGCAACATACTATAGTATGACCTTTTTTGAGCGACATAGTATAGTATGACTTTTTTTGAGATTGAAATTCTTTTTTTAATAACACTGCAGCTTTCTATAATAAAAAATGGGAAGTTAAAGTCTTTGATTTGACTTTGTGTTCTTTACGACGAAAAAGAAACAGAAGGTGGAGTCTGTTTTGTCCCAGTTTCAGCAGAACAACCTTCATGCTGCACCTGAGCTAATTTGTCTGTGAACTGTGGCCCCTCCCCTCTGGGAATCCACCATCACACACTACAATTTGGACAAAATCGCAGCTTTTACTTGCCCTGTACATTTTTTGGTATCATGTCAGAAAGCCACAGGGGTGCTAACACACTGCCCTTTATTAGCCAATTACTGCTACTCCACAGCCACATGTAACACGCATCATCCAGCCCGCTGTTCCTTTATGGTGATGAGGCAGAGCTGAAATACCGGGAGACATATGGGAAAATGATGCTGACCCGAATTCCATCTCAAAGAAGGTGAAAGGAGGAACCGCTCTGAAAAATAATTTCCTCTTTGCCTGCGACAGGTGACGGCAGCTTTGCCCTTAAAATCGACTAATTAACAATTTCAGTGTGAACGTAAGGTCACAGTCTGGGCAGGATGTGAGCTGCCGTATCTGCAACATGTTATTCATCCTTATTATCTGAGTGTGTGCGTGAGTGCATGCACGCGTGTGCATGTTCATACACCAAAAGCTGCTGTTTTGCACTAGAAACACTGAGCTGCTCAGACCTTCCACACGTTTCTTTACTGGTTCAAAGCCGCCTGCCTCCACCTGGCTCCTGTGAGTAAGTGGATGTAAGACAACGTGTGGTATAAATGATGCATGCAGCACCCCTGTGGCGGCTTTGTGGTGCTAAGGTGATTCCAAGGCAAACCCACATTTTTCACTGTGAACAGTGAGGAATAAAGAAACTCCACTGCAGCTCAGGAGACATTTCTAGTAGGAACTGATATAAGTCATAAAAAGTCTGTCTGAAAATGTCAATGAAAGTACATTAATATTATTTTTATTATTATAATTATTCTTATTATAGAAAATTTTGAACCACAACTCTAACTCTTTGATCTGCATTCATAAAATATGAACACACTTCAGTTTAAAGTCTTAAAAAATCAAAAAATGCACAAGATTTTCTATGAAAAGGTACATACTATAATTTATTGATGTTTTTTATGAAATTGTTACTTTCGCTGCTGGAATATTACATGGGTCTTTCACAAGTCTTTCTGTAATTATAAGAATTATTTAAGGAAATGTTTGAACCAGAACTGTAACTCTTTGATCTGCATTAATAAAATATTAATAAATGCTCTGTGTTCAGGATAACTTTTAAACAAAAACAACATGAAATAGTGTTTAAAACATCTGTTGTGTATATGTGCACATACAATTATTTATCTTTAAAATCAAAAAATACACATGACTTTATTAGCTGAAATATCACAGGGTTCTTTCACTAGTGTTTTATTTTACTGTGCATTGATCAGGTTTCACTCTTGTAGCACAGCAACCAGGAGCATGTTGGTTCTGACCTTTGCGGCCTTTTTAGTTCAAGTGGCCGCATCACATGAGCGTAACTTAACACCGGTGTGTTAAAAATTCAGCCTCGCTGTGGACGGAGGAGACGGACACCATCACGCCGGGTGGGGGGGCGTTGTCCTGTCGCTATGGAAACATCATGATAACCTAACATCTAGATTTCAGACCAAATGCAATCAAATTTTATGAACAGAAAACAGTTCATGGTGACATTTTAAAACACTCTGATGGATATTAGGAAACTTACACATTGATAAGACCCTCATCACCATTTTTTGGGCTGCTATGGCAACCCAGCACCTGCCAGGTCTCTCCAAAACAAATAACGTCAGCGGTAAAAATCCTGAGTGTCCAGCAAAGTGACATGACAGTATCACAGGGAGCAGCCGCCGCTCGGACTTCAGGATCCTGCCTCCCGGCTCCGGTTCAGATTTCCTCCTCAGATACAGGCAGCATGCACCGTTTCCCTTCTGACCAGAGGAAACACACACTCACACACCAGGAAATAAACACTCACACACACCAGGAAACAAACACTCACACACACCAGAATAGAATGGAAATTCTTTATTGTCATTATACATCAGTACAACGAGATATATATTTAAAAGTACCCTGTGACTTCATGATAAACGTGATCTATTTAAAAAAATACATAAAATATAAGTGCCTGTGTGCCTAGATATTGCACATCACTCACACACACACCAGGAAACAAAACCAACGAACAGAGATAAGGCAAAAACAAGGCGGCTGCAGCCATTCACTGAGGCTAAAACAGTAAGTAAGTGGGTCCAAATTCTATTAAAAAAGACAACAAATAAAAATGAAAAGCTGCAGACTATGAGCAAGAAACATAAAAAAAAGAAATCCTCAGGGTACTGAATGTTCTGTGCAGCCAAGGCGAAATCTTAGTTTCTTTTAAAAACCAACAAAAGACCTGTTGCATTCTGGGTAGAGTCATCTGCCGGCTACAGGCTCCTCCATGAAGTGCATATGAGTGTCTGAGCTATAAATGATCTTATTAAATAGAAACCGGAGCCTGACTTCATAATGGCATCGTGGCTATGCAACATCTTCTCCCTTTGTTTGGCCTATGCAGCGTTTTTTTATGTCGTATATTTATGCGTTGCTGAAAATCCAATTTCCTTCCAGGGACAAACAGAGTTGAGGATATAAATTGCGGCCATATCCATTATAGCTAATTGTCAGTCATTAGCGCTTTCACTTCAACAACACATTTTGAAGATTAGCTTTTCTGTTCTGGGCTGTTAAGCTGCCGCCTGACATTCTTTCACGCGTCCTTCATTCCTGTAATGAGTCCTTCATTGTCTCCATCTATACCCCGCTCAAAGGTCCGACGCTGTTCACTTCTCCAGGATTTTATGTGATGTTGAGACGTCACTTTAAGGGGTAGTTTTACATCTACGACGCTGCAGCCTTTTGCTGCAGCTGTGGAAAGAACAAGTTGTTAAATTTGCTGATTTGAATGGCTGTAAATGGAACATTTGCACTGCAAGAGAAATTTTTTGGTACATTAAATCTAATATTGAATAGAATTATCTTATTTTTATCTCTTTTTTCTTGATTTTAGTCAATTTATACATCATTTAAATTCAATTTTTGTAATGATTTTTCTTTTTATCTTATAGTTTTTACTTCTGTTCTCAACATGTTTTCTTACAACCCATGTCAGGAAATACATGTACACATATATTTAGATTTTGAATCCCAAGGCATCCACTACTATTCAGTGTGAACACAAACATACAGGCAAAAAAATAATAATCTCAACCTACATCACAGAGAGGACTGGGGGAGAAATTTACATTTACAGTTAAATAAAACAAAACACTTTGGGCAGTAAAAGAAAAGATAATGTGCTTATGCAATGTGCTCCAAAAAAGATTTGAAGAGGTTGTTCTACCCTAATGAAAAAGTGATTGTACTGCATCGGAGTAGGTGGATATACGTCAGGCATACATTTGCATTTTTAGCAGACAAATCTTCCAACGAGGATCCGAGCTTCGAATTGCATGAGAAAAAGAACAAATCGCGTGAATCTCTGTTTGAAACAGAACACAGGATGTTGTCTTTGTCTCTTGTCGCACGAAGACTATTCACTGAATTCATGGCAGCGCTGCCCAGTGTGTGATTGACATCTGGGGTCTGGGACGTGCAGAGCTGCAGCAGCTCATGAAATGAAACTCAAAAGCACATTAAAAAGGGGCTTCGGATGAAAGTTCCCGCACATTATTCCCATCCAGCACACATTTCCTGGGATTCTATTAGATTTTCACAACAAAGAGTTCTGCAGCGAAGATAATCAAATCTTCCTCTGATCATTCGGGCTAATGATGTGTGGGGAAACCTAATAAGCTGAAACAGAAATGTTTTGTCTATCCATTAGTGCTGTTGATTATTTATTATTTGGATGAATGTATCTGCTGCTGCTGTTAATACGTGTGACAGTTCTAGGGCTGTGTGATGGTAGCCAACAATGACGGCTTTTACTCCATTTCATATGCACAGCATTTCCCAGGGAGTCACTGCAGCTTTGATCCTCCAGTCCGACACCAATTAGAGCCCAAAAAAAGCAGATATTTTATCTCAAGTTCTCTGTTACAGTTAAGTCAGTGCTTCTTCCACTGAATAAATAATCAAGAGCTAAAAAAAAAGGTTGTTGTGTCTGATAACAATAAATTCATGGTGAACGATTAGATAGGATCTTTCCTTGAATTCTGTCTGTATGTGTAGTTTATTCACTGATTGGAGCAAATTAAAAGCAATAAAACTGATGTAATGCAAGCAAAACTACACTGTAAAAAGAAAAATTTGTCCAATACAGAGTGGAATTAACTTGAATTACTGGCAAATATTTTTCCTTATTTCAAGTTTTTTTTTCTTAAAACGAGATTGGCGCAGTATCTGGTTTGATGTCGTAGCTGGGGTCATTAATGAAAGTGCAAACGGTCATACTATAGTATGTGTGTCAAAAAAGGTCATACTATAGTATGTGTGTCAAAAATGGTCA
Source organism: Eupleurogrammus muticus (assembly GCA_036785175.1). Lineage (NCBI taxonomy): Eukaryota > Metazoa > Chordata > Actinopteri > Scombriformes > Trichiuridae > Eupleurogrammus > Eupleurogrammus muticus. The sequence continues at coordinate 16,714,478 of JAYKQN010000022.1, read as the reverse complement.
TACTATAGTATGTGTGTCAAAAAAGGTCATACTATAGTATGTCGCTCAAAAAAGGTCATACTAAAGTATGTCGCCCAAAAAAGGTCATACTATACTATGTCGCCCAAAAACGGTCATACTATAGTATGTGTGTCAAAAAAGGTCATACTATAGTATGTCGCCCAAAAAAGGTCATACTATAGTATGTCGCTCAAAAAAGGTCATACTAAAGTATGTCGCCCAAAAAAAATCATACTATACTATGTCGCCCAAAAAAGGTCATACTATAGAATGTTTGTCAAAAAAGGTCATACTATAGTATGTCGCCCAAAAAAGGTCATACTATAGAATGTTTGTCAAAAAAGGTCATACTATAGTATGTCGCCCAAAAAAGGTCATACTATAGAATGTTTGTCAAAAAAAGTCATACTATAGTATGTGTGTCAAAAAAGGTCATACTATACTATGTCGCCCAAAAAAGGTCATACTATAGTATGTCGCCCAAAAAAGGTCATACTATACTATGTCGCCCAAAAACGGTCATACTATAGGATGTTGCCCAAAAAAGGTCATACTATACTATGTCGCCCAAAAAAGGTCATACTATAGTATGTCGCTCAAAAAAGGTCATACTAAAGTATGTTGCCCAAAAAAAATCATACTATACTATGTCGCCCAAAAAAGGTCATACTATAGAATGTTTGTCAAAAAAGGTCATACTATTGTATGTCGCCCAAAAAAGGTCATACTATAGAATGTTTGTCAAAAAAGGTCATACTATAGTATGTCGCCCAAAAAAGGTCATACTATACTATGTCGCCCAAAAAAGGTCATACTAAAGTATGTTGCCCAAAAAAAATCATACTATACTATGTCGCCCAAAAAAGGTCATACTATAGTATGTGTCAAAAAAGGTCATACTATAGAATGTTTGTCAAAAAAGGTCATACTATTGTATGTCGCCCAAAAAAGGTCATACTATAGAATGTTTGTCAAAAAAGGTCATACTATAGTATGTCGCCCAAAAAAGGTCATACTATACTATGTCGCCCAAAAAAGGTCATACTATAGTATGTCGCCCAAAAAAGGTCATACTATAGGATGTTGCCCAAAAACGGTCATACTATAGTATGTCGCTCAAAAAAGGTCATACTAAAGTATGTCGCCCAAAAAAGGTCATACTATACTATGTCGCCCAAAAGAGGTCACAAAAACTTGTTTGCAATTCTAAAGCTTATGTATGCATTTGATTGTAACCCTAATTTTGGTAAATGGTCCCGTTCTCTTGAACATGTCCATGTTAATGATCCTATTTCAGTATCAGCTCACACATCCATTAACATCCTCCAGCATTTGAATTATAGATAGTCAGGAAATTACTATATTTATATAGAGCACAGAGGAGATTAAATGCTTCTATGGTGTCAACTTTTTTGAGGTGTTTTTGTTAAAATTTCTTAATTTCATTATGACAAAGTATGTTTTTGTTTCATATTCATTCAAACTAATGTTTTTCCATTTTTGTTATAAGAAAACAAGATTGAATTGACCAAAATCCAGAGATGTCATACTTATTCTTCCTGTGAAAGCATGAAGCCGCTTCTTGTCCTTAACTGTCATTACAACACAGTGAAATCACTGCAAATTCATATGAAATGTCTTCCACTTAAAAAAGTACTGATGGACAAGTGCTAAAGAATAAAAAGGATTTTCCTGGGCTTTTGCATTTTCACTGAAAAGGCCTATAAGAGGATTTTCTAAAATGCGATTTATCGACTCAGTAAGAGGTTGTTTACTTTCCTTAATTCCTTCTGATGTAACACTACTTTACATTTTGCACCCAAACTACTCTGACTGGTCATTTTAGATTTTAGGTTCAAGTTGTACAGATCACCAGATGAACTAAAGGGTGGTATTATTTTAATCTCCACTTTTAGGAATAAAAGACACAACACACTCACCCTCCAAAATGTAAGGTTTTATTTCATTCCTACAAACAATGTTCAGCGCAGACATGATAACGTACTTCTAATAAATCCTGCATCCTAATGAAACAAAGAAAAGATGACAATGACATGAACAACCAGGGATACTGAATCTAACAGGCCTCCGGGTGCCTTGCCACTCGGGGGATGCAGGAATGTGGGTCACGGCGGGCTGGCGGCGTTTGATTTGTGTCACGCTGATACTCTGATTCAGGCTCTATCACCCAGCCAAATCTCATGAGGTTCAATTCCCCCATGAATATGATGATTTCTTTTAAAGCTGCAAGTCTAGCAAGTGCAAAGTAAGTAATGTAAGTTTTGGGACAGGAGCCTGTCCTGGTTAGTGTGAGGAATTTAGTGCTGACCTCTGACCTCTGACTGACCAGAACTAGCTACCTTTCTATCCGAATTTTCAAAAATTGCCAATAAATATTTGGGTGAAAACGTCTAGCCTTTTCTTCTTCTTTCATTTGTCATGAATTCTCTCTGCAATTCACAGAACAGGAGACAACCTGAATAACTATGGATCCAACAATGATAATTCACCTTTGGATGCAGCCTTAGGAAGTGTTCTAACTCATTTAGACCCTAAGTTAAAAAATGAGCAGCTTTTAGCTCTAAAGTATGTCATCGTCTTTCCTCAGGTGTGTTTGATATGATTGGCTGTAACCCAAGTATCTGACTGACATTCGTAGCACTCAATAAACAGCTCTGGTCTTTAACAAACCCCGCCTCCAGTAAGAGCATAAATACACCTCTGCATAACATTAAAGAAAAAAAAGAAATATAGTTCAACTTACAACAAAGAATAACTTTATTACCATTGTTATTTATTCTAACAAAAAGTTTTTAGTGCATCAATTTATATTGATTATTAGTGCTGACTACAGGTAACAGTGCTGACTACATACATACGTCATTTCCGCGTCGGGTGACTTGCTTTTGTCTCATTATCTTCGTCTTTCTTTCTTATCCCTGTTAAAATTTGTTTCAAGTTGTCTCTAAAAGGTTTGCTAACTACACATTATGTCGCCTGCTTTATAAAAAAAAACGCGACAGCATAGAGCTAATAAACCACAGAGCTAATTACATAGCTACTACTCTGACAATGACAGCGCTACCGCCAACTACTGGAGGGGATGTACAATTACACCTTATTCTACTGTGGCTGTCGGGCTAAAAAAACACCAGAAATTCAATGAAAACGGCTGAAAATTTGCATAAAGATTTTTTCCCCACTTGGAGGCGGTGGATTTGTCGATTTATAAATAAAAAGGAAAAAAAATCACTACTGACCCGGCTGAGCCGCCATGATGCGTCATGGACGAAAAAAAAAACCAAGAACGTTTGTACAGTTAAAAAAGAATAAAAGACGATTATGAGATTCTCCGTGGAAAACAGCAAAGTAAAGTTACGACCTATCATGACTTACAGAAGCAAATGAGTGATAAAAGTGATAAAAACAAACTATCGCAAAGTCTAAGAATTAAATGGAGGAGTTCAACCGTTGTCATGGCAACAGTCGCGCTCTCCTCTGACGTAATCTCGTGGCAATTGAAGTGGGAAAAAAACGGGCATCACGTGGGTTTTGCTTTCTGCGCTTTTTTTTTTTTCACAAAATCCGCCTCTAAAAATTCCACTTTCTACATTTATATGAGGAACTGGTGGATGAACTGGTTGGACGGACGAGTACCGGGGTTCCCCCACCGGACGCTGCGCTTTCCGCGCGCTACACGCGTCTTTTCAAAATAAAGCACTTCCGCATTCGTACACCGCGTCCACAGCCTGCTCAAATGTGATTGGCCAATACTATGACAACAAATAAAACTTTTGCAGTCGCGGAATAATTGTCTCCACCTACAGATTCTACATCACACACACCATCTGTTGGTAGAGATTAAAATGAGATTGATATAACATAATGAAACACACTTGATTTAATAGTAACTACATTAAAGTATATTTGTGGGTAAAATAATATATAAACCATATATGTCTTAACTCTACCCTTGTTACAACAGCATCATATAGTGCGGTGGAATGTATTTTTTGTATATTTATGTGTATGAAAAGTACAAATAAATAAATGTCAATTTAAAAAAGAAACTGTTTAAAACTCTGGTGACACGTAAATTAAAAGCCCTTTAATGTTTCATACATGTTCTAGCCACATACTGGGTTTGCTGTGTGATAACATGCTGAAATCACAGCTTAAAGGGTCAGTGCACACAAAACGACAACAACAAATCTGCTATCTATTCGTGTCTAGACAATTGTGTTTTTATATACACCATGTTTTCACTGAGGACAATTACAATTTGAAAGCAGTATCATCTTCATAAGTTCACAACTTCAAAAAGTTGATGGTGAAGATGTTAACAATCACTTTCCTATCTACAGACGACATTAGCGTTCATTCAGAGTCTAATTTTCTTTTTGGCTCTGTTTTGGTCTCCACCAGCTAATGAGGGATCTGACTTTTAATCAGCAGCTTTAGTGATTCGGGTTTATTGATTTTCTTCTAAAAAGTAGTTGCTTTATACAATTGGGAAGTGGCTGATTTGAGCTTTGGTAACGGGCTGAACGGCATTAACTGTGTTCCTGAACGCACCATAAACCACAGAATTAGCGTTAATTTTCTCTGAGATTGAACCAACAAGGATCACATTATACAAATCAATTCCAATTCACAAATACTGATTAGTGCAGCTTTACCTCTCGTTCACTTCTAACCTTCCAGTTAGGGTCAAAAGGACCTCACATGTTCCCTTCCTTCCTTCCTAAACCCTCATACTGTTGTTCATAATGTTGTATTTAATTTTTAATCAAATTTATCCTTTTGATCAACTTCAGTACTGATCATAACAACCAAATAATCATTAATCTTCAGTATTCTATAATTTAAATGGCAGCTTGCTTATGCATTTTTAAATGTCAGATTTAAAAATAAAAACTCAGATATGGATCCATAAGGACATAAATTATCCCTTCCTAAGATTACTATACCACTAATTAAATAACATTCTTTTGGTTGAATCTTTTAACCAACTTCTGTCCACATCATAACAACCAAATATCCAATTATTTTTTAGGATTATAACCCTTTGACAGTATGATTAAATATAATTTGATCCTCTGTGTTTTTGGTGTGGAAGCAGAATTCTCAGAACCTGATAAAATTAAGTAAAATCTCCTTTCTGCATCACTAGATACCAGGCAGCTTAGAGATGCATTGGTCAAATGAAAATCTGCTTTTTATAGCGCAAAAGTGGACATTTTGTTAGTTAGTTTGACCCATGAAGCCACGTCCACATAGTAGAAGACGAGTTTCTGTAACACACGTGTAAAACATCAGATTCATCGTTTCACACAAGGCTTTAGTTTGATGTGTGGAGAAGGATGAGCTCCACAGCACAAGACACACGGCGATGGTAGCGTTCACGATGCGTAAAATACCGTCAACAACCATCGCCTCGAGCAGATTATTAAATCAGGTGTGATTATTCCTCCGAGCCCAATTTAAAACACCAACCGAATGTACATGATCCTTGTGATCTTTGCAGGAATAATTTCCCCCTGGCAACAGTGATATTATCATTAATATAGAAACAGACAGACACCACTTACCATAGAGACTTAATTGAAATGCTGCCTACAAATAGACCTCATTTTCTGCATTAGACTAAACACAGAAGCTCTAAACGCGTACGGCTACTTCACAAGGATCACAGTACGTCCTGTTACATCGATTGGTTTTTACCATGAACTGAAAAGACAGCAGGAAAAAAATAAAAACTACAGGCTTGGTCCAGACAGAACAGAAGGAGTTTTTTTTCTCGCTACACCACTTGAGCGTCGTCTGTGAGGCTTTGACCCACTGTCCTACTTCCATTCTTTAGAATCCCCTCGGTGGTCACGTGACTCAGGCTCATCACCGGGGTTTTGGGGGCGTCGACGTTCGGATCCTCCGCCTGTGGCTCCAGAAACGCCACCCTCTTCCCGTTGGGCCGCCGCTGCCCCGACTCCACCTCCCGGGGGTCGGCGCAGAGGACGAATGCGCGGCCGCCGCAGCCCGCCGCCGCCCCGCCCCGGCCGTCCCTGCAGCGGCAGGGCGTGAGGTAGAGGTAGAGCAGCACCAGGACAATGCTGACCACGCAGGACGCCAGGGTGGTGAACGCCGTGTTGAAGTGCTCGGCGCCGCCGCCGCGGTTCCCAAAACCGCCGGCCGAGGCCGCGCTAGAGTTCCTGACCACCACGGCGACCTCCAGGGGCTCGTAGGGGCTGTAGTGGCGCCCGCGGGCCGCCACACAGGCGTACGTGCCGGAATCATCCAGCGACGCCCCTCTGATCTCCAGGGTGCCGTTGGCCAGGACGACGAGTCGGTCGCCGGGGTCGTCCGCCGTCGAGTTGACCACGGTCCTCGGCGTGACCCAGAACACGGGCCCCGGCGGCGAGGGGTCGGCCAGCCCCACGCACGCCACCCGGAGCCACTTCCCCACCTCGGCGTGGTAGGTTTGAACCTGCAGGGGGACGTCCGACCCGCCCTGGCCGCTACAGTTGGACCGTGCGTCGTCCGTGCACGGGAAGTCGCCCCTGAAGTCCAGCAGGGGGCGGTACTGCTTCCAGGTCCAGAACTCCAGCAGCGCGACCACGCCGCAGTCACACACCAGCGGGTTTTCCTGCAAATAAATTCCAGTGTGCTGGGTGAGGCTCAGCAGGTTCTGGGCGGACACCTCCGACAGCCTGTTGAAGGACAGGTCCAGAAACTCCAGGCTGTGAGGCCCCCCCGGCTCCTCGTACAGACCCAGGGGGAACGCCGTGAGCCGGTTCCCGGACAGGTAGAGCCGCTTCAGGCTGCGGAGGTCGCCCACGGCGCCCGGCTGGATCCGGGAGATCCGGTTGTCGAAGAGCAGCAGCTCCCTCAGCTCGGACAGCCCGGCGAACGTGGACGCGTTCAGCGCCGTCAGCCGGTTGGACGACAGGTCCAGGTGGAGGAGGCGGGGCGTGGCCGCGAAGGCCCCCTCCTCGATCCGGCGGATGGCGTTCCGGCCCAGGACCAGCGTGGACAAGCGGTCGAACGGCGGCGAGGCCCAGCCGGCCGCCAGCGCCGCCAGGGCGTTGTGGCCCAGGTCCAGGCGCGTGGCGTAGGCTGGCAGGTCGGCGGGCGGCGCCGACAGGTTGCGGCCGCTGCAGGAGACGATGTCGCTGGCACAGAGGCAGCAGAGCGGGCAGAGGGCCGCGGAGGGCGACGGGCCGACGCACAGCCACAGCAGCACGGCGGCGGTCTGGCCTGGAAGCCGTGACCCGCTGGGACACATCCTGGTTTCCCCTCAGGACGGACTCAGGTTACGTCTCACATGTCAGGATCACACGCTGACACCGGCGGCTGGTAGAGGCTGACACAGAGAAAACAAGGAAATGAGTCTCATTGTTCATTTACTGCCTGAAAAATCCTGCTCATGTAAACAATCATGTAAAGCGCTGTGAGTAGCATGATGAGCCGCTGGTTGCGTCTTTGACTGATTTATTATCCCAGTTGACATCATGAGATCAGCATCGGTGCAGCTGCTCGTCTCAACTACTTTATATACAGTTAAATACTTTAGATATGCAGTCATCCTGTTCACACATTGCGAGAAGGATCCTCCTCTATGAGGCGCACTGAGCTTTGCTTTTTAATAAGGTCTAAGAACATGTTGTGTTGCTGTTCTAAACACTGTGAAGCCCATTGAGGCAAATCTGTGATTTGTGACTTTGGGCTGAAACAAATAAAACCGACTCAACCAGAAAGTTCAGTCCAGTGGTTTCCAACCTATGGTTCTGACCCCGTCCAACAGGACGTAGATCCTGGGATTATCTGCAGTGGAAACTGTAAGTAAACGCTGGGACACGTAACTGAATCCCCACATGTCAGCGATCTGTAGGCCTCCTGTTTACTACCAGTACAACACGCTGATTAGTACACAACATGTCTGTGGAACATCACATCATTTCATATTTAATCACTCAGCTCTAACAAATGCTTTAATTATTGCTAATCGAGATGTTGATTTACTAATCTTAGTCTTCATGAAGAGTTTTTACACATTTAAGGAAAACATTGAAAATCAAACAACAACACACATTCTGATTTCTGATTAGACGGCTGATCTGTATTATTTATCTATTTTATATATATGCACATTTGTGTTAAACTAGGAACAGATGGGATCAGGTATTTGTAGTATTATGCAGTCTTATGTATGATAGACTGACCATATTTATTTAATAAAGTAAAAAATACTATTTCTCATGTAGCAGTTTAGTAAAACAATTTTGTTTAAATATATACAATTAAAATACTGAGAGTATAATAGATCAGTAGAATCATATACTGTTCACCTTAATCTTGAACTAGCAGCTGTGAATCTGCACTAAATCGGGTGAACAGTGACGTTAGTAAACATTATGGATAGAGGTTACTATTATTTTAGGCTTTTAAGTAAAAGTCACAGCCTGTAATATTAGTATAATAACAATACTTATATATTACTATAATTACACTGTGATATGATGGTATACTAGTATCACTACAACTATACAATAGTATATGTGTGTGTGTGTGTATATACACACACACACATCCAGGATATATATATATATATATATATATATATATATATATATATATATATATATATATATTATAACTAGCCATTATAATAGAATACTATACAATAGTCTAACTGCATCTATATATTACTATAACCACATTTTAGAATAAATATATCTATATGTGAGTATAATCAGGCTATACAATAGTATCACTGTATCTATACTACATATTGGTATAAATAGGCTATAAGGTTAGCTATAATTATATAGTAGTATTAGTATACCCCTGTACTAGTACAACTATAACTATATAGTAAAATACGTATGTACTAGTATACGTGTAATTATATAGTAATATACGCATGTACTAGTATAAGTGTAATTATATAGTAATATACGCATGTACTAGTATAAGTGTAATTATATAGTAATATACGCATGTACTAGTATACGTGTAATTATATAGTAAAATACGCATGTACTAGTATAAGTGTAATTATATAGTAATATACGCATGTACTAGTATAAGTGTAATTATATAGTAATATACGCATGTACTAGTATAAGTGTAATTATATAGTAATATACGCATGTACTAGTATAAGTGTAATTATATAGTAATATACGCATGTACTGGTATAAGTGTAATTATATAGTAAAATACGCATGTACTAGTACAACTATATGTTAGTTTACGCATGTACCAGTATAAGCGGACGTGTGATATAAACGTGGTATTTCCAGTATAAAACGTGGAATTCGCAGAATAAAATGTAAAACGCTTAGGATAGTGAGAAACGATTCCTTTGTATGTCACGTACATGTGAAGAAATCGAGAATAAAAACTGACTTTGACTTCGGTAAAACGCGGTATTCCAGAATAATCCGCCTCACCTCTCACTGACGGATCTTCGCTTCTCTTCCTCTTCGCGTCCAGACGCGGCTGCGGCTCCACGTCCCGAAGCAGGAGGTGAGGAACAGGAAAGTTCCTCCATCTGGAGGAAAAAGTCCTGATCCAGAGGAGAGAGAACAGAACATCAGGAAGCTGCAGCCAGAGAGAGGAGCATCTGTAGGGAGGGAGGGAAGAGGGGGGGGGGGGGGGGGGGGGGGGGGGGAAGAGGAGGAGGAGGAGGGGGAGGAGGAGGAAGGGGAGGAGGAGGAGGAAGAGGAGGGAGAGGAGGATAAGAGGGGGAGGGGGGAGAGGAGGAGGAGGAGGTCCCTGACTCCTGAGAGTAATACACAGCAATACAACAGGAGGAGGATGAGGAAAAGAAGGGGGAGAGGGAGGAAGAAGAGGGAGGAGGAGGAGGAGGAGGAGGAAGAGAGGGAGGGGAGGGGGAGGAGGAGGAGGAGGAGGAGGGAGAGGAGGAGAGGGAGGGGAGGAGGAAGAGGAAGAGGAGGGGGGAGGAGGAGGAAGAGGGAGAGGAGGAGGAAGAGGAGGAGGAAGAGGAAGAGGAGGGGAGTAGGGGGGAAGAGGAGGAAGAGGGAGGAGGAGGAGGGAGAGGAGGAGGAAGAGGAGGGAGAGGAGGATAAGGAGGAGGAAGAGGAGGAGAGGGAGGGGAGGAGGAAGAGGAAGAGGAGGAGAAGGGGGGGAGGAAGAGGGGGAAGAGGGAGGAGGAGGAGGAGAAGGAGAGGAGGAGGAGGAGGAGGAAGAGGAGGAGAGGGAGGGGAGGAGGAAGAGGAAGAGGAGGAGTAGGAAGGGGAGGAGGGGGAGGAAGGGGAGGAGAGGGAGGGGAGGAGGAAGAGGAAGAGGAGGAGTAGGAAGAGGAGGAGGGGTGGAGGAGGAGGAGGAGGAGGAAGAGGGGGAGAGGAGGAGGAAGAGGAGGGGGGGAGGGGGAGGAGGAGGAGGAAGAGGAGGAGGAGGAAGAGGAGGGGGGGAGGAGGAAGAGGGAGGAGGAGGGGGGAGGAAGAAGAGGAGGAGGAGGGGGAGGAGGAAGAGGAGGAGGAGGAGGGGGAGGAGGAAGAGGAGGAAAAGGGGAGGAGGAGGAAGAGAGGGAGGAGGAAGAGGAAGGAGGAGGAGGAGGAGGTCCCTGACTCCTGAGAGTAATACACAGCAATACAACAGGAGGAGGAGGAAAAGCATCAGTAGCTGCAGCATCAATCCACGTCCAGTGGACTCATACAAACTTTATTTATTATTAAGGCCAAGCAAAAAAAAAGAATATTAAAACATAATTAGTAAAAACGAATAATAAAAACTGTCTTTGTAGCTTAAAGTTAAAATGCCTAGAATAAAAATGTAATTTAGGATAAAGATGAAATGTAGAGAATAAAGATTAAATGAAGGAACAAACAAGAAATACAGGAATTATAAATAAACTCAGAACAAACATGAAACGCTGGAATACATTGAGTGTCTACACAGCGACTTTCTGACCTAAATAACTCTGTTTAATAGCTGCATGATCTCTTTGTTCTTCCGTCTCACATGCAGCTGATATGAAGGAAGCGTGAGAACCAGACGGGCTGGCGTGCTTCATCAATCAGTGTTAATTGCAGTGGTTGGGGCTCAGGTCGATGTGATTATGAGCCGCCGCTGCTACAGGAAGTCACCGCGCTCTGCTGCGCGTCATTAGAGATAACGTTGCTGGAATCAAACATGTGACCTTCCTGATGTCTTTTTCTCTCATGGAGCCGCGGCTTCTTCTCCTCGCTGGGCTGCTGAGGCTCTATTAAAGAAAAAAAAAAAGGGACAGATAGTCGCAGAAATGAGCTTGGAGATGTGAAAAAAACACTGCATGCTGTTTTACTGTTTTACAGGATTTGATTATTTTTTCACACACACACACACACACACACACACACACACACACATAAAGATGAACGCTGAGGTTTGGGTGGATGGATCAGTGCTTTGTTTCTGCAGCAAACAGGAAACACCTGCATAAAACACCTGCATAAAACACCTGCATGAAACACCTGGATAAAACACCTGGATGAAACACCTGGATGAAACACCTGGATGAAACACCTGGATGAAACACCTGGATGAAACACTTAAATAAAACACCTGGATGAAACACTTAAATAAAACACCTGGATGAAACACCTGGATGAAACACCTGGATGAAACACCTGGATGAAACTCTTAAATAAAACACCTGCATAAAACACCTGGATGAAACACCTGGATGAAACACTTAAATAAAACACCTGCATAAAACACCTGGATGAAACACCTGGATGAAACACTTAAATAAAACACTCAAATAAAACACCTGGATGAAACACCTGGATGAAACACTTAAATAAAACACTCAAATAAAACACCTGGATGAAACACCTGGATGAAACACTTAAATAAAACACTCAAATAAAACACCTGGATGAAACACCTGCATTAAACACCTGGATGCAGCTGAATCACTGAGTTTCAGCATCAAACTGCATCTATGAACAAATTAAAATTTTAAAACTCATATTTTTCTCTGCAGATGTTGGTTCATCTAGATGAATTTGCTAGTCTGTTTAACATCTTGTGTGTATTTATATTGTGTATTTTTATTGTGTATTTATATTGTGTATTTATATTGTGTATTTTGTGCTGCATGTTGTTTATTTGCGTTATGTAGTTTAGTATTTGTGTTGTGTAATAAATTATATGTCTATTTGCATAGTTGTGTTTGTGTTAAAACGTTTTCAATGAGGCGAAATAACCAAGTCAATCTGATCTGAGACGACATGAAGGGTTAATATCATCTTCTTATTTTTCACATCACTTGAGATGCAGATTATTGTCTTTATCTATCGACCTCATGTTGTCACAATCACGTCAAACTTTATTTTCCACGGAGCCTTCAGCTCAGAAGCTGCTTTTATCCGTCATTGTCTGATGATGTTTTTCACACTTCACACACATGAAAGTCAGTTTCCTCCTCATCATTTTGTCAAGGTTAGAAGCTGCAAGCTCGAAGCTCCGTCAGCCGTTTTTTTTTTTCCTCCCTTTTTCGCTTTCTTGTTCGATACTGACAAGAAAAAGAAGAAAAATCAATTGAATTCTCATCTGTGCAGACGAGTGAGTCCGTGGACTGAGAGGAGGCCGGGCGCTGCTGTAGAATCTCGACTTCAGTCTAATCACAATGCGCTCGTAATTATGAGCTTTCCACCCGGGGACCAGAAGACTGACAAAACACGATGTTTCCATGGCGCCGACCGTCACGGGGGGGGCGGGGGGGGGGGGCCTCGGAGGAGTTTGCCGGTGTCCATCGTCGCACCACAGTCACACAGCCGAGTCATTGACATGCCAGGCGTGAACGCGCCTAAATCTCCCTCTCAGACAGTTTCTGTTCTTAATGAACGTGGCAGAAGGTCAGGGCGTAGCATACGAACCTGCAGCTCGCTGACATCACCAGAAGGATCCGCAGCCTGTCTGCGTTTTACCTGCAGTTAATCAAATCAAAAAGTTAATAATGGATTAAACAGTTAGAACGACGCCAGTCTGGATGATTCCTCAGTGAAGCTGCATTTCAGTGTCTCATCTGTCTGTGATGATTCTCACTCATCCAGGTCATTGTGGAGTCTAAGGAGATACTTGTAAGCAACTGGACTTGTTCTTGTAGCTTGAAGACGTTTCACCTCCTATCCAGGCGGCTTGAAGTGGAGTGAGAGTCGTTGTGGTCACATGATCCAGAGAATGAGTCCTGCTCTGATTGGTTGAGAGCAGGTCAACTTCCTGGGATGAGATCTCAAAGCAGGATGTTGTGTAGCAGGTAGATTATGACTTAAACACCTCCTCTGGTCAAAGTCTTTTCCTGTAGCTGCAGATGTTCTGCTGAGTCCTGATGTGGTGGCTCTACAAAAATGTCTTAGTCTCAGTCCCATTTATGTTCAAACTAAATAAAATATGAACACAACACTTATTAGAAGATCTAACACATTTTCTTCATAGACAGAATTAGCATTTTTCTCAAATATTGTTCATAAAGGAGTGGACCAACCTGATCAATGAGACGAGACGAGACGAGACGAGACGAGACGAGACGAGACGAGACGAGACGAGACGAGACGAGATGAGGCAAATGCTGGTCCCACCAGATCCTGACTGGAGTCCCCAGACCCCCCAGTATAAGTAAACTGGTTCAGAGTGACACCTGTGATAATCAAGCCGACCAATCAGCATCTTGATATGAAACACCTGTGAGGTGGAGGAGGAGAAATGGCTCATTTGTGAACAATACTTAAGAGAAATGGTTATTTAGTGTATGTAAAAGACATTTAGCAGCAAAATTTATACTTTTGGTCGACACATATAGTTTAAGTCAAAGGTTTTAGTCCAGTTAATGAGACCAAAAATCATTATTATATCAGTTAATCATTCCTCACCTCAACATGAGTTTGCAGTTTTAACAGAACTTTCTGTATAATAACAAATATAACAAACTTTTCCGCCTCGTGACTCACCTTCAGGTCTCTCTTGAGGCGTTTATTTATTTTCCCGATGGGATGATTTCAAGGACGATATTTAAAGTCTCGTCTCGTCTTCTTCCGCTTTAGCCGAGGTCGGGTCAGGGTGGGAAGCAGCTTCATGGGGGAATATTTAAAGTAGAGCCACGGATCTCTCTCGATTTGCTCGGTTTCGACTGAGCTGTAGCTGAGTGTGGATAAAACTAAGGAGAACAACAGATAAAATGATGTTTTAACTGTTATTGAAAACAACACTGGTTTCTACTAATTATATATTTTATGTTTTTTTATATATTAAAACATTAGGTAAGTAGTAGTGGAAGTTACTCCATTAAAGGTGCAGCGTGTCGTTTCTGGAGCCATCTAGTGGCGAGGTCGCAGAATGCAACCAACTAAAAAAAACTCAATTTCTAACACTGTAATTTCATTTTGAGCAGCGGTTTGTTAAATAAATCATTTCTCTTCTCTTCAACCATCCACCAACCATCACAGTGAGCATTACCTGTGTCCATTTGCAGCACTTTAACCTCGAGAACAGAGTAGCTGAGCGTTTCAGCACCAGGTGAGAATGAACGAAGCCACTGATGGCTCAAATCACGCAAATCAGGGACGGAAAAAAGAACATTTCTCCTCTATCTTGTCTAGTTTTGTGTCAAAGTGGTACCCAGAAACATGGAAAAAAAGATGAAAATTATTATAATATAGATTTTAGATGTGTTTTATACATCTAATATATATATTCTGTTGATTTTAAATGTGCTATTAGCCAATATAGCAACATGATATGTGTGTATAATGTTATTTGTGCATTTTTCTCTCTTTTTTTCGTCTTGTTTTGTGTTTTTTTACAGTGAACACGTCTTATTTTATGTCTCAATCACTCTGGACTGCAGCGACCAGTATGAAAGGTGCCGCACAGATGGAATGATTGATTCCTTCATTACCCGTGATGTACGGCCTCTGTTCGTTCTGAATCAATCTCACATTCATCATCCCGCTGCAGCCACGTTTGCTAAAAACCACTGACATATTACTGAACCTCTTTTAAAGCAAATAAAAAAAAGAAATGCATAAAAAGTGCCTCCTGAGGGCGTCCAGGATCACATCTATTCAGTAAGTTCGTTCACGCGTGAGATTCGTTCTTCTGTGTATGAAACATTAAGGAAGCGACACAACATTAAACTCAGAGTGACTCTGGTTCACAGAGCATCCATCTGCTGCAGACGTGAGAAAATTAAACAGAATTAGTCACATGCTTAATGACGTTTGGGAAATGTAGGCCCAGTTAGCAGTTGTGGTTTCCTATCACAGATTAAAAATTATACATATGCAAACAATACAGATTATACATTTGCAGACAGGTTAACGCAGCTCAGGCTGAGCTTTTGTGGGTTTTCCTCTGCGTCGTGTGGAGATAACACAGCTGGAATTCTACACAGCTGGAATTCTACACAGCTGGAATTGTACACGCCTTCAAAGACGATGTTTTGAAGGAGGGCGGCGGTGGTGTAGAAGTCAGCCTCATGATTTAGTGACGTTTTAAAATATGTTTATGTCGTTTTTTATTCTGATGTAAAAAATAAATAAATAATAAATTCAGAACCTTTTTCATCAGAATTTAATAATGTTCGATGTGCTGAAAAAACTCCTACACTTAATGTGATCTAAATAAAATAAAAAATAAAATAAAATAAAATAAAATAAAATAAAATAAAATAAAATAAAATAAAATAAAATAAAATAAAATAAAATAAGACGAGATAAAATAAAATAAGGTAAGACAAGATAAAATCAAATAAGACAAGACAAGATAAGACAAAATTAAATTAAATTAAATTAAATTAAATTAAATAAGAAAGGATAAGATAAAATAAAATAAAATCTGATAAGATAAGATAAAATGAATTGAAATTAAATAAAAAATAAAAAAATAAAAAATAAAAAATAAAAAATAAAAAATAAAAAATAAAAAATAAAAAATAAAAAATAAAAAAGACAAGACAAGAAAAAAGAAAAGAAAAGAAAAGAAAAGAAAATGAATTGAAATGAAATACAATAAAATTAGATAAAATAAAATAAAATAAAATAAAATTAGATAAGATAAAAAAATAAAAATAAAATGAAATAAAATAAAAGATGAGATGAAGTAAACACCAAAGGTGCTTTGCTACAAGCAGAGACTGCATGAGCAACTATGGATGTAGATCAGGGGTTGGGCAACCCCTGGGTTGGCGCAGGCCCCCGCCCCAACCAGGCAGCAACACACCCGACTCCACCAACGAAGGTGCAGAGTAGCAGTAATTAGTAGAATCAGGTGCGCCCACCGCCCGGCCGGAACAAGGACCCGCAGCCACACCGGCCCCCCGGGACCGGAACCGCCCACCCCCGATGTAGATGTTAAGGTTTTAGCTGGTGGAGTGTCATAGTGTTCCTAGGGACCCCTTCCGCATCCTCAGCAGGTATCTCAGGGTCCCAGGTGTTTCGCCCCTTAACCTGTACACCTCTCCTGAGTGGGGCAGCGAGGGCTGAGTTAGCAAGGGTCGCCTCATCTACTATGTCCTGATACTTACCTTTCTTTGCCTGATGAGATATGGCTAGCCTGTCTTCCCAGGGAACAGTGAGTTCGGCTAGAATGATGGACTTCGAGCTCCTAGAAAGAAGGATCATATCCGGTCGGAGGGTAGTTGCCACCACCTCCTGAGGAAAGACCAGCTTCTTCTTGAGATCCACCCGCAGCTCCCAATCTGATGCGCAGTGTAGCATTGATGGTAGGCGGTCAGGTCTTTTTCCCTTTGGGACTTTACTGCCCTCTCGCTGGAAGCTTGTGGGCCTTGGTGGTACTGGTGGCTGTTTGTCGGTGTGGCTTCTCTGTAGTTCGACCCACTTAGCGACCTCGGTGAGGACTTTGTCGTGTCTCCACCTATAGCGCCCGTCTGCCAGAGCTTTTGGGCAGCTGGTCAGAATGTGGTTCAGTGTGCAGAGGCTGGCGCCGCACTGACTACAGGATGCCTCTTTCTCCTTGCCCCAGATCTTCAGATTACTTGGTGTGGGTAGGAGATCAGCCACAGCGCGCAGCAGGAAGTGCACTTTCCTTTATTGTCCCACAAAGGTTAAATTCACATTGTTGCAGCATCAAAGTGGATAGAAGAAAACAGAGGTAACAATTCATTAAAGCAATTTAAATAATAGATAACATGAAGTGAAGAATAGTGATATAAAAAGCTAATAAACTGCACATTATTTATTAAAGCAGAGATGTCTTCACAGCTTTAGGTGTGTGTGTGTGTGTGTGTGTGTGTGTGTGTGTTCTCCTAGAGGGTAGAGCTGGTTCAGAATGACCAAAAAAAAAAATGAATGGCTAATGAAAGTAGAGACTATTAGATGTGGTGATGAGGTTTAAATAAATAATGCAGCTTGGATACAGGAACGTTCATTCTGTTTCCCCTTAGAGATTAGTGTGTGTGTGTGTGTGTGTGTGTGTGTGTGTGTGTGTGTGTGTGCCTTAGGTGTCAGGACTGCTGTGACATTATGATGTCACAATTATACGGTCACCACCCACTCACCATGAAAAAAAAACCAAAGGACTTTTATTTTGAAAAAATAAATCAGAGGGCAGTTAAAGCAAGTGTGATCAATGCTTTTATATAAGTAATGGATCACATGACTATTTGTAGGAGGGGGCAGTACTGTGTTCATGGCTTCTGTTCAGGATATCATGATTTAAAGAAATTTAGTCAACGTTTCACAAGTTATACTTTAATTATTATTTAATATATAGTGTTGTGCATATCAATAAATTCAAGAAATCTGCAGAAATAAAGGAAGTTCCAGGATCTTCATCATTAAACATGTGTCATCACTTCATTGTAAATTCTCCACATCTCATGTTTCTAAAAGTCAAAACTGGATGTTGATGAGTTACGTTCAATAAAAAACAGCAAAGAAGAACCTGGGAAAGTGATGAAAAAGTTTAATTTAACTTTAGAGTTTTCACTATGAATGAAAGGACAGTTTAATCCAGGTTATAAATTGACTAAAGTCACACTAGAATGTTCAGGAATTGGCCTAAAGTCACTTTATTCTTTATGTTATATTAGTGACATCACAACATTCTATGTATGTCTACAGTCATCAATCTAAAATTTACTGTTAAGTTTTCCAAACATAATAAGTATAATTAATAATTAAATTTAATATTATTAGATCCTGCTCTAAAAATAACACACACACACACACACACACACACACACACACCCACACTTATTATAAGGATTGGAACACCAATAAAATCAGCTGAAATACACAAAATCTGAATATTACGTAGAAAATACAGTGTGTGTGTGTGTGTGTGTGTGTGTGTGTGTGTGTGCGTGTGTGTGCGTGTGTGTGTGTGTGATCCGCTGCCAGTAGAAGTGATCACTGTTATCACACAGAGGAGCAGCTGTTGATCTAAATGTGGAGCTGGTGAACAGCTGCTGTTTCTGCAGGAAACAAAACAAAAGTCTCCTGTCGTAAAGGGAAAACCTAAAACTAAAACGTCTCCAGGTTTCTCACTTTCCCTCATCGTCTCTGGTCATTCTGAAAACACACGGCGTTGATGGGGCTGCTGTTGGTTGCCATGGCGACGCCGTCGCCTCACACAGCTGGACGGATCCTCGCTGAGCGTTGGGAGATAAGGAGACGTCAGATTCCTCAAACTGGTCTCTGCCTCTGGAACCAGCAAAATAAGAATAATAAAAGATAATAACCGCTGCTTATTCACAGTTTGAAAGAGACGAATAATATCCTGTCTCATTCCATGTTGTTTCTGTAGATTTTTGTCAATAAAATTCATTTTTATCTTAAGAAAACAAGATTAAATTAAATGAATAGTTAAAAATTTACATTGAAAAAAAAAGATGAAATTTAAAAACGATGAGATAAAAAGTCAAAAATAGTCAAAACTATTAAATAGTCCAAATTATTAAATAATTATTAAAAAAATAAAAGTCATATATATAAAATAAAATATAAAAAACTTGCTTGCTTAACAAAAAATTATTTTATTTTATCTTATCTAATTTTATTTTATTTTATCTCATCTCATTTTAATTTAATTTAATTTAATTTAATCTCATTTTTTTTTTAAATTTTAAGTTAAGTAGTAAAATTATGAGATAAAGACAAGAAAATTAGATAATTACTCAAAATTATAAGATGAAGACAAAACAAAATAAAAAAAATAAGAGATGTAATGTCATTTTGAGTCGTAAAATCTTATGAGAAAAAAAGTTCAAAAATATGAAACAAAAAGTTCAAAATAGAAGATATGATATTGAAAATATGATAGCCAAATAATAAATGTAAAGGTGATATAATCCTGAAAATTATCAGATAAATATTAAAAACTATTAAACTAAAAAGAGCATTATGAAAAAAGCACAACACTTGAATCCTGTTTTCTTAGAATGAGGCTTAAACTGATCAAAAAGATGAAATAAGCAGAATTATCTCCCCAGGAAAAAGATAATTAAACATAATTCTGCTCGTTACTAAAACCCATTTATATTTACATATGAGGCGTTTGGAACGGAGACATTAACATATGTGATTAATTATAAACCACAGTCATTAATCACAGAGCTTGTAATTAGATTATTGTCTAATGGTTTGGCAGCAGCTTCAGTTTTCACTGAACTGCTATTTTTACCTGAGTTTTCTTGACATTTCTGTGATTATGAATCGTCATACGATGAGATGCTGGATCACATCTGTCACATCTGCAGTGGATTCGCCCACTGGTGAAAACAGCAGGAATAAAAGCAGCTTCCTGCTTCAGGCTGTCGTTCAATGTGGTTTTAGATTTATTAATAACGGTTTCCTCTTATTTATTTATCTCTTTGCCTCATTTTTTATAGGCCGGAGCTGCCAAAACGTGGGATATGAGGGAAATGTCAGACGTGATCCTGTGACAGCCTTTACGTAACCCCGGCGTGTTTCCGCGGGTTAATCCTCTTACGGGAGAAAAGTCGCCTTAATAGGAAACAACACAGAGTTTGCCTCCTCCCGTCCTGCTATTAATAATCAAAATGGAGTTTTTCAGAGCTGCTGTTTTCCCCAGATGTGTTTGGCTCCTTAAAACACATCTGCAGCAATGTGCTTTTGTTTTAAAAAATCAGGTTACCGCCTTTTTTTCATAAAATAATTAATAAATATAACATTCTCTGAATTTATAATGTCATTTTATAACAGAAAAAATGACATAGGCCATTATTTAAATGACACAAATCCATGAGATTACAATAAAACCATCAGTGATTGTTCTCGCTTCCCAACAGACGAGTCCATATTTATTAATCTATTTGACCTTTGTTTAACCAGGTAAAATCAATTAAGAGCCAATCCTCGTTCACCTTGACGACCTGGCCAGCAACGCTGCAAAAAAATTCCATGCGTTTTCATAAAACACCTCCACAACACACCTACTCAACATTGGACTAATTGTACCAAACACAAGCAAATAAGGATTTTGAATTGACAGGTGTCGCGTAGATTTGTGGCTCTGAGACGAGCCGTGTTGAGACCAGACGCCCCGTCCACCAAATCTCTGAAGATCACGGCGGTCGTGCCTCGTCATAAATTACGGGGCGATAAGGACGAGCTGTGATTGTGAAAAGGCTTATAAATCTGTGTGGAGAGATAAGGAGCTGAGCAGCTGCAGGGAACTGGGCCCAAAACACAGCAAAACCCCCCCAAAGATCTTTAAAATAACCTTGTGTGGTTTAATTATTAAAAAAAATGCAAAAAGTGAAGTGAAAATGTCTCTTAACGGAATGAGTCCAATATTAAGAATATATATCATTTAATTATATTCCAAGTTGGGTTTTTTCATGATTTTGGTAAATTCAATTCAATTTTGTTTCAAAAAACACATCCTTAAGCAAGCTCAAAATAAACTAACATGAAAATAAAATGATGTAGATGTGATTATCTGTCAATGAAATGAGGTAATTCATGATGAATCTATTCATTATTGGACTAATTCTTTTACTATTTCCACATGTTTAAACACAGCTCAGCGCTCTGCTGCCCCCTGGTGGCGTGAAGGAGAATTACAGGTTTAAATCATTGACTCATTAAGAGCTCATGTTCTACTTTATTTTTTATTTCTTAATTTAGAATATGTTTTAATTTGGCATCATTGTCAACATTTCCCCTTCACAGAAATAATATTAGCAGAAGGTAAATTCAGTGGAGGTAAAATTAAAGTTGTATAACAATAATAATAACATCTCTAAACAACAGTAAATTACTTACACTTACTGTGTATTTATTACCTAGTAAAAAATGACATTTTGTGAAAATATCTTGATTTTTGTACAATTAGTCTGAACAGAAGATGAGCGTATTTAGGTTATTTTAATGATTTTAGTAATTTTAATATTTAATATCTACTCAATATTGCACAAATCGTACAAGAACTGGATCAAAAAAAGGTATTTGGACCTATTAAGATTTCAGTTTTTGCAGTGTATACTTTGGTCTGAATGAACTAATTAAACATTGATTGTCTCGATCAAACTTTTGGGAAATTAAATCATAAATTATAGGCCTGTAAAAAAAAGAGTGAGCTTCACATCAATCTGATCAAAAGGTTCAAGAAAGACAAAGTCAAATGTCTTTACAATAAATAATGTTTATTACTGCAGTTACCAATCTAAAGTCAAATGGAAAGCGTTTCCGTTTTAAGCAAACTGCAGACACTGACTGCCAGTGTACCTTTTTTATTGCACTACACTATAGCAGAGCAGATGGCCTGACATTCATTTAATTCATTATTTATTTACAATAAAGCAAAAGGTGAACTCCTACAATAAGGAGACTGTAAACAGGGAGTGTCATTCAGAAAGCCAGGAGCGTTATTCTCTTTTTCTCTTTATCTTAAATCTGTAAAAGTTTGCTTGAAGTCTACATTCAGGATCTGAAGACAAACGCTGCTGAGAGTCCGACGTGGTAGAAACTATGTGGAGAAGAAAAAAGGGTGGAAACCTGCCGCCAGGAGTCCAGGAGGACGCGTGCGACGTCTGCGGAAACGCCGGGGTCGGAGGTCGGCGTGCGACCCCGCTGGGGTGCGGGTCATCGACTGTCCACCAGGAGGCGCTGGTGTGCCGTGGCGGGGTGGGAGGGGTTCTGAGGGTCCGGGATCATGCAGGAAAACCCAGCGCTCCTCCACCCATACCCCACCCCCCCATCACCACCACCACCACCACCCGCCCCCTGTTCACCCGAAAAACCAAACACCGGCTCACAACCTGGGAGATCAAGACATGAGGTCGTTAGTCCTGTCGCCGTGGAAACGAGACCAGATCCAATCAGAGTGAAGGATTCGTTCTGGTGAAGCGGCGCCGGTTGAGATGTTTGATGAGGCAGAAAAAAGTGAGTTTCCAATGATTAACCCAGAAGAAGCCATCAGGAAAAAAACCCTGAAATAAGCTCAATTACCTGCAATGGTTTATAAGATAAGAGTTGAAAATTATTTGAATAATAAAAAAAAAGAAATCTATAAATCACACTGGGGATCAATACAAAACATGAGATTATAAAGGAGCTATTTTCTTATTGTATTGATGATGTGGATATTGATGATATCACGTTTTATTTGGTTTCTAACATGTTAAAGACGCTTCACACACATCAGACTGTACCACGTGCTGCGTTCAGGGCCACTCCCTGTGGTGGGTCCTCTCCTTCTTTTTCTTCTCGTTCTTCTCCTTCTGCAGTCGGTCCAGCTCGGCCTCGTACATCATCTCCTGGATCAGGTATTTCTCGCGGCGCATCCGGTCCCGCAGGTCCTTGGGGAGGTCCGGGATCAGGTAGGCGATCAGCGTCTTGATGGCGAAGACCATGTGCTGCAGTTTTCACCGCAAAAAATAAAAAGTGCTTTTTCCAGTCAGGCAATTTACCTTTTAAATGTTTGTTTCACCCAAATGCAACTTGATGCATATTGGATAATGTTTGCATGGTTTTCTAATTATTATTTCACATTAGAACTATATGGTAAAACGTTCATCCTACACCGTCTCTTGATTCTTTTCAGCAGGTTTTCACGTTAAACTCTCTAGTGCCACCAACTGGTCAAATTTGCAGCTACGTTTCTACACGTATTTGTTGAGCTGTGCATCCAATTTGTAAACATTTGGTATCATAATTTTTTATTTCTAAATAAGTGAAAAAAAATCCATTTTTCATGCCAAGATGCACTAAAGTTATTAAATGTGTTTTTGATGTTAATTGAAAAATCAGTAGTGAAGTAGGAAATGTAGGAGTTAGAGTAACTTTATTGATCCCAAGTAGCATTAATAAATATATAACACACATTATGCCCACATAGGCACTGAGTTCATCGACATATCTCAACCAAGCATTAAATGATTACACTACACCAATTTCCCAAAAGGTACATGCTGAATTTGGTGCAGTTTGACCACTAGGTGGCACTACAATGAGCAAAAAATGTGATTTGGCTCATATCTCAGGATGTGTTTGGATTAGCAGCAGTGTGGGGTCATGGAATCTATGATATTCAGGCCATGCCAGACACATTTGATGATGTGAATTTTTTTGCTCTTCTTTCAAAGCTTCAGCCTTCACATCCAATTGAATCTGAAGCTGCTAAACAGGAAGTGCCTTTTTATCTCTGCCAAACTTTACTGTATTGACTTGAAATTTCTTGTGGCCGCTTAGGAACCTCCCAGTGAATTAACTGCATCTGCTCGGCCTTGTATTACTGCTTGCAGTAAATTAAAGATGAGGGATTGAAGCAAAAAAACATCTTTGTGAGCAAATTACATCAGAAGACAGACGAAACAATATCACTGAATACATGAATGGATAAATTAAATGGGTAATTGGAGCATTTATTGTCATATATTCATTAGAATATTTCTTGTGATGTGAGATCACTGACCTCAAACACGATGATGAAGGCCAGCCGGGCGGCCAGGACGTGCCAGAACTGCAGCGTGTATTTGTAGGGCTCAGCCGAGTCCGGAGGCTCCCTGTAGTCGCGATATCTGCTGGGTCAGAGCGGCGGAGGTCAAAGGTCGTCGCCAACCGGCCATAATTAAGCAAACCTGTCTGTGATTTGAACCGCTACGGAGAAGTTTTCTTGAATTATTTTATTCAAGTTCAGATCATTTTGCCTATTTAACACATTTTTGGTAGCGACTTTGGTCAAATTGATCCTGTTTTAGTGAAAAGCTCATCTTTCTTGTTTTCTAAATATTAGGACATAAAAGAGAGTGTTAGTGTGTGTTTAAATGACGAGAAACCAACATTAACACCAAATGTACATTTTGAGAGACCTGATTTAAAACCGTATTTAAAAAAGTTTCTCATCTTTCCAAACGTGATTAGATAAAACACAAAAATATTATATTAAAAACGATCAAGCCAGCGTGTTGGTCCACACGGATCATAATAAAGCGGTGAACACATACAGTAAATAAAAGCTCAGCTGCAGGATCAGAGATCCAGAACTTCACACCTGCAGTACTTCACGGCTTCTCCAAACAGCTCCGAGCCGTTGGTCCTGGGCTGAGATCGCTTCTCGAAGTCGGACGCCCGGAACACGGAGAGGCTGGCGTTGACGTAACCACGCATGCACCTGGATGGAAACACACAGGGACACCGCGTACACCTGATTCACTCTGTCCTGCGTGTCTCTGAATGACTTAGTTATTTTCTATGATTTACTTATTCTGTGCATGAGACCACTTTACACTTCTTCCTGCTTCTAGTCAAAGTGCAAAAACTGAAATCTTATCAGGTAAAAATATCTTTTTTTTTGGTAAGATTAGTTGAATATTGAGTGCAATTATCTTATTTCTCAATTTCTAAGAAAACCAAATTGACCCAAATCAGGAAAAAAATGTAAATAAGCTTAATTATCCGTCAGTGCAATAAGATTTTCCACTAATATACTCCACTTTTAATCCATAATTATTGAAACTATATCCATAACTATAATGATTTTAGGAAAATGTCAGAATTCTATATTTTAGGAAAAAAGAAAGAAGCAATAGCCTGTAAAAATAAATACACACAAACACACACTTTGGAATATTCCATCATTTTAATAACTTAACATAAATTATGTTTCTATGTATGTATATGTGTGCATGTATGTATCTATATATTATATCTATATACAATATATATGTGTGTACGTATGTAACTATATATCTATATATATTATATATATATATATATTTACATATTATATATATATATATATATATATATATTATATTTACTCTATTAAATTGTTTAATTTGTAGTTTAATTCATGTTCAATATATTTAGTGTATGTATGCATGTACAATAATCCACTTTTCATCTACTCTTCATAATCATGCATAATTTATAATAACTAGGTGCATTAAAAAGTGTGTAGAGTTCACTTGTATCACATACACACACACATACACATATATGTATATATTTATATTCATATGTAAGTAATTATTATTTCTATATAACATTATTTCTAACAGTTGTGAATGGACTCACCCCTCGCCCGCTCGGCCCTGACCAGCACAGGGTCCGTACTTGTAGGCGTAGACGAGGCGGGGGATAAAGTCCGAGGTGACGGCGATGACGAAGGCGTTGGTGATGACGGACAGGATGCCGATCCCCTCCAGGATCCCGTACCAGATCCCTGCCGAGGACCACGCACGCCGTTCACTCCACAGATACGGTAAATGTGTGTGTGTGTGTGTGTGTGTGTGTGGGGGGGGGGGGGGGGGGGGGGGGGGGGGTTACCGATGTCTTTGGCTTGTGAGGGCAGAGGTCGCCGCCACTGCGTGACGAACTTGTAGGCGTCTAAACGGATCTCGATGACGTTGTTGAGCAGCGCCAACAGAGGAGCCAGAGGGAAGGCCGCCACGAAGATGGTGGTGAAACCGAACTGTAAAACTGGACCAAAACACAGAGGACGCCGTCACTCACACAGCAGCTACATACCACTCTCTGCTGTAGTAAAATAAAAGTAAAAACACATTCATTACTTATGTCGTAGCCCTATGTTGCTGGTAAAATCACCTCAATCCTGAGTTGAAAGGATCAAACTCTTTACGTCCTATAGGACAACGGACGTTTTACTTATTTTACTTGACAATTTAAAGCTGCTAAAGAAGGAGGAAGAAGCTCATGAACATGATTCTTGAATCAAACTACTGGTGAGTGATAGTTTAATAATATATAATATATATATTATAATATAAAATAAGGGGGCGACACGGTGGTGCGGTGGGTAGCACTGTTGCCTCACAGCAAGAAGGTCGCAGGTTCAAGACCGCCTTGGGCCTGGGTCTGGGGCCTTTCTGTGTGGAGTTTGCATGTTCTCCCCGTGTCTGCGTGGGTTTTCACCGGGTACTCCGGTTTCCTCCCACAATACAAAAAACATGCTCAGGTTAATTGGTAAACTCTAAATTGCCCATAGGTGTGAGTGTGAGAGTGAATGGTGTGTGAATGGTGTGTGTGCCCCACGATTGGCTGGCGACCATCTGGGGTGTATCCCTGCCTCTCGCCTTAACGCGCTGGGATAGGCTCCAGCAGACCCCTGCGACCCCGAAAGGGAATAAGCGGGATAGAAAATGGATGGATGGATGGATAATATAAAATAGTAATTTAATAGAAAGTGCTGTGCATATCAATTAAAGGAATAAATACATGGCCAAATATAAGTTCTAGGATCATCAGTCCATTATCCATCCATCCATCCATCCATTTTCTATACCTGCTTATTCCTCATTAGGGTCGCAGGGGTCTGCTGGAGCCTATCCCAGCGCGTTACGGCGAGAGGCAGGGATACACCCCAGATGGTCGCCAGCCAATCGTGGGGCACACACACCATTCACACACCATTCACACACACACTCACACCTATGGGCAATTTAGATTTGCCAATTAACCTGAGCATGTTTTTGGACTGTGGGAGGAAACCGGAGTACCCAGTGAAAACCCACGCAGACACGGGGAGAACATGCAAACTCCACACAGAAAGGCCCCAGACCCAGGCCCAAGGCGGTCTTGAACCTGCGACCTTCTTGCTGTGAGGCAACAGCACTACCCACTGCTCCACCGTGCCGCCCTCAGTCCATTATATGTGTTAAAAATTAGTTACGTTAAATAAAAAACTGATTTACTCAACATTAGTTTAATTACATTAACTCCATCCAGGTAATGTAAGTAATAAAAACTTAGTCAAAATTTCACAAGTTATACTAGTGTAATAGTGTTGTGCATATCAATAGATTCAATAAATGTGCAGCCAAATATGCAGAAATAAAGGAAGTTACAGGATCTTCATCCATTAAACATGTGTCAACACAGAGACTCTGTTGAAACCTTTAACCTTTGAGGTGCTGAATATGAACTGATATTTGTGCTTTGACAAACATGAGGGACGTGAGCACGCGGAACAAAGCTCTCGGCTCGGATTCAATCCAAAGAAAAATCAGTGTCACGGTCACATAACATGAGTTCAGCTGCTGGGTCAGCGCGGGAAAAAAATCTATTACTGTTAAATCAAGCTTGGATTGTAGGAGATTAAAGTGGACGACCTTCAAACTACAAATCTGATGTAAAAGATGTAGAATCACAGGAGAGGAGCTGCCTACACTGCAAAAAATAACTTATCAGGCAAAAATATTGTGTATGAATCCAATCTTCATGGGCGATTCATTTAGCTTATTATAATTATTTAAATTATTTGACCTATTTGAGCTCATAGTTTTGTCTTTTTTCTCACATTTTTGACTTGTTATCTATTTTTGTTTTAAATTTGTTTTTAGTTTTGACTTTTTGTGTCATTTTCTTTATTTTTTATAGGTTTATTTTATCTAATGTTTTTGTTTTCTCTTTTATAAAACAATCTTTCTTTATATTTCTTATTTACTTTTTATAGATTCCGATTTTTTCTAATTCTATTTATTAATATTATTATTTTTATATTTTTAAAAACATTTTTTAAAATTTATTTTTATTCATTTATTTTACTTTTTATATCATATTTTGTCTTTTTTTTTATCACACTTGACTTTTTATCTTTTATTTTTTTATTTTAATCTCAGATTTTTTTACCTTTTATAATTTTTTCTTCACAGATTTTTAAATTTAATGTTAAAACAAGATTTAAAAAATTCCCAATATTGGGCTAACTGTACCAAAAACAAGATGCATTTTTTGCCGTGTGCTCAATCTGTACTAAAACACAGAGACTGAGTCTGTCTGCAGCGTACTCATCTCCAAGTATTCATCAAACAGTCCGTAGGCGTTCATCGGCTGCAGGTTGTAGTCCCGCTCCCACTGAGGGAAGCTGGCCTTAGCGTTGGGCCCGTGTTCCTTCCTCAGCCGCCGCCGCGTCCACCAGTTCTGGATCAGCCTGATAAGGAACATACGTACGTATTTCACCATGGATGATGTCTGCTGGCTGCTGCTGCTGGACACTGCTGGTAAACTCACGGGTAGCCCAGCTCCATGAAGTTGTTCCACGTCTGTTTTAGCACCATGATGATCCCCATCTGCATACACAGGTCAATGAGGCAGCCACTGGGATGGCACTGGGAGGGGGGGGGGAGAAAGAGAGGGATGGAGAGAGAGGGGAGAGAGAGGGGGGGAGAGAGAGACACAGAGAGGGGGGGGGAGAGAGAGGGGGGGATGGAGAGATGGAGAGAGAGAGAAAGAGAGAGACATAGAGGGAGAGAGGGAGAGAGGGAGAGGGGGGAGAAAGAGAGGGATGGAGAGAGAGGGGGGGATGGAGAGAGAGAGAGGGAGAGAGGGAGAGAGAGAGGGTGGGAGAGAGAGAGAGAGAGGGAGAGAGACACAGAGAGGGGGGGGATGGAGAGATGGAGAGAGAGAGACAGAGAGAGAGAGATGGAGAGAGAGAGAGATAGGGAGGGAAACAGAGAGAGAGAGAGAAAAGAGAGAAAGAGAGAGAGAGAGAGACAGAGAGAGAGAGAGAGAGAGAGGGAGACAGAGAGAGAGAGAGAGAGAGAGAGAGAGAGAGAGGGAGACAGAGAGAGAGAGAGAGGGAGACAGACAGAGAGAGAGAGAGAGAAAAGAGAGAAAGAGAGAGAGAGAGAAAAGAGAGAAAGAGAGAGAGAGAGAGAGAGAGAGGGAGACAGAGAGAGAGGGGGGGGAGAGACACAGAGAGAGAGAGAGAGAGAGAGAGAGAGAGAGAGGGAGACAGAGAGAGAGAGAGAGAGAGAAAGAGAGAGGGAGACAGACAGAGAAAGAGAGAGAAAAGAAAGAGAGAGAGAGAGAGAGAGAGAGAGAGGGAGACAGAGAGAGAGAGAGAGAAAAGAGAGAAAGAGAGAGAGAGAGAGAGAGAGGGAGACAGAGAGAGAGGGGGGGGAGAGACACAGAGAGAGAGAGAGAGAGAGAGAGAGAGAGAGAGAGAGGGAGACAGAGAGAGAGAGAGAGAGAGAAAGAGAGAGGGAGACAGAGAGAGAGGGGGGGGAGAGACACAGAGAGAGAGAGAGAGAGAGAGAGAGAGAGAGGGAGACAGAGAGAGAGAGAGAGAGAGAAAGAGAGAGGGAGACAGACAGAGAAAGAGAGAGAAAAGAAAGAGAGAGAGAGAGAGAGAGAGAGAGAGGGAGACAGAGAGAGAGGGGGGGGAGAGACACAGAGAGAGAGAGAGAGAGAGAGAGAGAGAGAGAGAGGGAGACAGACAGAGAGAGAGAGAGAAAAGAAAGAGAGAGAGAGAGAGAGAGGGAGAGAGAAAGAGAGGGGGTCAAACTCTATCACTTTCTAACAGAGAAACCTTGTGTGTATGTTATTGTGTGTTATTTTAAATAATTAAAGGAGATCCTCATCAGTTGATTCAAATATTCATCATGATCAATCACACATTAATCATCAGTTTCAATCTGTTCTTATTGAGTCTTCAGTTTATCATTATTACACAATGACTAACATTCTTCAGAATCTTTTCAGTAACAGACACCTCACTGCTGCATTTAGTATAAAAATAACACAACAAACTAAAGACAGGTAAAGTCAGAATATTATTATTACGGTATACAAGTCTTGCTAACACAATGCGGCCTCTACATTTTAAAGAGAAACAAAGGAAGCTCTCTCTGTCCATTTACTGGCTTTTGAAGACTCGAAGAAGACATCTCTCTTCTTTGATAACATCTAAACGAAGGTTTTTATGTTAATAAATGAGAGAAAAATGGAGCGAGCGACCATCTGCTGCAGCTGGTCGCCTGCTGAGTGAGGGAAAAAACACACACACACACACACACACACACACACACACAAAAAAAGAGAGTCCGACCTTATTTCTACAGTATATGAAGCATTGACTTGAAGGGGATTCAGGAGAGATGGTTGATATGTTCTAAAGCACATGAATAACACTGAAAATACATTTAGGTCGCTGCACTGCTGCAGTAAAAGCAGAGAAGAACAACCAGGCAAACTGTGACCTGCTCCACGCTCCTCTACATCAGAGTGCCTGGACTCATACATCCATCTAAACGACCTCTGAGCCCCGCGTTCACATCCTCCGCCGTACGCCCACCCGCGCGCCTGTCAATCAAGCTCAATTTGTACAGTGCCCGCCCACAAAAGTCCCGCAACGAGGTCTGTGAGCGTCTGCGTGGGCGGAATAATCCGCGTGTGCAGCTTTGACGGAGCGGTTACGGGCTGAGTGACGGAGGCATTTATGTGGATTTTTTAATGTATGTAAACGGCTGCAGAGCTTCTGCTTTTCAGGACGTTTTACCACATTCTCTATCTGCGTAGAACAAATATTTCACTGAAGTATTTGTTCTTATGAAGCAGCAACTTTGCAAGGTTGAAGTTTAATTAACATCCAACTGAATTACATGTCATTTCCTCTTAGGATGAACTTATTTACACTGCAAAAACTGACATTTTATTTAGGGAAAATATCAATAATTAGTAGAATTATCTTATTCCATTAAAACATCTTTTTCTTAAGTTTTGGTAAACTTACTCTTATTTTCTGAGCTAAGAATAAGAATAACATTTCAAGAATATATGAAAAGACAACAAAAAAGTGAAACTATTTAAAGTAGTTTTAAATAAACATGATTTAATTGTTAATTTTATAGTAAAAAAAATCAGCAGGTGACCTGAGATAATTCAAGGTAAATCTACTCTATATTAGATGATGTTTTTGCAGTGTATATGAATTTCATGAACTGTAACACTACATAAACCGGTGAACTACGTCATCAAAATATTATTTAATGATTTATAATAATTAGTAATAATTAACATTTTGCCACAGTCTAATAATAACAGTAAAATAAAATGCAATAATACAAATATAATCAATATTGTATATTCATAAAAACGAAGTGTCTTATATGCAATCATGGATTTAAATTGTATTTTTACAGCGTTGAATAAGGCTTTATTATTCTATAGCTGTACACAGCACATTTCTGAGTTAATTTGCATTAGAAATGCAGCACAAACCGTTCACATTTATCTCACATTGGCAGCTTTTGCTAAATGTTCATTAAAGGCCAGTGAATTTTCCATTTTTCCATCCGGTCTCTGGAGACCACTTCAGAGCGTTAGAAGAACTGCTGGCCACACTTACCGCTGATGGGGGGGGGATTAATACCTGGTGCTCGGCCAGACAGTAATAGCCTGACGTCTAATTTAGAAAACACTCAGATCAATAATGCTCTGCTGTTCTTTCCAGCATGCGAACAATCACTCACTTCTTCCAGTTTCCAGCGATTGATGAGGCGAAGATATGCACCGGGTCGGCCTGTAAATCTGCCATAGAAAGAAAGAAAGAAGAGATTGGACTAATTGTATTGTGCACATGAGTGAACTACTTTTAAGCATCTAGTTGCTAATACTTATGCACTTTAATTAAAGTTAGAGCTTTACATTTAATAGACAACGTTATTTATGCTTTAACTAGTTTCTCCGCATTCTAGATTTGTGCAGAACGTCCTCACCTCCCTAAGAAGAAGGCGATGTAGAACGTTGAGCTGTTGAGGTTGACGAACTGGAAGAGGAACATCTTGAGGGTGAAGCTGTTCTCCCACTCGGACTCGGTCCTCGGCTGCTCTGTGGCCACGGGGAGAGAAGCGAGGAGCCGCGAGATAAACCCACACCGAACAGGAAAATCACGTTAGTTTGTATGATAATCAAATACAGTCATAGGCCAGAGTGGATATTAATTATATTAATGTTTCAAAAACCCCCCCAGAACAGAAGAGCTGATTCACGAGTCAAGCTTTGGATTTACTTAGTCTATGTAGTTCACAAAGATGTTTTATTCATGTTTTATTATGTTTGAGAATTTTTAAACAGAAGAGTTTTAGGGCCAAGTTCCAATAAGGGAGGAGGAAAATCTGCTTAACAAGTTTATCTTCTTTTAATAAAACAAGATTAAATTGTTCCTCCAAAAAACTTTGAAAAATGAGACTTTAACAGGTGAAATTATCTTCAGTTATACAAGTCCAATGTTAGATAATTTATCTTATTTAAAGTTTTTCTTTCCCTAATTTAGGTCAATTTCAAAAAAGACTAATATTTTCCTAAGAGAAGATTAAATTGACTTACCTTTAGAAAAAACAGATGAATTATTTGCCAATGAAATAAGATAATTCTACTCAATATAGAACTAATAGTACTAAAAAAAGGTATCTTCATCTGTTAAGATTTCAGTTTTAGCAGTGTACTTGTTTTCCCACTGTCCCACTCATCACTTTTCTTTACACACACATCCTGCACCTTAAGTATGCATTAGCTATGTATGTGTACATGTGTGTATGTGTATGTATGTAGGTATGTACGTGCATGTATGTATGTATATATGCTTTGCTTATGCATATTTTTTTCTTGCTATTTATTAGTATTTTTTTCCATTCTTATGTTAGCTTTTATTTTCTTTTTTTTTTTAACTCTGTACGCTGCAGTAACAAGCAAATTTCCCTGTTGTGGGATCAATAAAGTCCTCTTATCTTAATAGTAAATTCCAAGTCCAACACCAATATACAGATGTAGTGACATTTACATTGGAATGTAGATCTGCTGGTGAAGCCAACTTACCTAAATTGGTGAGCAAGAGAGCAACTTTTTCATAGAGCTGGAAAAAAAAAACAAGGACGGAAGTTATTATAGTAAATATTAACATGTCTGCATGTTTCTAGCATCCTGTATCTTGTCATGATTCTCATCCGTGTTATTCACCCGTCAATAAAACTCACCACGTTGAGGAGCATGATCATGCAGAAGTTGATGCAGACCGCCGTGCCCGTGGTCGCCACCTGAGAGTTGTTCCTGATGAGCGCCCAGCCGAAGGCGGCGAAGGTGCTGACGGTGATCACGCGGTAAATGACGATGCCAAACACGGCGGCGATCACCACCAATATCTGTGACCGGTGACAGAAACATTCTGTGAAATTATACTGTAAATCGAACAGGAAAACAACAAGATTACATGTGTTCACTCCTCTAACTCACCATGAAGAATATTCCAGACGCTGAGACGACGAGGCGACTGTATTTGTCAGTGAAGGCTTGGTAAGGCTCGGGTTTTCCAGATATGGGATTCATCCTCTCTTTCTTCGAGTATTTGGCCTCGAACTGGGGGCGTATTTCATCCTGCGGACAGGTAGACATGACACACATGAGCAAATATAACAGGCCATTTGGTAAAAGAAAGATGAGATGGAATCAGGTCGCTGATATACAGCATCACATCGTCTGCAAACAGAGAAACTTTATGTTCAATCCACTAACATACAGAAGGTGCTATGCAGTTATTTCCTTAAAAAACTCATAGTTTCAAGCTGCAGACCTGTAAAAAGACCAAATTCTACATTTTGATTCAACTTTTGATTAAATACACAGCATAATTTAGTGTAAAATTTTTGGTCAATTGACAATACAAAAAATAAAATACGTAATATCTGTAGAAATTGTAGAACCCGTGTAGTAACCTCAGACATATTTTGTGTATTTGCATTTGATTGTACACAGATTCATCATGACTGTGTTCATGCATATGGAATATTCCTTTAAGAGTTTTTTTTGGTCAACTTTTTAATTTCACCTTCGGCAATTATACATAAAAAGGTCCATAATGTATAGTATAATATTTCTGACCTCTCCAGTAACCCTTATTACATTTTCACTTTTCTTGCTGGGATTTTCTTTTTAATGAGAAGATCTAAGAACTCAAATAAATAAATGAGTATCTTGTAAACCGACGGGAATTTACCAGGTCAAAATTCAGAAATTAATGATGGAAATGTTTTTTATCAACAAAACTGAAGTGGGAAGTTGTCAGCATGGCATTCTTTATATTCGGAGGTGAGCGGATGCTACAGATACTGAATAGACAGACTCCACCTCTTCTTCCTCCCAGTCGATGAGGTCCCAGTCGTACGCGAGGGCGGCTCTGCGCCTTTTCCAGAACTCCAGGAAGACTGTCGCTGCAATATGAGGAAATAATGACATTAGCAGCCTGAAACTATAAATACTCAAAGCGTCTGAATCTCCTAAATATCTGGTAAGACTCTCAGGTTGAAGCACTGAGTTAAACCTAATTTAAGCTCCTTTTTCTATTCTTTGCTTTGTCTCTCCTGCCAGGCCTGCAGCTGATTTAAATGAGAATGAACCGACACTTTCAAGCTGCCAAAGCAAAGGAACTGACGTTGTGTGTGTAAAGGTAACTGCAGAGGCAGGTGATTTTCTGCGGGTTTGTCACTACAAGCAGCCTTTTCACAGCGCAGCCATTCGATCCATTGTTGACATGAAATATTGATTTGTGCAGCTTTAACTTAACAGAGCGTATCCAGTACACCATGGATCACAGATAACGGTTCTGAAGCTGGATCACACGTTACAGCATGGGAAAGAAAACTATTGGAGCAAACTCAGCAAAAATATAATAAAATATGTTTTAATTGGTATATAATTAAATCAAAATGAGAATTTAGAATAAGCTGTTTTTTTTTTAATCTACATGGGGAGCAGATTTCGGTTTATAAAGCCACCATTTTGCACCACTGATATAAAGATTACACATATAAACCTCTCCATTCCTAATCACACCTGAATAATTATAATTAATAATTAATTCATAAAGGTTTTTAATATAATTTTAAAATCTGCCAATGTAGAAATTATTCAATTATTGTTATTATGCTTTTTTATCTAATTATTATTAAATTATTATAATCATCTTGAGACTTGTACAAAAATATGCCGATAACCACTGTTAAATAGTTTATTTATTGATATTAGGGATTTTTAATAAATTTGAAATCTATGGTTTAGCATTGCTATATTATTATTAAAACAAACTACAGTGGAAGAACAAGAAAATAATGAGAGAAAAAAGTAAAATAAGGATAAATCGAGAATAGATTCTGGAATTAATGAGCTTCAGGTGTGACACATGCATCCTAGAGTTAATGAATCAATCAGTCAGGTGGTTGCAGGCTGAAACCTCACCGTACCTTTAAGTTCAGCTGAAGCTCTTTGCTTTTGCAGTCAGACAGATTTAGACAAATAAAGATTTTCTGTCTTTTTATTCCAGTGTTTCTTGTTGAGATACAGCAGAGGGTGAGGTTGTGTTTATACTGAGTGTTACAGCCACTGGATCAGTTCTACAAAGCTCAGCCCAGACTGACGGGTGAAACCTGCCTTTGATATCTCCTCTGGGGGTAAAGTTTCCTGGAGGCGGTTGCAGCTCTGCTGTTTGCAGACGCATCCGAACAAAGTCCTGAAGATGGTTTACTCATTGCATAACGAGCGTTCTGAAAGTGAAGCTCGGCACCGCTCCCCGTGTGGAGGCAGCGGGGGGGGGGGGGGGGGGGGGACACGCTGCCCAGGAACCTTAATGATGAGATTCTGAGCGGATTCTCTGCAACAGCTGAACCCAAAATATGTTCATTTGGAGCAGCAGAAGCAGCAAGCAGCGGCGGAAACTTGCAGCACTGTAAGGTCAGTACATTAGTGCACCTTCTACGAGATTTTCTACAAAGTGGGTAAAAATAATCAGAGGTATTTGCAGACACGCGCTGTGCAGCTGTGCAGGTCCGAGCAGCTGTCAAAACAGCTTTAGCTCTGTTCCCTGCTTTTTTGTAGAGTTTTTCATTAGCAACAGGGAAACACTAGTCCACTTTACAGCAGTTTGGCATGTTTTTAGGTCAGATTATTAGTTTACTTATACATATGTAATGTATTATGTGTGTATATTCTACTGTTTGCACTTGAAAAAGTCAAATCTTTCCAGATCCCGTTAAAATGCACATATCAACACAGTATACGACTCAGGATAAGGTTCAACGTAGTTAGGGTTTGTAACTGATTAAAGGATTGTTAAAGTGAACCTGTAGAGACAATCAGATGCCGAAAGGTCATTAGCGGAAACGTGAACTTTGTTTTTGTTTTTAACTTTTCAGCGAGGGATCTATGACTGATGGGACTCCTCCAGAACCAGAACCGGACTCTGGGCTTCTCTCAGCCAGATGTGTCACACTGGAAGTCAACGCCACAACTATCAGAAGCTGGTCAGTCACAACAATGCATCTAACAGATGCAAACAGACGACCAGTCTTAATAAGTTTTATGATTTTAGTCAAAGATTTTATTAGGAACCTGTCGAATGTGGACACAATGATCTGCAAGAGGAATAAGAATTCTACTCGATTCTGATGTAATTGCTCCAAAGATATTTTGCACCTGTGATTTGCACTATTCTCTCTTTTCTTTCTCCTGAACAGCTACCAACGTTGTTGTGGTTCTGGCCGCGTTGACCTTCGTCCTCCAGCTCTGTTTACTTCTGTTCTTCATGCTGAGATGTTGGCGTTTGGAGAATAAAGTGCAAAAAGCTCTCAAACACCCGGAAACCCACAAACTCTTTGGTGAGTGGTTTAGTTTAGAATTCAACAAATCAACTGTTGTTGCTGTAATTTTACATAACAAAAAAAAGGATCAAACTTGTTTAACCTGAGTCAATTTTGAGAACAGGTATTTTTTCCAACCTGAATTTTTTTTGTTTGTCTTTCTGATATTTGCTGCAGGTTAAGTACGAATCTAGAAATAAAATCATGCAAACACACATTAAAAAAGCAGGATGTTTATTCACTGTGAAGAAGCCACTTCAGTAAAATCCTTCTCATCTCCCACAGTTTGAAAGCTGCCTGGACAGCAGCAACATTAGTTGACTAGCTGCCATACATATAAGGCATTGATTTCACGGTCATTTTTTCTACTTCTTGTGTGTTTCTCCAGTCCGCTCACACTTCCACGTGGACGATTTTGAACAGAGCCGCTACCAGCTGTGTGAACATTCTGCAGCTTCGGCATCTGCATCAATCACAGAAGATGAAGCCACCGCTCACTCTCTTTTTGCACCGTCTGTACATTGGGAGTATGTTCAGTCCGTCTGATCCGCCTGGCTATTTGCATAATGGAGAATGAAGATATGGACGTCCATTCATGACAAATCCACATAATACAATGTCTGTCAGTTTATATTTTTTTAATAAATAAAGCTGCACTGATTAATGCAGCAATTAACTCATTCCCACCAAAGATATTTTGTCTTTTTATGCTTTTCCTATTAAACTGTAGGGGGCACTGTGACTGACCATTTAGTAGATTTAGACTTATTTCAAGTCTTTATTTTGCTCTACAAAGAATTGAACCTTTTAATTGTTCTTTTTTTTCTGAGAGAATGGTTGTCTGACTCACCCCAAACAGCCATGAACACAGCAAAGAAAACAGTCGCCCCGTTGTCAAATAGATGAGTGACCTGAAATTAAGAAAGAACAAACTTAACATGATTTACTTGAGCCCCGGGGGTCTATTTTTTAGTTTCCCTGCTAATAACAAGTTATGTACTCATGCCTGGTGTCAAAACAAACATGTGACGTGAACAAAGATGTGTCAGAATCAATTTATCTTGATGTTACAGAGTAACTGTAACATTGGGTTTTACTACACATAAAAATACTTTATTTAGTGTTGGAGCTGAGGTTTTATCATGTGACAAATCAACAAAACTAAAATCTGCCCTTATATTAAAGAGTTTTGATTTTAAGTCCACAGTGAATAACTTTAAGTTTGCCCTTTAGGACCAAACACCAGCAGCAAGAAATAATGAGGTTTACTTTACATAGTTGGGTCATTCCAGATGTTGAATCACAGACAGATGTTGCCGTACCTTGGCGTAGATGCAGCTGTCTGACAGCCTCAGGTAGGGGCAGTACTGGTCACAGATGGGGCACATGATGATGTCGGTGGCCTGGCAGATTTCTTTGCTGGAGAACAGCAAACGACGTTTAGCTCATCAAACTCTCGACTAAAAGCAGATTTTACGACATCCAGACGGCAGCCGAAGAGCCTGTGGGGCAACGTACTAAAACACAGAACTAGACAAGTGGATGGCAACGTTGCAACGTTGAGAATCGTGAAGATTATCCTATATGACATGATGATTTAATACAGGATAACACCCGACAAAGGACGAGTTCATCCTGCTGGTTTAAGGCTGGACATGTGGATAAAAACACAATAATTTGTAGGATTATGGGTAAATTTGCTTCCATATGATGTTTTCTTCCAGACCAAGATAAAAACATATTGAGGTTTATTTTACTGCACATTATTCATGTTTGTTTGTATAGTTCTGTAATTTTATTTCTGTGTTTTATTCACAAAAACACAGCGAAAACACTTTTTTTGATGCTAGAGAGATACAAAGTTTTTCTCGATAAATTAAATAATATTAAACCTGCTTTATTCAAAGTTTACATCTGTTCACATTCACAAACAGCAGCATGAATTAGGCCTCTGGTCCTGCACAAACACTATTGCACACATGATGATGATGTGGATATTGATGATTTATATTGACGCTGTGCAGTAACATTGTGTTTTACTACAGATAAAAATACTTTTTTTAGTATTAGAGCTGAGCTTTTGTCATGGAATATGTGAATAAAACTCAATGCTGCCTCCGTATCAAAGATAGTTCTCTAAAGAGCCTGAATTATTGAATTGTTTAATTCTAATATAACTAATAATTTGAGTCCAATCTCAGTCCTGTGTGCAAAAGTTTTTTGCAGATACAGGAAATTCAACAGTGTTGGGACGGTGGATGTGACGGAAGCAGAAGGAAAAAGTGAAAAGAGGCGTCCGTTTACCTGACCTGGCAGAGCTCCAGGGTGAACATGCCGTACAGAAACACCAGGAGGCCGACCAGAGCCGCGGGAAACAGCATCCCCGTGTACCAGCCGAGCCAGGCGAAGTACAGGCCGATCTTTTCCCCGAAATACCTCCTGAAACGGCAGCGGGAAGACGATGTTCCCGACACGTGTCTGTGAAGATGCTCTTTGACCACTTGAGCCCTGTGCTTATTTTTTCTGTTTTTCTGCTATAGATGATAATACATATGGAATAACTCCACAAATAACCACAAATGTGCACTTAACCCTGGAAATCTAAATTAATTCAAGTTGCTGCAAATATATCCAGAATATTGTGTTTTACTACATATAAAAATTGAATTTCATTCATAAAATCATAGAAATCACACTGAGGATAATAACAGAACATTAAGAATATATTCTGTAAAATGGAGATTACACAAAGTTATTAAGTTATGTACTCATGCCTGGTGTCAAAACAAACGTGACGTGACTAAAGAAGTGTCAGAATCCATTTATCTTGATGTTACAGAGCATATAGAACAAATTGACCCAAATCAGGGTAAAACAATGGAAATAAGATAAATTATTATTAATTAAAGAGTGAAAGATCAATTATTTCTACATAAAATCAAACAAATCATTAGAGAACAATCATTGTGCTGCTTTAAATGATAATAAATATGGAATATGCACTTAAACCTGGTGTCAAAAGAAATTTACATTAATTCAAGATACTGCAAATATATATCCAGAATATTACATTAAACTTAAAATGAGACAAAAGTGAACCCAATCAGGAAAAATAAAACATGAAATAATCTACATCTTCTGAAATGCATAATTAAATGATTAATAAGATAAGATCAGACAGTTCAAAGATCAATTATTTATCCATAAAATCACAGAAATCACACTGAGGATAATAACAGAACATGAAGAATATATTCTGTAAAAGGGAGATTATAAAGGAGCCAATTAAATAATCCCACAAACAGCTCCAATCTAAATAAAATATCTAAATAGTGGTTAGCTGCAGCTACTACTGATATTATATTAAACTATTTTATTATTGTATTGATGATGTGGATATTGATGATATATATTGATGCTGCAACAGTAACATATAAAATACTTTATTAAGTGTTGGAGCTCAGGTTTAACATGTGATTTATGGATAAAATATCAGGAGGTTTTGCATGTTAACAGGTCAGACGTTCATGTGAGGTTTAGAGCAGTGTTTCTGTACCTGATGAGGTCCAGAGGCTGGTACTTGTACCAGACCCCCCACCAGGCCCAGCACTCGTACAGCAGGTGCCGGTGGTTCTCTGCTCCGTGTGTTCTGATGGAGTTCTTGCTGTGATAGCTCCCCTGTTCAAATAAAACGTCACCGATAACATGAATCTATGCATGTGCCGGTGTAAAAACTATTCATTCACTTTAAACCTTCATTTCCTGTTTTTTTAAACAATGAAGGATTAAAAAAAAAGGTCATAGGATTTAATTAATGAAATGCTTTACAGAGATAAACCAAATTACCTCATGAAGAGGGAACGCCGCTTCGTATGAATTATTGCTCAACAGACGATTAAGCCCTGGAATCACAGAGAGAGAGAATCAGAGAACGAACAGATGGGACGACGCTACACAAGCGGCGTTATCTATTATTCAAATTACCAGTGATCTGTTGGTGTTTCTGATAAATCTCCATCTGACCCAGTGTTGTCTCATCACTGAATTGTGCTGTGATCAGTTTAAAGCACTGTTTCCTTCTTTTCTTAAAAGAAAAATCCACATTTTGGTTTTATTTTGCCTAAGGTTGTTCATGTTTGCCTTTAGATTAAATACACACACACACACACACACACACATACACATACACACACACAAGTGGCTGCATAAAATAATTGATCTATCTCTATATACATCCTAAGTTAATTGCACTTGTTTTTTATCTTATTGTAATCAGAATTTACTTTACTTTTCCAAGAGATTTCTACTTAAATACATTAGGATGGTACTTCCTTTTTTGGTATATAAATGAAATGAAATATTAATGAATGAATTGAATTATGTGGATACAGTGAATGTTATAGTTTAACTTCTACATAAGTTAAATTCAATCTAATTAAAACTTTTAGCAGTTTATCTGTATTTTAACCTGTTAATTTGAATTTTATGCTCACCTTTTTTATCTCACCTTTTATAATGTAAATCCACACTTTCTAGTCAACAGAAAACAGTTCCTACATCAAGGTTTGTAGAGTATCTAGAGTAACTGGGACATGATTTCTGAAAAGAGACGTTTTCTACTGCGTTTCATAAGAGGTTCTTTAAATGCATTTTGCTCCAGATGCTGGACTCTGCTCATTTCCTGCAAACACCAACAGTCAGATTCTCTCCTTTAGGTTTCTGTTAGCGCACCGTGTTCTCACCAGTTTTTCTCTCAGTATCTCAGGCCTTTGTGATGACGATCGGGGACAAACTCACCCATTTTACTTTTGCCCTCTTCGTATTTAACCCGCTGGAGGATGTGGTGGACGATGCGACTTCTGGTGGCGTTGTTGAAAAACGTCTCTTTGTTGTGGATGATGAAACTGCGGTGAAATGAGCGATGGTTACTGTACTGCGAGTTTGAGCTGATTAAAACATGAAAGGCGGGATAAATGAAATTTGATTTTAAAGGGTAATTCCGTAGAAACTCACTGGTGAATCCTCGAGCGGCTGAAGGGGGCGGTGAAGCTCTCGTTCTCCTCCAGGTCGGGCAGCGTGTCGCTGTCAA
Source organism: Eupleurogrammus muticus (assembly GCA_036785175.1). NCBI lineage: Eukaryota > Metazoa > Chordata > Actinopteri > Scombriformes > Trichiuridae > Eupleurogrammus > Eupleurogrammus muticus. The sequence goes on along the minus strand of JAYKQN010000022.1, from coordinate 16,672,527 downwards.
ACTTCATGGGTTTACGGGGAAGCCAGCCACGAAACTTGTTGATGCGCTTCTCCATCCTGCAAACGACGTTTTCTGTCATTTCATCCAAGGCCGTTTATAAAAACTGAACAGTTCATCTCATGCTGTTTTTAAAAAAAACGAACACTCACCTGCTCATGAACTTGTGCCGTCGATGCATGTAAAAGATTTTCCTCCTGGAATATTTAAAATAATATATATATATATGTGTGTGTGTGTGTGTGTGTGTGTGTGTGCGTGTGTGTGTGTGTGTGTGTGTGAAAATAATAAGTACAATTAGTCTAATATTACAATATTAGAATTATTAAAATATCTTATATATATAAAACTAAATGATCTGCCAATGGAATAAAAATATGTCAAAGTAATTCTACTCAATATTGGACTAATTCCACTGCAAAAAGTTGAATCTTACCAAGTGAAAATATCTTGTTTTTGGTACATTTTGTCCAATATTGAGTAGAATTATCTAATACCACTGGGAGATAATTTGGCTTATTTCAAGTGTTTCTTGATTTTAGATCAAAATGACTCAAATTGGAAAAAAAATATATAAATAAACTAAATTATCAGCCAGTGGAATAAGATAATTCTATTCAATATTGGATGAAACAAGAAATCTTCTAGACTTGAGCTGCAGAAAGAAGCTTTAGAGAAAGATATAAATCTATACTAAGATTATTTTTTGGTTCTTTAACTTTCTTGGTGCTTTGGCAATATTGTGAAAAAAAAAATGCTCCGGCAAAGATTATCAAAAATATGGATTCAAATGCTGAAACTGTCAGTTCTTTTTGCAGTGAAAATAATTGAAACAGAACTACGAAAATATTGTTCTGTAAAATCTAGTATATAATCCAAGCCTTACTGTAAATAAAATGACATGTTTCTTACCATTGAATCCCCCATTTTCTCAGGAGTGTTTTAATCTCACCTGAAAGGCATGCGGATGTTCATCAGTTCTGCGTAGCGGCAGAGAACTTCCCACGGCGCGTGAAGCTTCAGAAAGATCACGTCGCTGTTTGTGATGGAGCCCTGTGGGGAAAAAAAAACTGTTTAGTTTGGTCATTCTGGGCTACTGTAGAAACATGGTGGAGGCTATGTCCATATTGTGAATAAAATTAACAAAAAATGACAGAGAATGGCTACGGACAGAAAACTCATTCTCTCATGTGCATCTACATTAGCCCCACGCCTCTAAATATGTTTAATTCCCAGAATCACGCAAGCTCAGGGAAAACTAATGGAGCACAGATTTATCTGAAACATGGATCACTACTACAAATAATCTATTTAAAACTACATTATTTTGTTATATGTTGAAAGATGACATTTTTTTAAATGCAAAATCCTTGTGAGACCAAATTTTCATCTAATAATCAACATGGATAATACTGATGTACAGTATGGCATTAACACACTTTATGGCATTTCTGTTTTTGATTGATGTAAATGTTCTTCTACTGTGACATTAACCATCTGCATAATATCACTTCTATATGAATGATCATGCATAATTTTCCCTAATTATCATGTCTACACTACATTAATGACATTTATATTAAACCAAGTAGTTGAATTGAATAAATTCTGGTTATTTTAATAGTTTTGCACTATAGCTTTAATGCTCTGAGGGAGACAGGTGACTTCACCTCCTTTTCCATCTGTAAACCCTCTGCACGGATGTTCCGCTCGAACACCTCCCTCTTCTCCGACTGCGAACTGGACTTCCTGTACACCAGGATGTAGTCGATGCGGCACTTCCCGTCGCTGAAACAGAGGCCGCTGGACTTGCTCCGCCCCTGAAAAAAGCGGCAGACAACAGGGAACGTTCAGGAAAGGAAACGAGGGTCTCCCTGGGCCGTGAGGTCAACGAGAGTCCGGCAGACCTCCGGGAGGCTGCAGTCGGACTTGGTGTTGTCGTCCAGGACGCTGCTGTGGGTGGCCGGGTTCAGCAGCGTGGAGTCGTCGTCTCTGGACGGCGTGCTGCTGCCTTCAAACCTCTGCCTCTGGTGCAGGACGTTCACGTCCTTCAGAACTGGAGCCAGGAGAAACAGAAAATGGCCTCGTGTTATAAGCAGTAATCTGACTCTATGCATATTATTTGATATTTCTGCCATTTTTGATGTTACCGAGGGGGGGCACGTCGTCCGGAGTGCTGGAGTCCGGGGCTTCGGCTGAGGATTCCGACATGATGTCCAACTTCCCACAGGATGGGAACGCCAGGGGTCGGTCCACCGCCTGGTAGCCGGAGGCCGACGGCTGCAGCGAGGCTCGGCATCGGTGGGGGCTCTGCCGCTGGGGCTCAGACCCATGGAGAGAGAGACTCATACCTGTTGGACACAGGTGGAGTGAGACAGGTAGAGACAGGCAGCGTGAGACAGGCAGCGTGAGACAGGCAGCGTGAGACAGTGAGTTAGTTAAATAGACAGCAGAGTGAGACAGGTAGAGAAGAAAAGTAAAGTTAGGACAGATAGGTAGAGGACAAGCAGAGAGAAATAGGTAGATAGAGGTAGAGTGAGACAGATAGGTAGATAGAGGTAGAGTGAGACAGGTAGACAGGCAGAGAGAGACAGGTAGAGACTGGCAGCATGAGACAGATTGAGGTAGAGACACAGGTGGAGTGAGACAGGTAGAGAGAGGCAGAATTAGACTGGTACAGACAGATAGATACAGGTCAAGTGAGACAGGGAAAGTGAAACAGGTACAGTAAGACAGGTAGGAGGCAGAGTGAGACAAATGCAGACAGGTAGAGTGAGACAGGTAGAGTGAGATATGCAGAGAGCAACATGTAGAGTGGGAGTCACACAGGTAGAGTCTGAGTGAGACAGGTAGAGTGCAACAGGTAGAGACAGGCACAGTGAGACAGGTAGAGTGAGACAGATAGGTAGATAGAGGTAGAGTGAGACAGGTAGACAGGTAGAGAGAGACAGGTAGGTAGATAGAGGTAGAGAGAGACAGGTAGAGACTGGCAGCATGAGACAGATTGAGGTAGAGACACAGGTAGAGTGAAACAGGTAGAGAGAGGCAGAATTAGACTGGTACAGATACAGGTCAAGCGAGACAGGTACAGTGAGACAGGTAGGAGGCAGAGTGAAACAAATGCAGACAGGTAGAGTGAGACAGGTAGAATGAGATATGCAGAGAGCAACATGTAGAGTGGGAGTCACACAGGTAGAGTCTGAGTGAGACAGGTAGAGTGCAACAGGTAGAGACAGGCACAGTGAGACAGGTAGAGTGAGACAGATAGGTAGATAGAGGTAGAGTGAGACAGGTAGAGAGAGACAGGTAGAGACTGGCAGCATGAGACAGATTGAGGTAGAGACACAGGTAGAGTGAAACAGTTAGAGAGAGGCAGAATTACACTGGTACAGATACAGGTCAAGTGAGACAGGTACAGTAAGACAGGTAGGAGGCAGAGTGAGACAAATGCAGACAGGTAGAGTGAGACAGGTAGAATGAGATATGCAGAGAGCAACATGTAGAGTGGGAGTCACACAGGTAGAGTCTGAGTGAGACAGGTAGAGTGCAACAGGTAGAGTGAGACAGGCACAGTGAGACAGGTAGAGTGCAACAGGTAGAGACAGGCACAGTGAGACAGGTAGAGTGCAACAGGTAGAGACAGGCACAGTGAGACAGGTAGACAGGTAGAGAGAGACAGGTAGAGATTGGCAGCATGAGACAGATTGAGGTAGACACAGATAGAGTGAGACAGGTGGAGAGAGGCAGAATTAGACTGGTACAAACAGATAGATACAAGTCAAGTGAGACAGGGAAAGTGAAACAGGTACAGTAAGACAGGTAGGTGGCAGAGTGAGACAAATACAGACAGGTAGAGTGAGACAGGTAGAGTGAGATATGCAGAGAATGACATGTAGAGTGGGAGTCACACAGGTAGAGTCCGAGTGAGACAGGTAGAGTGCAACAGGTAGAGACAGGCACAGTGAGACAGGCACAGTGAGACAGATAGAGTGAGACAGATAGAGTGAGACAGGTGGAGACAAGCACAGTGAGACAGGTAGAGTGCAACAGGTAGAGACAGGCACAGTGAGACAGGTAGAGTGAGACAGATAGAGTGAGACAGGTGGAGACAAGCACAGTGAGACAGGTAGAGGGAGACAGGTTGCACATGAAGGTAATCAGACAGCTCAGTAACTTTCACCTTGAAGATCCCCCCTCTAATAAAACAGCACCAGCTGATGGAGTCTGTTTGTCCCTCAGAGAGAAATTGCTGCTACAGCTTCACTGACTGAATCATCTTCATCTAAACACTTCCAGTCCTCTGGAGAGCAGCGAGACTTCAGAAAACCAAAAAAAAAAAAAAAAAAAACGTGGGCGACCGTCTCGGAAGTCGGCGGGCTGAATTTTCACTTGTGACAGCAAAGGTGACTCAGCTGAATTTTTCCGCTGAGTCGTAAGCATCCTCATGGGTAAGGGGGGGGGCGGAGATGAAGTTAAGGAAGCTCTTAATCAGCCCTCGATGCTTTGGAACATTGGAGGCTGTATAGATACGAGATAAATGTCACACCAGAGAGAAATCAGCCGTCCAGGTTTAAATTTCACTACAGCGAGGACGAGGAGGGTGTTAGTGTGTCAGCAGCAGCTGAGGCTCAGCAGGTCGGGATGAGAACAGGAGTCTGGATGGTATCACTGCAGCAGGATGTCAATGAAGGGTTTTTTGTTGTTTTTAAATGAACTGCTGATCTCCTTTTTCTAACTATACCTTGTGGCTTAATGGACTATTTACACAGTTCATTACAACCAAGAGAAGAAGCTTCGCTCTGTTTGTTAATTAGCATTTTCTCCACATATACTGCCAACATATGCACACTGCAAAAGATCACTACTTGTTTTTTAACTAAATTATGCTATTTCATTGGTTGATAATCTTTCTAAAGTTGTTTGTGTTAAAATAAGATTAAACTGAAAATATGATGAAAAGACAACATAATGAAGCCGATATTATATAAAATATTAGATTAAAAAAGTAAAAGAAGAAGAAATAAATCAGAAATCTGACATAAACTGACACACTGCAAAAAATGAAATGTTTTGGTGAAATTATCTTATTCCGTTCATTTTCAAGTTTTTTCCTGATTTGGTCTTTTGAGAAACCAGGGGAAATATTTCTCTCTAAAAAGATAAAATCTAATTTAATTAAATTACTAAATCCTGAGTAAAATCAAGAAAAAACACTTGAAATAAGAGAAATCATCCGCCAATATAATCAGATAATTCTACTCAATGTTGGACGAGACTGCACCAAAAACAAGATACACCTCTTTCACCTCTTAAGATTTTAAGTTTTTTTAAGCACCTCATAATAAAAGGTGAATTAATTCATTAAAAAATCAAGATGAACAAATTGAAATAAACAACGTGAATCACCAGTAATCCAATAATCCACATAATCACGACAACAGATGTGCCAGTAAAGTTTTATTATGGCCCCTGCTGAAGATAACTCATTTACAGCCATAATAAACTGTGGTTAATTTACCTCCTAATGCCCCCGTGCACAAGCACAAATTATAATTTAAATTAAATATGCAAATTTGAGAGTTTAGAATTTCTTGTATATTGCTTTTTGTGATTGCAGCTCCCTTAAATCTGGAGAAATCATATCATGTGCAGCAGAAAAATTATTTAGTTTAATTTATATTAATGAAACTTTATGTTTCTGGAGGATTAGCCGAACAGCCTTTTAATAAACAAACAAACTACACAAGTTAATTATATTCTATATTAGACTAATTGTACAAAAAAAGCTATTTTTACCTGTGGAGATTTCATTTTTTGCAGTGTTAGACCAGGGTTTGACATACATTGCATTGCAAAAAGTCTTGATTTTAGTCTTTGTTTTTTGGACACTGACAACTTATTTTTAACAAATTATTATCATATCAGGAAAAAAAAACTTTAAATAAGCTAAATTCTCTGCCATAAAAGCTGCTTGTAATTAAAGTACTTGAAACAGGCTTGTTGTGTAGATGCAACATATGCGCACTGCTAAAGATTACAACTGAAAATATCTTTGTACCATTGGTAGATAATTTATCTCATTTCTCATTCTCTGCCATAAAACCTGCTTGGTAATTACACTACTTGAACCAGGCTTGTTGTGTTATTTAGCATTTCCTCCACGCACACACGCATACATTGCTCATCAACAGGAGCTCCCTGTGTTCACGGCGCTCGTCGGCCATGTTTCCTGAGCAGCAGCCTCGTTACAGGCGGATTCAGAGCTGCTGACTATAAATATTGTCCCTGGGAGGACGGACACGCCACACGTTAGCCTACATGCTGCTGTGCCGTGACCAGGCGAACAATGCATCCATCAAACTTTAACAGGCCCTATAGTACGTCTGCAACCCGAGACAGGCTGAGGTCACATGGTACAAGTGGCGGCGTGCTGCGTTCTGAATTAAACGAATGAGGTTAATTAGCAATTCAACGTGGTTTCGATTTTTTTTTCCTTTATTGTTTCTGTGGAACATAAACACAGCTAAGGGAGTTACAAGCTGTTCAAGCTGCACACAAGCAGGCAATAAGTACTTTACTGAAGTAAAAGTACTGACAAAGAAATGTTCGGATACTCCCATTACGAGTAAAAGTCATGCATAAAACTATTAAAAGTACATAATTATTATGAGTTGATGCAGTAAAAATATTACAGTAAAAGTACATATATATGAGTGGAGGAAGTAAAAGGATGTAGGTATTATGAGTCGATGAAGTAAATGTATGCATTAAATTTATATAAGTAGGACAGGTTGATATAGCTGTAGTTATACAGTAAAAGTTCAGTACATACATATAAATTGATGTATTTAAGGTATAATGTTGTAATGAAAGTTCATTTAAATCAAGTACATTTATATTTAATTTATATTTGATTTTACTTGAGATAAAAACATGAAATAAACAGTTGACAACTTCTTCTGTATATACAAGCTCATTGATTTAAAGGGTCATTCCAACCATTTAACTCATCAAGATCAGTTCATGATTGGAATGAATAATAAAAGATAAAACTGAGACTTTTCATGGGATGTTTGGTTGTAGGGAGCTTGGCCCTGGCTATTACACTACAAAAAATTAAATCTTAACTATAACTATAAGATTAAAAACTTGGTATTCTGATAAAAAGACAAACCACATTTAATCTAATCCAATAATCACATTTCTCATCTGGAAATGTTAGCCTTAGCATAATTTCTTAGATTTAAATATTATATTTCAGAAAACTTGTACTTTGACCTGTCATAATAACTACATTGGTTGTTGTTGAAATAAACGTCACTGATAGTAGTGATAATATAATAGCGTAATAATAGAGGTTCATTCTTTACAAAAGCAATGAATTATATCCAGAATTCAATAAGGAAAAGTCAGTTTTCATATTGCATAACAAATTCAAAGCAAGGAAATGAAAAGATGCAAATCTTTTCTTTGAACGTTTCATCTTTTTACATTATGATAACTAGTTATATAATAGATATAAAATATGAAATATTGTCTTATGCATCAATATAACTGTCTTGAAATATCCGTATGCAGCAGTTACATTATTGAGCTCTTTCATTGTGGGTTTCTTCCATTGAAACTTTCCTTTTCTTATTTGATGAATTAATCCACATCTGTTAGGTTTGTGTGTGATAGAGAGATGAACAAAAGGGAAAAATGACACAGCTAAAACCAGCCGGGAGTGTAAAATAAAAGCAGCCTGGTCCAGAAGAGAAAAACCGCAGGGGGAGGCAGGAAGAATGGGAGGAGGCGAGATGTTCTGAGCAAGGAATCGGGTGTCAGCTACCTCGTTCCTTCTGGATGAACCCATCATGCCCTGGGGTGGGCAGGGTGTGTGTGTGTGTGTGTGTGTGTGGTCTACCTGATTAAACTCTCATGCCAACCTGCTGCCAGAACACAGTTGCAGCACAAACACTGTGAAAAATGAAAGCTTGAATTCAATGCAAAAAGCAATGAACGACTGAAAATATCTTGTTTTTTGGCCCTTTTTTTAATTTTTTTTTTTAATTTTTAACTTTTATTCTTGTATAATCCTGTCCTAATAGATATTATAATTTTGTTATCAAATCATACTTAAGTTTTTTAATGAATTCTAAGATTCATTTACCCTCCCTTAAAACTACTCCTTAAGTTACTTAACCCAATTAAAGAAATTAGAAAAAAAACTGTACAATTTAATGAATACATTCATTTGGTTGGTTTGGTTTGTTGTCTGAATGTTAAATTTGAAAAACAGCTAAAAGTCTTAATCAGATTGGATTTACCTAAATATTTAGGAGTTAACACATCACATTGACTGGGTCTACATGAGTCAGTTTAGTATACCAAAAATAAGAAGTATAAGTAATTCCACTCTAATGTAATTAGAAAAAGAGTGAAAAATTACAATCAATTATTCTGCAACTACCAAAAGTATAATCAGTTTAAAAAATTATACGTAAAATCAAATTACAAATATCGAGAGTTAGATAAATTAATTTTAACAAAACTATTTTTTAGTGTATGTTTGTCAACTTATGTCATGAACAAAGGTCCCTGTTCTTAAAAAAACAATAAAAACAGTGAAGTTTATTAATAATAATAAATAGAATTATATTCAAAGACAAATAATCAGATGCGAGATACATGGCACAAATCAAACCTGATCAAAAAAAGAAGTTTTCTCTCATCAAATCTGATTTTAACAGAAAAGGTGGAGGTACTAAGACTCTGTAATAAGCAATTATCAGTAGAATTATCTTGAATCTGTGATTTTCTTAGAATCTCTAATTTAACTAAAAACTAAAAGATATTTTAACCTGTTCAGATTCTTTATTTTTTATTTTTTGCAGTGCACATACAAACAGTCCTCTCAGAGGCATGACCCATTTCTGTTTTAAAACCAATAACATCATGGAGGCTGAAGAAGTGGTGTATGACACACACACACACACGCACGCACTCCGCGCGCGCACACACACACACACAAAAATCACATTAACAACCTAGAGAGCAGCTGGGAGAGCGAGGAGGAGAGAAAACAAGTGTGTGAAGGTCAAATGCTTGCATGGTCACAGGGAACTGCATGAAAGAGAGATGAAGCAGCGTAAAGAAGAGTGTGAGTAACGCGTGAGACGTGTGAGCACTGCAGCAAAAAAAAAAAAAAAAAACACCGGATCTGGAGAAGAATCCTGAGAAGGATCCAAGGGAAAGATCCGAATCCGGACGAACTCACCGTGCGGAGGTGGAGAGAGGAGGGGAGTCAGCTTCACCCCTCAGAGGAGAGGAGAGGAGGGGGGGGAAGGTTCCCAGCTGAGCTGCAGCAGACGCCAAAAGACTCTTCCCCATACACACACATACACACACACTCACACACACACACACACATGCACACACACACCCCTCTCCTTCCCCCCAGCCCCCAAATTACCCCGCCGAGGGAAAGCAAAAAAACGACGACGTCCCAAGAGGGAAACCAGCATCCCCACTTTTTACTCCTCACCCATCACCGCATCAGTCGACCTCACATCTCTACACACACACACACACACACACACACACACACACAGGAAGCTGTCAGAGCGACGATGCTACGAGCAGGTGGCAGTGACGCTCACAGATAAACTGTCAAAGACCCTCTGATGAAAAAAAAAAAACATGAGTAGGATGTGTACAGTCAGAGAGAGAGAGAGAGAGAAAGAGAGAGAGAGAGAGGGAGAGAGGGGAGGTGCGTGCTGCACATTGCCGTTTTTAATCAGACTCCCTCGGTAGCCAATCAGATGTGAGCTGCGCTGACAATAGCCAATCAGAAAAAAGGACCCTGTCAGTGTTACTGCAGTCCAAAACAATTACAGTTGGCTCTGATAACAGTGTGTGTGTGTGTGTGTGTGTGTATGTGTGTGTGTGTGTGCCCTTGAGTACTTATCAGATATGTACACACACAGGAACACATGCACGCACACACACACTCACCTAAACAGACACAGACACACACACACACACACACACACACACACACACTCACTAATAGATAATGTCGAATTAAAAAGGATTTTTTTTTTTTTATTATTTGTGGACAGTTCCATGTTTCTATGAACTCAATGTGTAAAGCGTGAGGGCAGGAGATCGATGGTTCACTAAGCCCCTCCCATGCACAGTGATTGTCCAATCAGAGCATAGCAACTGTAACTAGGCATGGCAGGTCTGCCAGGCTTTGAATTTCTTTTCATGGCGAACAAAAAGCACTAAAGCATAATTGTATGGATTAAACATGTTTGTCGACTTCGAGATTAGCATGTAGCAGCAGGTAATATACTACAACATATACTTCTAACACTATTGTAATATACTTCTACTCTACTTCCGAAAGTGTCTCCTTCCCTGTAAAGTGTGCACATCTGAGCCCCAGACTTGCTTTTCAGTTTTCACATATGAAGGAGTATAGGAACATATTTGAGTTGAGGGATTTACTGCTCCGTGCAGAGCTGTACGTACTGGTGCTGGTGTCGCAGACGGTCTCCTGGCTGGAACTGAGGGTGGGCAGCGGGGTGATTGACAGCGACGCCGGGCAGGACACGGGCTCCACATGCTCGCTGATGGGCGGCACGGACGTGGTCTCGGAGTGAACGCAGTCCGGACTGGGAAGGTTCTGGCCGCCCGCAGGGAAGGAGCTCTTCAGGTGGGAGATGCCGATGGCCACCTGACCCCCGAGGTCAAACCCTGACCACGGAGAAAACACAGAAAAACACTTTTTACTTGGTAGAATGACTTAAGTATTCTATTTGGTAGTAAATTCCAGGTATTTAACAGACTGTAAAATAAAGAGTTCCTCTGTGGTCACATTAACAGCCACCAGTCAAGCTCTGGATCATCTACTCTACGATGCTGCCATCTAGTGGCTGGAAATGTTAAAACATCTCCACAGCTGTCATTAAATCTGCTGAAACTTTAAGTTCATCTTTCATTATACAGTACAGACCCTTACTAAGTCTTAATGGGACGGTTCTCTGTTTTAGAAATAGGTGCTTTACCTTTTTTGTGTCGATAAAAGCCGTTTCCAGACCGGCAGAGCAGAGCCATAGTAGCCGCTTCTCAGCTATTACTACACAAATAATGGTATTTTTCTTTGTTTCCGCTCATAAAACTAAGCAAATACACAATCCAACAACTCCCAAGTGCTGTGGTGAGCAAGTAGTGACCTGCACATGCACAACGATATGAGATAATGACTGTAACACAAGGAGCTGAAGGACTACTTTCTCCAGTAAGCCACTGGGCGGAGGGACACAGGCAGTGCCGGGGACGCCTTAAACGTTATATCGACAGAAGTAGCTGTGGTAAACGTGCAAAAAAAGAGACATTAAAAAGTCAAATTCAAATAAAAAAAAAAGATTAAGTTAACCAAATTCAAGGGAAAAAATCTAAATAAGTTAATTAAAGATATTTCTACTTAATTGAAATTGTTTGCATCATACACTGCAGCGTGTATGAGGCCACAGAGCTGCTCACTGAAGACAGAAGACAGATCCGCTCCCTCCCTGCTGCCTTTATGCTCTCCGAGGAGCCACGGAATGCTGAACCAGCTCGGACTCTCCTCGCCTTCCGGCCCTTCGACCCCCCCCCTCCGTTTGGCTCTGCCAAGTTTCTCATTGCTGGTTTGTCCTAAGCATTTTTTTTTTGTGATGGTCTCCTCCATCCATGTTCTGACTGCGCACAATGTAGTACTACTCAGTCTGGAACAGAGCCCTGCCGATAAAAGCCAGAAGATGCGACTGAAACAGTTTGCCAAGAACTACTATTTCAAAGATCAATAATGATCGAGAGCATTTGAAACTGCTGATAGATGCCAACATTTGTGTAAAGGGAGTTGAATCAAGGCATGTGCAAAATGCACTGCACTGAAAAACTGAAATCCTAACAGGGGACGATATCTTGTTTTTGGTTTGACTAAATTTGGTTTTGTTTTAATAAAACAAGCAAAAAATATTAAACTGGTAAAACCTTAAAATTAATTGAATTAACTGGCACTACATTATCTCTGAATGAAATAATTCTACTCAATATTGGACTAATTATACCAAAAACGAGACATTTTCCCCTGTAGAAAAAAATGCCTGTAAAATAAGACGTTTATTAAATGAGTGTGTGTTAGTTGATAAAATAAATATTATCATATTTTAAAAGCAGTGGCACATCATTTTTTACTACATTACATTTTATTAGCTTACTTTATTACCAAGTCTCATAGAATATGCCCCTAAACTCACTACTGTGCATTTTCATACAAAACATATTTAATGCCGTATTTGTTTAGTATAATGTAATAAATCCTGTCCATGTTTGTACTGTTTTAAGTTGCACACTTGAGTAAGAGATGTCGTAATGAAAAGCAATTTCCCCTTTGGGGATTAGTAAAGTATTGTAATTCTGATTCTCTAATAATGAAACCTAATTTATTACCTAGGTATAGTTTCTGTAATAGTGATTTTTTTACAGGTGGAAGTGATGGAGGTGATCTTGGTAACACAGGTGGGAGGAGGAAACCCCTCCTGTAACCCCTCCAGCACAATTCAAAGGTATATCAGCTCTGAACACACAGGCAGTGGAGTGAAACCCGGCTCCTCGCATCCTCCAGCTGGACGGTAAACTACGAGGATGCATCTGAACTCTACGTCTCACTGCAGCAGTTTCACAGCCTTGAGTCCTCCGCGAGAATAAATGAGGGGTTTGCTCACCACGGAGTGTGACTGCCTTAGTCAAATAATGTTTGTGCTGGAGTCAGCGCTTGCAACAACTCGAGCACAGAGGTCTTTATTTTCCCTGAGGGGAATTTGTCTTGTACAGCAGGTTTGGGAAAGAAAACTGTAATTGCTTTGTTGGAAAGTGTACAAGTGGATCTTGTTTGGTCTATGATGGTGCTTATATCAACTAAGCAATATTTAGTTTTTATTATATCACTCCTCACAGTCCAGGCTGCAGAGTAGCACCAGTTTAATGAGATATTCCGATAATAAGATTAAGAAAAACATAGCCAAACACCTACAATATGCCTCAACACATTTTACACAGATTACACAGACACTGTATGGTAATAATAACATAAAGTCTAAAACTATTACAAGGTTGTGTCTCTCAATTAATTTCTTTAAAAGACATTTTTATATTGTTTTTGTCTCATGAGAACAGAAATCAATTCATCAACTAACCGACTAAACTAACTAATTAACTAACTAACTATATATACACCTTACATGACTGTATAATTTTTCTTTTTCTTTTTTTACCAACTTTCAGTCTCGATCATAAAACATTTCTTTAAATATATATATATATATATATAAAATAAAAAGTGTATGAAGGTACATAACGTCTTATAGTATTGAAGATACAGGAGAAGCTCAATAAGATTGATTCTGTTCTTAACAGATTCTCAGCACAGACTTTGCTCTTTCCATTTCTGAATTGGAGAGCATCCAGCAACAGGCAGCTCCTTCATCCATTAGGCTGCAGAGATTATTTTAACATAGCAATGGACAGATGCCCAAAACAACTTATCTTCTCTTCTCTGTCAACAAGACTGCTGCTGTTGACAAAACACACACAGCAGCAGGAAATCTGCAGTGAAGCCGCTGATTTAAGACGTTTTATATATAGTATGTAGCTTTAGAAAATTGTATTTGATATATTTGATTTGACCTTTTAAGTACTTGTTTATGTTATGTTTGCCCTTGATTTGGCTTAATTACATTGCATTTAGGGGCGACACGGTGGAGCAGTGGGTAGCACTGTTGCCTCACAGCAAGAAGGTCGCAGGTTCAAGACCTCCTTGGGCCTGGGTCTGGGGCCTTTCTGTGTGGAGTTTGCATGTTCTCCCCGTGTCTGCGTGGGTTTTCACCGGGTACTCCGGTTTCCTCCCACAATACAAAAAACATGCTCAGGTTAATTGGTAAACTCTAAATTGCCCATAGGTGTGAGTGTGTGTGTGAATGGTGTGTGAATGGTGTGTGAATGGTGTGTGTGCCCCACGATTGGCTGGCGACCATCTGGGGTGTATCCCCCTGCCTCTCGCCATAAAAATGCGCTGGGATAGGCTCCAGCAGACCCCTGCGACCCCGAAAGGGAATAAGCGGGATAGAAAATGGATGGATGGATGGACATTGCATTTATTTTTACTGTAAATATGTAGGAGTTAAACTATTACACTGACTGAATCTACATATTCCATATAAATAATTCCACCCTAATGAATGTAATAGAAACCTCTTGGAAAATTAAAAATGAAAAATAGACATACATTGACTCACTTAAATATACATCTAGAGTTAGATAAATGAATTCTGTGCAACAAAAGGGTTCATATTTGGTAACTTTAACGGTGTATAGAACCTTAGTGCAGGTAGTAAAGAAAATAAATTAAACAGCTGTTAGTTGATGATTTTAAGCTGCAGTGGACATCCCATGAAAGTCACCTGGACCAGCAGGGGGGGGGGGGGGGGGCGGAGCAGGTAATCTACACCTGGCTCGTGTCTGGACGACCTCTAAAACTCATGGTGCAGGTGCAGCCTCTTTACATATAGTGTGTTCACAGCAATATCTATGTCGCATCATCAGGAAAAAAAAATGCCCGTGTGGCTCTCCGAGGAGAGAGAGAGAGAGAGAGAGAGAGAGGCCCAGATATGAAGCACGTGTCCCCGACACCTTCAGAGGTGAGAAAACAAATGCAGGTGCGGAAAATCTGGGCCACGCGTTGAGCCGAGCGATACGGTAATCACAGGGAGACTTAAAGGTGGATTCCTTCTACGGCTTGCTTTCCTCACAGAATTCCAACGTGAAGCCGAGTTAGCGAAACTGGAACAAACTGTAAATTATCTACAAGAAGCTGCTTTTGATGAGCTGCAGAATTTTTCCGATTAGTCGATTCATTTTATTATTTTCACTATTGATAAATACATTGATATATATTATTTTACACTAGAAACATGAAATTTGGTACATGTTATATCTTGTCCCGACACACACGTGCTCTACGCCGAACAGGAAGTCTGCTGCCCCCTGGTGACCACACCTTTAGTGGTTACGTAGTAGGCTGTGTTCAACGCTGATTGCAGCTTTAATAATCTTTCTGTATTTCTCTGTCATATGCTAATCAGGGGGCGATGGATGGAACAAAGACTGGGGCATTCAGCATTTGATTGTTTTGTCCTCCTCACAACTGCAGTAAATGACTGTGACGAGGAAGGAATCAATGGAATTTTATAATCAATAGGAACTTTTTAGGAGTGAAGCAGACGGATGTTTCCCTCTCAAACAAAGGCCAGAGCCTTTAAATCAGCTGCAGCACACAAACTCCAGGGGATGTCAGAGTGCAGAGAGACACTATAGATCTTTTTCCTCTCAGTGGTCCCTCTCTCAGCACTTCACCGCGGGTTTTATTTAGCACCGAGCGAGGGGAGGGAACACCAGCAGCAGCAGTAGAGTGTTAGCAGCAGCTGCCAGAGCTGAACTCTTAATTGTCAGCAGTGTTTTCCAGTAGTAGAAATGAAAACCTGCATTATTCGTCTTTTTGTATGGTGTTGATAATGACAGAGTGACCTTCACACATCCCCAGCATGAGTTATGCTTATGTCAAACCAGGAGCAAACTGAATGTATCGCATATTTCTGTTTTCAAGATGTCTTTTGTTGTTTTCTTTATATTGTATTTTTTCTGTCCTGTATATGGGTCAGTGACTAATAATGTTTGGCAAGATAAGAAAGTCAAAAACTTTTTCATCAGGTCTCTCAAAATGTGCATGTTCTGTTCTGTTCTTTGCTGGGATTTTTGATTATTATCATCACTCACACTGTCCTCATAGCTACATTAGCATAATCTGTCAAAGGCAACTTTGTCAAACTGAACTCTTACTTTTACTTTTTGTATATATAGAAATCTGTCTGTAACAATACACACTTTATGTTAAGAAACCCTGAAACACAAAATTACACTTCCAGAAAGTTAATAATAATAATATATGGGATTTATATAACACTTTCCTAAATACTCAAAGATGCTTGTAATCAATACTACACTGTAGTGTGCTTAGTTGTGCTTATAATGGTGTTTTCATATAATTATTATTATTATTATATGTGTGTTGGTATTTTTCCTTCACTTATACAGCTTGTGTGATATAGTGTAGATAAGTGCTCTGCAGCATATCACCTACAGTGTTACACCGCCAAGGTCTACAAAGGTCGAGGTGTACATGACAGTTCTGTAATGTAAGTCACCTGAAGGGTAAATCATTGGCATCCACACTGCTGCTGTTTGGACACTGTGGTTTGGAATGTTGAACAGCTTTCAAACTTATGCGAATAAAACCCTGAATATGAACCTTGTTGAGTGCATTGGATGACGTGTACTTACCAATAGTGATCTGACTGAGGCAGCTGTAGAAAGTCCCGGTAGAGACATTGCTGCCACTGCTGGGTTCACAGTCTGTGATGGAGAAAAACATCATAGAAAAGTCACTAATGACTTGATTTTTAGCACAGGAGTAGATTATCCATCCATCCATCCATTGTCTATCCCGCTTATTCCCTTTCGGGGTCGCAGGGGTCTGCTGGAGCCTATCCCAGCGCGTTAAGGCGAGAGGCAGGGATACACCCCAGATGGTCGCCAGCCAATCGTGGGGCACACACACCATTCACACACCATTCACTCTCACACTCACACCTATGGGCAATTTAGAGTTTACCAATTAACCTGAGCATGTTTTTTGTATTGTGGGAGGAAACCGGAGTACCCGGGGAAAACCCACGCAGACACGGGGAGAACATGCAAACTCCACACAGAAAGGCCCCAGACCCAGGCCCAAGGCGGTCTTGAACCTGCGACCTTCTTGCTGTGAGGCAACAGTGCTACCCACCGCACCACCGTGTCGCCCCGGAGTAGATTATATATATATATATATATATATATATATATATATATATATATATATATATATATATATATATATATATATATATATATATATATATATATATATATGCATACATAAAATGAAAATGTCCCAGAGTGTCATGTATTCTGCAGTTCCAATTGCATCCATTGAGCCTAGTTGTGGTCCTGGAGAGACCAGATAACAGCCCCAACGCTGCAGCGTTAAACCAATCAAACCTCTAATCCTGCAACGTTAGCGCCTCGCTCCACGCGGTGAGCTGCAGGGAATAAAAAACCAGGCCTTGACCCTTAGCACAGTTGAGGGAATACTGTGCAGGAGGCTGGCAGCTTTACAGCCTTACTGTACCAATTTATATAGAGGGAATAAAATCACCCACTGTGATAGAACAATGTGAATGAAATTCATAACTCCAACACCAGTGCAGGGGATACAGGAACAAACCCTCCCTGTTACCTCAGCTTAATGGGTCTGATGCCTCAAACTCTGAAATTTTTTTTTGTTGCTTCAAAGTCTGGAATCAAATGCTGATGGACATTTAAAGGCAAGGTGTGTATGATTTAGTGGCATCTCGTGAGTTTGATTGGAATATATACAAATTAAAAGGTACTCAACACAGCACCTTTAATTGTTGGGCTACAAGTCAAAGACAGATGCGTAAAATAACAGTTTTACAGAAAGTTGATTAATTATCAAACAGAAATATTATGTCTATATCCAATAAAACTGAACTTTGAAGCAGCTTTTATGAAAACTGTTCACTAACAGGTGCATAAATAATACTAATCCAGACAAAGAGCAACATTAACTTTTCTTTTAGCTGACTTTTAGCTGCTAATTGCTCCACTGTGTTGCTCATTGCTAACTCTGCTGTTTGGTGACTGGTAATGATCCAGTCTGCTGAGCTTTAAACAGACTAAAACATGCAGAAGCAGAGGGCTTTTATTTTGAAAATCTACTAACTTTTGTAGCTATGTGTGTTGACTTAGGGTAAAATCAAATGAGAAAAATGGATGAGAAGAAATATTTGAAAGCAGAATGAGGGCCTGACTGCATTATGTTATATATGAAGTGTCACCTACTGCTGGAGTTTTTCTTTTTCCCTTTACAAAAATAAAGATATTTCACCAAACTGATGCAGAAAAATACACTCATTTGTGCATGAAAATTCATCGGAATGCAAGAAAGAAAGTTTCTGACATATCAATCATTTATCATTATAGTGTGCACAGGCCCCACTGCAAAAAATGAAATCTTATCAAGTGAAAATATATTGTATTTGGTACAATTAGTCTAATAAAGAGTAGAATAATCTTATTCCATTAAGAGATAACTTTGCTTATTTTTTTTGCTTCAAGGAAACAGACATGTGAAATAAGCAAAATGATTTGCCAATGGAGTCAGTTAAATTAGGATAATTCTACTATATTGCACCAAATACAAGATATATTGACTCATTTATGTTTTTTCGTAATGTAGGCTGTGTTTCTTAGCTTGCTTTAGGTGACAATGGTGTTCCACTAATCATTCACTGGAGCACCACACCCTCATTCCAGCCCACACTCACCCCTGGAATCAGAGTAATTAATGATATAAACTGCTGGAATAGTATAAATCTGATAACCAGGCAAGTATTTCAACTGCATACTGTGTAATTGTAATTTGGTGCAATTAATCAATTAATATTTTTCTATCTGCAGATCATTTTGTTTATTTCACATTTTTGTTCTTGCTTCTGGTCAATCTTTAAGAAAATAAGATTAAATTGTTTGACTTTTTAATCAGAAATCAAACCTCTTTTATATTCACCATCACCAAAATCACAAATAAATAAACTTGAAATGAATGAAACGATCCGCATTCAGAAAAGATGTGGAATAATTCTCCTCACTGTTGCACTAATTGTATTTCCACCTGATCAGATTGTATTTTTTTTTTTTTTTTGCAGTGTGGGCTATGTCTCCTCCTTGCTAGCCACAGATGCTGCAGCGGGTACCTGCGGATCCGGACGCGAGGCGCGCGGCTGTGCGCGGACTTCCCGGACAGACCCGCACCACCTCGTCCTGGCATTGCAGGCAGATGACCTGGTTGTCCCGGTTCTCCCCGACCTTGCCGCAGCCCATGTGCTCGCCGCCGGCCTGGATCTTCATACCCGCGTTGATCTGGTGGAGCAGTCGCCTGTCTGCCCCTGACTCATGCTCCAGCATCCTCCTCACCGGCGGTCACACCTTATTATTACGCATGGCTTCGGCGTGGCGAAGGCGACAACTTCTCCCGTGCCGAGCGCCTCCGTAACTCCACCCACCGCACACCGTGTCTGCGGACCCGCTCCCCCCCGCGGCCCGCACCGCCCCGTCGGCCTCCCCGCTCCGCTGCAGGAGCCGCGGCCGACGCTGCGGTCTTTACGCGCGGCCGCAGGCGTGGCTGCTTCACGTGCCGCCGGTTCCTGCGGGAAAGAAAGAAAGCGAGTGGAAGCAAGAGAAAGAAAGTGATGAGGCTATAGAGTCGTGTTCGGTAGCAGAGAGTACAGGAGGATGCGGACACTGAGCGGTTTAGATGTCAGATCAGAAGGACGAATACTTTACAGAAGTAAAAGCACATATATTACATTACAGGTAAAAGTCCCGTATTCCAAATTATCATTATATAACTATCAGCAGCAAAACATAGTCAACATATTGCAGTAAAGTACACAAGTTTGTAGGAACATTACTATTATGAGTTGATGTAGTTAATGTACTGCAGTAAAGTACATGTGTATGAGGAGTCAATGTAGTTACTGTGGAAAAGTACATACTTATTCTGAGTTGATGTGAAAGTATTTAAGTAAAGTGCATGAGCATTAGGCGCTAAAGTAATTAAAATACCTTAAGGTAAGGTAATATGCATACATAGTACATACATACATACCAGCTGCAAAATGTAGTTAAGGTATTGCAGTAAAGTACAAAGTTTTATGAGTCAATGTCATAGGTGTTATAGTGGAGTATGAGTATTATGAGTAGTAGTTAATGTACTTAGGTAAAGTACATGAGTATTAGGAGCTTATACAGTTAAAATACTGTGGTAAAGTACTATGAGTCAATGTAGTTAAAGTATTGCCTCAACATATTCTGAAGGTTTATAGAAATATTCTAATGATAGAAATGGAAATTATTCTAATAATTTCCAGAAATGGAAATTACTCAAATCACATCCTATACTCAAAAAATGCTGTTACTAAACACACTTCACTACATTTTTTGACCGTTATAACTTTCACTGCTGACTTTTTGAACCCTTTATACAGTTCACATGCATAATGTCTTTAAGTCAATCAGATCTGTGGTTTCCTCTGCAAACTTTAACCCACACTTCAGTGTCATGTCAACATTGCCACTGAGTAGATGATATTAGATACATGAAACATCTCAAAAACAACTTTAACTGGTCCTCGAACCTTAATTATAAACTGGAATATGTTGCTGCTACATATTAAGTGTACTAGATACCAGCATTTCTTTAGGAAAAAGGTTAAACCTGGCTCTTAGTAAATGTCAAAGATTAGGTACCATGCAAGCTTGCATTTGCACTTTTCGCTGTTTCTATGAGATTCAGGACCACAATGGAAATAAATCTGACTTTATTCTGTTTTATCCGTGTTTTCTTTGGATGCATGTCCGCATTATACTTAATTATAAATATTTTATGAAACATAAAATAAATGAAATTCAAATCAGGCTGCACAAACTTTCTGATCGACAAAATCTTTACTTTAATACATTTGAGTAAACATTGCTTCAATCTACACAAAATTTATCTGCTTTTGTGACAGGGACCTTTGAGGACAAACTGATAAGCATCTGTTACCACGGCAACAGTAGACCTCCTCTAATGCTTTCTAGATTTATCACCCAAAACTCATCAGTGACTTGTGGTATCAGTTCGGAGAAGTGGCTCAGAAGTTATTCTAAACTCCGATGATTCTGTCAGACAGAGACAGAGAAGATGAGGCTGTCAAACGGACACAGAAACCACCTGGTTATGACTCACCTGCTGGTTTCTCTGCTGCTCTGGAGCTCAGGTAGGACTCAGCTTTAAGGAGGACAGCGGGTCAAATGTCCAAATACTGACTTCATGTTAAACAGCAGCTTTGAAAACTGCTGGAAATTCCAATTCTGTAAACTGTAGTGACGCATGTTCAGGGAAAGTTCAATCTCTCTCTCTAACTTAAAATAACATAGCAATACTTGATCTAAGCCATGGAGGGACATTTGGGACAAAATAATTAGTTCTCTATTGTAGAGATATTTCCTTTGTATTATTTAAATAGACAAATATATTTGTCTTTTGGGTGTAGTCCATTTTGTAGTGTTCATTCGTTTAAAGCAATGGTTATTATTAGAGACCAAATAATATTTTCTCAAAACGTCTTCTAATCTAATAATGATGAAACATTCATGAACTGAATTGAAGTTTAAAGTCAATTTATGGTGTTAAATTTATTTAATTTTTTTAACTTCCTAATAGATTTTCAGCATACAGTATAACTTAAAAAAAAAACTGTTAAATGCAAATTTTACAGCTCATGGGGAAAAAAAACAAGTACACTTAGCTTTAACCAAATAACTAATTCAGACCAGGACAAATCAACTATAGGTTAGAAAACAAATAAACTCTAAAGTGTCACTCTGTTTTCTTGTTACTTAAAATATATTACGACGTTATTTTCACACAGAATAAATGTCTGAGACAAGCAATGTAAAAGTCAGATTGTGGTGTATATGTCGCCTATATGTCTATCTACTGATTCCCGAGTGAGATAAATAATCTGTGTTTTCACTGAGATAAAATGTGAGCTGCTGAGAAGTTTCACACTGTTCAGTTCACAGATCTGCACCCATATATCAACATTGAGATTTTAATTTTCTTTCCAGGTCTCCGGGCTGAAGACAAACAGTCAACAGGTAAACAGAGAATGGGCGTGCTCTTAAATTCATCAGGTCTGGGAACACCTCTGATCCTCCAGGACGATACCTGCACCTGGATCAGCGCCAGACCATGAACCACCTCTTACAACGCCTCCATTTTCTCCTTTTATTAAAGATGTGCATTATCGTGTCACCATGTTTGTGACGGTGATGAAAACAATGTTTGGGGCATAACTTTTTTTTCACAATCCTCTGTTTTCCTGCAGGTTCTCAGTGTAAAGGTTCAGCCAAGGCTGACATCGGGATTGTTGTTGACATATCCAAGAGCATCGACCCTGAGGAGTTCAGAATCTTTAAGTCCTTTCTGACTCAAGTACTCGGTAACTTCCACATCGGCTCTGACAAAGTCCAGATAGGTAATATTTTTACTACTATTCACACCCCCATCGGAGACAGTTCAGCCAACCATACAGCCCGAAAACAACCTGGGCTTTATGGAGTTCTGTAAAACTACCCTTAGTTGAATTTTTGTACTTTAAAATTGTAAATATATAAAATGATTTAAGGCTATTCAAATAAAAGCCATAAAAGAGCAGATAATGGACATTTAAATCTATCGTTAATGGGCACAGGAAACAAAAGCATACGAAAAGAATATGTTCAAATTATTATTCGCATACTCATTATCATCATGGTTAATCTCATGCTAATACAAAATCTGTGTCAGTGTGTGAACATACCTGACTTTTTTTTCTGCAGGTCTTCTTGAGTGCAGCGGTCACCCAGAGGTCAAATGGTTCCTGAACACTCACCGAACCAAACAATCCCTCCTGGAGGCCATAGACAAGCTGCCACAGGACAGGAGAGAAGGAAGCGGCACTCGAATAGGTAATAGTAAATATAATAACTGTCTGTATTATGGTCTGTTAGTGAGGAAAGAGAAGCTGTTGGTGATCTGTGTAGCTTCCTGTTTATTTTATTTCCATCGTTACAGGACTTGCACTGAGGTTCCTGCTCCGTTTCATCTTTGACCCCAACCAGGGAATGCGAGCAGACTCCAAAAAAATAGTAATCCTGATAACTGGTGAAGAGTTCCAGGACAACGTATTCGGCCCCTCGCAGCTCTTGAGAGACCAAAACATTGAGGTCTACACTGTTGGTGATTGACGTTCTTATTTTGCATAGCAAATGCATAGTCAAATGAATATAAACTCTAAAAAGCTCTGAAACTCTAAAGGCACAACATTAAATTGAACTGAACATTTTTCGTTTATCATGAAGACATTAGCTAGTGTGTTGATGTAGGAATAGGTCTTTGTTTTTAAATGCAGTGCTAACTATTCATTTTTTCTCTCAGGTGTAAAAAATTCAAATGAGACGCAACTCAGGGCCCTCGCCTCCGACCCTCATGAACGTCACAAGTATAGTGTCGGAAACTTCTCGTTCCTGCTAGACATCGTTGACGACTTCAGCATCAGCCTCTGTAATAGTATCACCGGCTCAGGTAGGCAAAGAGACAACCTTCAGCCATCAGTGATGCATGTTGGTGTAGTAGACCAGAGGCAGCAATACAGTCTGTCTTCTCACACACTCTCACTCCTGTTTCCGATCCATACACTCTGTTGTGATTGGTCCAGCACTGTTGAAATGTCCCACGGGTCAGATAGTTGGGGTTGGTCGGAGAAACAGAGGTCAAATACAAATACCTTCATTCATTATAGGGCCCCTTTAAAGACTTGAGTCTTTATAAATGTGCTCTTCTTTCTTTCAAATTCACAAAAAGCTTTAACAGTGTGAAGCTTGCAGGCAAACTAATGCTGGTTCTCTCTCTTTCTCTCTAGACTTTGTCAGGCTGGTGGATGGGACCAATCTGTGCTTAGGAAGACTGGAGGTGAAGTCTGAGCAGTCCTGGTCCTCAGTGTGTGAAGCTGACTTTGACTGGCTGGATGCAGAGGTGGCCTGTAGAGAGCTGGGTTGTGGGGCTCCTTCAGATCTCAGGGGGGGTCTCTACGGGGAAGCAGAGGCTCCAATGTGGACTGAAGAGTTCCGGTGTAGAGGCAACGAGTCTGCTCTCCTCGACTGTGGACGATCAGACTCACATAGAAGCACATGCTCACCTGGCAAAGCAATTGGACTCACCTGCTTAGGTAAGGAGCTGCACCTTTGAATTGACGTCATCTCTGTTTTAATGAAACTCACTTTATTCTTTTGCTGACAACTCCTGGTTCCTGTTCAGAACCTGTCAGGTTGGTGGGAGGAGCCACCCGCTGTCAAGGTATACTGGAGGTGAAACTAACAGAATGGAGACCAGTGTACAGCGACACCGACTGGACACTGAAGGACGCAGCTGCTGCTTGCAGAGAACTGGATTGTGGCACCGCTGTTTCCACAGGAAGCAGAGGGGAGTCGTCAGACAGAAATGTTTGGTGGATCAGATCAGACTGTGTTCAGTCTGGATCTACACTGAGGAACTGTGTTACATTATCACGTTACTCTTCTGTCTTTGTGGAGCTCACCTGTTCAGGTAAATCCATCAGTGACATGTGGAACTTTATAGTCTGTGTTTACAGACCAGCTGCTTCAAAGATGATCTCTCTGTGTTGAATTATAGCAATTGTGTCATAAAAAATAAAACAAATCAAACTAGTCAGTGAAGCAAGATAACTATCTATCTATAATGCATGGAATCTCTGTCTGCACCTCTGAAAGTTCCTTGTATATCTCAATAACTGTTTATCTGGTTAAAGTTTCGACCTGGCAGGTGTATTGATGGAGACTAATGGATGTGTAGCGTTGAATCTTGTGCATTAAGAATATACAGGAGCTTCAGGGGCTCTGTGAATCTCATGTTAGCACGAGTTGAAATGGATCATCAATCCACCTAGGACATTTTGGCTCGTGATGAAATCTTGATCTTGTACAGAATCCCCTTCAGAGTAAACTGTACACAGCTTCAGAACCCACAAGAGGTTGCTCTCCATGCTACATTTAAAGCTTTAGGTATGTTCTGTAAATAAAGACTTGAGTCAGGGTATGAATGTGCTCTCTCCAGACTCCATCAGGCTGGTGAATGGGACCAATCTGTGCTCTGGAAAGCTTGAGTTGAAGTCTGAGCAGTCCTGGTCCTCAGTGTGTGAAGCTGACTTTGACTGGCTGGATGCAGAGGTGGTCTGTAGAGAGCTGGGTTGTGGGGCTCCTTCAGTTCTCCAGGGGGCTGTCTACGAGGAAGCAGTGGCTCCGATGTGGACCGAAGACTTCCGGTGTAGAGGCAACGAGTCTCCTCTCCTGGACTGTGGACGATCAGACTCACAGAGAAGCACCTGCTCATCTGGCAAAGCAATTGGACTTACTTGCTCAGAAGAAGGTGAAGAGCTGCAGCTTCAATTCAACTTCATCTCTGTTCTAAGAAAAATTAACTATATTCTTTTACAGATGACTCTGGTTTCTGTTTAGAACCTGTCAGGTTGGTGGGAGGAGCCAGCCGCTGTGAAGGTACACTGGAGGTGAAACTAACAGGAGAGTGGAGACCAGTGATGAGTTACACTGAATGGACCCTGATCAAAGCAGCTGTTGTTTGCAGCAATCTGGACTGCGGATCTGCTGTTTCAACAGAATGGAAAAAAAAATCCTCAGGCGGACCTGTATGGAGGATTAGATCGGACTGTGTTCAGTCTGCATCTACACTGAGGGACTCACTGAGGGACTGTGCTGTATCATCACATTACTCTCCCTTCTCAATGGAAGTCATCTGCTCAGGTAAATACATCAGTGACATAATCTATGACAGAATCTGTTCTTCCACTATCAGTGATAGTCGTGGTTTCCTTGGACTTGTCTGTAAACTTATCCAAGCCATCCTGAAGGGTGGATAGGTTAGAGGGGTTCTCTGTGCTGTGTAATCAACTCGGTGATCAACCTTCATTTATTTTAACAAACATGAGGAGATAATAGCATTCAGCGTCTTACAGAGGAAGAAGGGTTCATCCTGTCTGCAGTTACAGACCTGCTGCTTCAGCCAATCAGCTCTCTCTTTACAGACCTGCTGGTTCAACCAATCATCTCTATGTCTTCTACCATGAGCGGGGTATCTGAGGCCCAGCAGCAGGGTTTTCGTGTGTTCCAGGGCTCCAGCTTCACCATCAGCTGCTCCATCCAGCCTCAGTACAGAGGAGGCTCCTTCCTGCTCACCTTCACCTCCTCCAACACATCTCACAGCTACACCCAGCCAGCTTTCAATCACTCTGCTGACTTCCTGTTTCCTGATGCAGACCCCGCCCACCAAGGGAACTACACATGTGTTTATGGTGTTTATGTTTTCTCTCATAACTTCTCCTCTGAGAGCAGTCTGCTCTCTCTCACAGTCTCAGGTAAGCTGCAGCAGAGTCACGCTGGCTTTATTTACATGTTTGTAAAGTACAGGAATTAAAAACAACATGAAAGAATCTGCCTCTTCTCGGTATGTTATGTTATGTAAATGTCTTAATAGATCCAGTAGTAATGATGCTACGTGCTGCAGCATAGGAGTGCATCTCTCGATTAAGAGAAACTCACAAAAACAACAGAAAAACTGTGGATAAACTGTTTCAATATGACAACATGACTTGGTGTTAAGGCACTGTTTATGAGTCTTCAAAATCAGACTCATGATGTCATGTGATCTAATGCAATGACTGGATGTGCCTCATCAGATCCAACACATGTAATCATCAGGCTGGTCGTCCTGCTGGTGTCCCTGCTGTTGGTCGTCTCTGTTGTTGTTATCATCCTCAAGGTGCGGAACAACGTGTCTGTCGTTGGACTCTCAGCCTGTTTATATTGAACTGAAGAGAGGAGTGATGCAGTAACTCAGACCTGTGTTGTTGTGTCTTTCCAGATTTGCAGGGGGCAGCCGCCAGGCCCACAGGACAACACTCAGGTTGAAGGAGAGGTGGCTGAAGAGGAAGAGTAGGATCTGTCCCTTCCTCTCTTCACATGGGCGAGCAGGCAGCTGCATACAGGAACACCACCTGGACAAACCACACAGATTTAGTGCTACATGTATATTTCTGTACAATTTCACAGCTATAAGTCAATACATAAAATATGTAGTTCATGTTTACATTCTTTAGGAAATGCAAAACTAAGTGTGAACTTTGTGTGAACTCTGTTTTTTTTCCCTCTTTTGACTTAATTTGATTTAAATACTGACTTTGTTTCTGTGGTTGTTCTTGTGGTAATTGAAAATAACACCAACAACAACAATAGCACAGTTTGGCATAGAAATTATGTAACATGTACAATAACATACATATTTAATAAATATAAATATATATATTGGGACATAGGAGGTGTTGTGCTAACATAACAATATAAATAATAAATATTAAATATTATTATATATTTGAATTATAGCATCAACAATTCACAAATTATAACTATTCAAACGTTTACGAGTTAAAACATTTACTTTAGTGTTTACAGGGTTTTATGCCAGGGTTCTTTTTGTTATTTTAGTATAGGTTGGGGATCTTTTTAGTTTTCTTATGTCATTTAGAGTCTCTCTTTTTTAAGTTTTAATAGAGCAGATCTGATTGGATCATATGTACCACAATCATCTGTATATAGTTGCATTGTGTCATTTTTTTATCATTTCCTCTGCTAATTAAGTCAAAAAACATTTAAAATCCATCCAGTAGTTTGACAGTTTATATCTTCGTGTGTTTTATGCTTTGTATATACTGAATTATACTTTTCAACTGTTAACATTTGTTGACTCAGTCCTCATTTATTGTATGAAGGTTTCATGCTAATATATATATATATATATATATATATATATATATATATATATAGCATAATGCTAACTTAGCCTCTGCTACAATAGGTAGTGATACACTCTTTAGCTTGTCAGTATTTAGAACGTAGGCAAAAGTCCGGTAATGTATAAATTTAGCAACCCAGAAGTGAACTGAAAGGAATGAAAACTTTTTCTTTTCTACCATATGTACACAACATTTTCACCAATTTACCGGCTTCTTCTTCTTTCAGTTATCACGTTAACGGCTTCCTGGTCGGAGTTTGGCGCCAACGACTTGCGCATGCGCAGATCACGTCGTCCGGCTCCAGTCCATTGACGTATTATAGAACCAATATTATATTAATGTTATAGAAGTAAATATTATAGAATTATAGATTGTGCTTATAATACATCCATGCTCCAGTCATGGAATATATAGACATTAACTATACATATATATATATATATATATATATGTGTGGGTGTGTGTGTAATTATGACATATTCTGAAAATTCGTAATAATACAAGTTTTATTAAACTAGTTTGAGATGCTCTTTGTAAAGGAAAAGGCAAAACAAATTCATTATTTTATTAAAAAAAATACAAAAAAAATTACAATAACACTTTTAAGGGGAGTTATTCACAAAAGCTTCCCAAAGGTTTAATTAAGTATAATTTAACTTAAAGAGTTATTCTTGACTTTGCATTTGACAACTTTTATCCTGTCATTTCTACAATTTTATGGATTTACGTCTTGAACTGAGCTTCTTCTGTAGCTGTGAAGGCAACACTGAGCAAAACACAGCGGAAACCTAAAACTAGACTTCAAGCTCCTCTGATGTTTCATATAATTAAAGCTCCAAATCGGTAGAACTGGTCCTGCAGGGGGAGTCAGATGAATCCTCGCCGGATGTCTGCAGGTCGACTCCCCATCGGCCGGCGGAGATTGATCAGAGGTCGCCCGTCATGGTCTCGGAGTGGGCCGATGGGGTCGTAGCGGGGGCGGGGCAGGAGGCCGTGGGGGAGGTTGGGCCGCTGGTCGTACTCCCCGCCAATGATGCCGGGCAGTGGCGGGTAGAGGGGGACGGGCACGGGGCCGAAGAGGTCGCGGGGGTTTGGGTGGAGTGGCGAGCGGAGACGGGACGGACGTCGGAGGTCACGGAGGAGCAAAAATGACCCTTTGTAAAGCTGGAGAACAAACGCGTTCAGACATTATTGTTCTCAAATGTCTCACCTGGTCATACAGTATAAAATGATATTGATGAACTTGTCATTTACAAACTGTACAAATTAACTCAAGTCCTCTTAGTCCTGTTTGTACAGTTTATAGAGCTAAGATAGAAATGAGGTTTCATAGAATAAATGGG
The DNA here is from genome assembly GCA_036785175.1 of Eupleurogrammus muticus. NCBI lineage: Eukaryota > Metazoa > Chordata > Actinopteri > Scombriformes > Trichiuridae > Eupleurogrammus > Eupleurogrammus muticus. The sequence goes on along the minus strand of JAYKQN010000022.1, from coordinate 16,643,510 downwards.
ATTATAGAAAGTTAAATGTTACCTTAAAATATGGTTTTATGACTGAATATAAAAAGTTTTTAATTATCGTGACTGTTACATTTCTTACCTCTTTCCAGTCTGTGTTTCTGGATCTGCTGGCATCTGGATCTATTTATTAACATGAATTAAGCCAGAAAGACCATTAGAAAAGTTCAGTGTTATTCTCTATTCGTTTTTGCATTGACCTTGCGAGATCACCTGTTTTTGCAGACTCGCCGGCCTTACCGGGGAAGTCCCGGCGGTGCAGGTGTCTCCACAGCGTGGAGTCAGCGGCGGCAATGTGGAAATGTCTGCAGACTGAAGACAGCCTGACCACGGAGCGGACATCCAGCAGCCGGAGGACCCTGAGGAGCAGCTCTGGAGGAAGAGCAGCCAGACCGAAGGCCACCGGCAGAGCAACAGCTGAGACACACGGGAGCAGACAACACATGCAGCGGCCATTTCAGACAAAGGAAAAAAGCTTCAGATGTAGAAAATAACCAAAGGTTAAAACATGTAGATTTTGAGGAGCGTTGGGTGTTCATTCTGCTATTTTATTCTGTCAAGTTTTTGCATCCCTTTGTCAGCAGGTGGAGCAATTGATCCCTTTACCTTTAACCCCTTTCAGTATTATTTGTGGGTATCAATGATAAAATTATGTTATTGAACACAACTGATGATTATTGCCCCACCTGCTGAAAAGAGGATGCAACAACTGGACAATAGCAAAAAAAAGCATGGTGTCTTTATCCTAATGTCACCACAAAATTCCTGAAAAACAATTAAAGTGAATCTTGAGTGAGGCCTATTTAACTAAATTATTATTCCAAAGGTGAAGAATTTGGCATCTCATTTTAAACACACAAGCTGCACTGGGATGCTGCGGTAACCATGGCGACAACAATAACCACGGTAACCTGCCTACCATCTCTAGCGGCAGCGATCAGCGGGTACGCCAGCTGGTCCTTGAAGATCCGCGATAGCTTCCTCAGGTCTTTGAACGCCGCGGCCGCACTTTCTCCTGAGGAAACCAAAGACACGTGACAGCGGTCATCACAGGCTCTCTGACACGCCCATCAGGTGCTGTGGTATTGACCAATCAGGGCTCTCACCTGGCCACTCCATCGTCACGTAGCTGCTTAGGTTCAGAGACAGTTTCAGGACCGTGTCATCGGTTTCGTTCACCTTCAGAGTAGCTGCAAGGAGAGAAGAAAAATGTATTATTGCGGCATGTATTTACATTGTTTACAAGGTATTTCAGATCATATTTGATGTCTGAGTGCAAATAACTGGAGATTTTCCCCCTAAAATACTAAATAAATACATAACAGCCAAAAAAAACTCATTTTAATTTTGCTGCCTGTTTGCTGTGTCCAAGAAAAATGTTAATAAACTTGGCCATTAACTGATACCAGGAACGAATCATCTTACTTTTCTGATAAATTCATCAGTGCAAAACTCAGACATGTTCAGATCAGCTAATATTTCCTTAATATGATGTCATGTGCATGTCTGAAAATATTTCTGCATTTTCACTTTAAACTATTTTGGTCATGAGAGAGTTCAGAATTCTTCTGGTGAATTGTCAAATGAAATGTCATTTCATACCCCGGCCTGCTCACGTGACCTTTGCCCCGTCTGTGGTCAGAGACTGGCGGTGAACTCACCGTTAATGGTGAACACGGGGCCCATGCACATGGACACCACCACGGCGATGGCGTTCTCACACAGAGGATGAGTGTACTGCAGTTTGTAGACTCCAGCTGACGACCTCCAGCCCACAGGCATCTCCCCAGGCTTCAGCTCACATCCCTGAACACACAGACATTTACTCTACCCAGTGTTCTTCTAAATTGAATACCTTCTCTCCTTTTTACTGCAGCTTTTCCCTGATTTCTTTATGTTATTCTATTTTAATTCATTAAGATGATTCTGTTTTATTTCATGTGAATGTAAAGTAGCTTAGGGTGCTGCTTATGTACATCTTCTGGGGTTTTTTACCCTCGTTAGCCTTGCTGCAGCATTACCTGAGGAGTGAAGCCGCTTTCGAGCATCAGGAGGGTTCCGGCCACCATGAGGGCGTCGCCGGGGCTGGTGACCTGAGCGTTGTGGTAGAGGAGCTCCAGAGAGAGGGGGGCCTGACCGTCCTCTGCCTCGCTGCACAGCATCGGCTCCCTGTCGGGTCCTGAAGGCCCCGGGTCCGACATGTCACAGGTCGACTCAGACTCCTGCTGGGCTGCAGGGACGATGCTGCTGCTGCTGCTGCTGCTAGGCTGCTGATGCAACAAAAACGTTCAGATCACTGCTCCAACAAACATTGACTTCTGTTAGGAATCTGAGGTGAATAACAATCTTGTTCATGTTTTAGTGCAGCTACGCGGTTTGTGAGCAGAATTGTACCAAACTTGGATGACTGAAACCCTTCATGCACAACCAACCAGTTTCAAACCTGTAATATTATTACATGCACCTATCCATCAATCTTCAACTTCTCTCAGTTTCTTTCTGCTATATCTTTATTCACTGCTCCAAAATTCAGTTTCACTGACTAAGTCCTCGACATCGATGGACCACTCACCTGGTTGGAGGACATGTCAGCTGACTGTCGGCTCAGGTTCTCTGTGCTGCTGGATGACGGGGGCGAGGGGGGCAGGATCACACAGATCAGATCTCCAGAGACGATGCCACAGGAGGACAGAGTCTGTCCGGTGTCTGACAGAAGTTCTGAGCCGTTTAGAGACAAACTGAAGTCTGTGTTGCCCACGTTTCTGCAACAAAGAGACGGCAAACAAAGACATCTTTGACACTGCTCAAAAAAACTGAATCTGATCGGGTGAAAATATCTTGTGTTTGGTGTTTGAGTCTGATGTTTGAGTCTGATGTCTGACCCGAGTCCCAGAGAGGACAGAACATTCTCCTGGATGTGCTCTATGAGCTCCCTCAGACTGGGGTCCTGTCCTGGTAACTCCACCCGGCTGGTCTGCTTGTTGACCCGGACACGCAACTTCATTCTGTGGAGGACATACATCATAATATCTGGCACCTTTCACATAAAACTGCAGTTTATTAGATTATAGACAATAAAAAAAGAAGTTCTTAGTTAATTTATGTTGCAGTTTTAAAATCTTCTACATAAACAACTAAATCTGTCAGATAAATGTAGTGGAGTATAAAGTTATGTAACGTGGAAAATTTCAAGTATTTAATTATTTACCTCAAATGAATCAATAAACAGAGTTACTTTCCACCTCTGATCTTCATTGCAGTCAAGTGATAAGTCATTAATATTGATTTGCAGTCTGTGCTTTAGCGTTTAGCTTGAAAAAGGACTATATTTTTTATATTTATATACATAATTGTCTATAAATAACTATAAACTATAATAAGATTTATATTACTTTAATTGGACAACACTTTAGCTAATCTTAATTAATGCTAAGTAAAACAGAAAAGAATAAAGAAGTCACCAGAAAACTGAAGCGTTTCGTTTTCGTTTCTCGTCTCTATTCGCTGAAAACTTAACTAAAGGCATTAGATTTAGTTGCTGCGCAACAGCGAAGCTTGAGCTTATTTATCGGTATTTTAATGCTCAATTTAACTTTAATGGACAAAAGCTGCAGCTTTAAAAAACAAAAAGTTAAACACTTACATGCTGTTCTGCTGTGAGGGTCCGACTGTTTTTACATCACTTCTGTAACAGAATCAGCTGTCAACGCACCGGAAGTCCTGCAGCGGAACAGCGCTAAAAGATTCCGGTTTTTATTTTCAAAATAAAATCCTCATTGAAACGTTTCAAGTAAAAATCGAACTTTAATTTAACAGAGGTTGAAAATTCGTGTAATAATTTCTGTGATTTTTAATAAATAGTTGGTATCCTTTTGTCTGTGTGTAAATTTATTCAGTTTTATTTGATATAAAATATAAAGCGTATTAGAATACTATTGTTTTGAAGGCCTTTTGTTTCGTCCTGTGCTCAGTAAACTTGATAAGTTATTTGACTACAACTACGGCAAGCTGGATGTTGAGTTTTAAAATAATACCCCGACTACTTCCGAATACATTAAACTCGTAGACAATCTAAACTACGAACGCTAGCTGCTTTGTGCTATCCGTAGATTTTACTTTTGATATCAAAGTTGACATTTTGTTTTTTAATTATCGCTGCGTCATACTCAATTAAAAATCGCGTTTTAAGCTCGCGGGCCTCCGTAGATGTAATACTGTTGGGAGTTGCACCAACAGCTGGTTCAACGTAGCGTTTAAAATATAAAACAGCAGGTTTGGATCAGAACCATGAGTCGGAGTTATAACGATGAGCTGCAGTACCTGGATAAGATCAACAGCACCTGCTGGAGGATTAAAAAAGGTTTCGTTCCCAACATGCAGGTGAGAATCCGGGAAGTGAGCTAAACGTGGCTAAATGTTAGCCACTGGCAGCTAGCACATGTCAGCTAACTGTTATCAACTTTTACCAGAACCACTACAAGACATGTGATGATGAACCTCAAGATTTTAGCCTCAAAATGACCTGTTGATTTAACATAAGATCAATATAATGTTTTTAATTTTGATTTAAAGAAACGTCAAATATATCCATTGATGCTTTACAGCATGTCTTTCTAGGCAAAATAATATAAAATAACACACAACTTATATATAAAATATGTGTTTATTTATAAATACAATAAGTTATTGGTTTTATTTTAAATGAATAAAGTTGTATATATCCTGATATATTTTTCTTATTTCTCCTACCTTTCTATGTTCTTTAAATGTATCATATGCTGTATATATATATATATATATATATATATACTAAACTAGACATTTTGTGTATGTATTTAGTAATGAATAAATTGACAACAATCATATTTACCTTGCCCTGTGTTTAAATGTATTCTCGTTTTGGTTTGGTTTAGGTGTTATAAACAATATGATTGTTTTTTCCTTCCAGGTGGAAGGAATCTTCTACGTGAATGATTCCCTGGAGAAACTGATGTTTGAGGAGCTTCGTAACGCCTGTCGAGGAGGAGGTCTGCCACCGTTTAACAAGCTCAGATCATTTATTTCCTCCTCCTGTGGAAACCTTTTTAATCTTTTATTTATTATTACTACTCTCTTCTTTTCCTCAGGTATCGGTGGATTCCTTCCGGCCATGAAACAGATCGGGAACGTGGCGGCTCTGCCGGGGATCATCCATGTGAGTGCGGAGTCGGCACCAAACACGCTGTCAGATCGAAGATGATTCCAGGCTGAACCTGATGTTCCTGTTTCTCTGTGTCTCGTTGCTCTTCAGAAGTCCATCGGGCTCCCAGATGTTCACTCTGGATATGGATTTGCTATCGGAAACATGGCGGCCTTTGACATGAACGACCCCACAGCTGTGGTGTCTCCAGGTACCCGAATATAAATCTGAACTGTCTAATGGGGTAAACAAGATGTGTCATAGAGCAGAGTAGAACTACAACTTAGCATTATGTTGATTATTGATTAATGTGGATTATTTTCCTCAGGCTGCCTCTATTGTCGACTCTCTGTTTGTTTCCCCCGCAGGCGGAGTGGGTTTCGACATCAACTGCGGTGTCCGGCTGTTGAGGACGAACCTAGACGAGAGGGACGTTCAGCCGGTGAAGGAGCAGCTGGCTCAGTCGCTGTTCGACCACATCCCCGTGGGGGTAGGATCCAAGGGAGTCATCCCAATGGGAGCCAAGTAAGAAGGGCCGATGGTTTCCATTAATAATATTTTTTTTATTCCTTTGTTTATCTTATTTACAGATATTATGTTTTTGCCGATATTGTCCCACCCATATCACGGAGCATCCCTACATTAAACCTGTGTGTTCAGGGACCTGGAGGAGGCCCTGGAGATGGGGGTGGACTGGTCCCTGAGGGAGGGCTACGCCTGGGCCGAGGACAAGGAGCACTGTGAGGAGTACGGCAGGATGCTGCAGGCCGACCCCAACAAGGTGTCGTCCAAGGCCAAGAAGAGAGGCCTGCCGCAGGTACGCAGCAGCAGAAACCCCAAAAACACATGTATACTCGAATTATTTTAAAAATAATATATCATCACTGTCCAGTGATGCTTTATGTGCTGCTATGAATAAAGTGTTATTAGAATTGTTGTCAGAATTGTTTTATCATCTCAGACTGTTAAGTAGGAATATGAATGCAGGACTTGTATTCAGCCTAGGGTCGACATATTTCTCCTGCCTGTAGCTGACGTTCACGTTGTTTCTGTTGAAGCTGGGGACTCTGGGAGCAGGAAACCACTACGCTGAGATCCAGGTGGTGGACGAGATCTACAACGACTACGCCGCCAAGAAGATGGGCATCGACCACAAAGGCCAGGTGTGCGTGATGATCCACAGCGGCAGCAGAGGCCTGGGACACCAGGTCGCCACAGGTCGGCGCTCTTTTAAGATATTACAAGTCTGAAGTCCACAATGAGCATCAGAACTGAGGTCGTCGTGTCTTGTGATTGGCAGACGCTCTGGTTGCCATGGAGAAGGCGATGAAAAGGGACAAGATCACGGTGAACGACCGGCAGCTGGCCTGCGCCCGCATCACGTCCCCGGAGGGTCAGGACTACCTGAAGGGCATGGCGGCGGCGGGGAACTACGCCTGGGTCAACCGCTCCTCCATGACCTTCCTCACCAGACAGGTCACACGTCCGTCCACAGCGCCGCCAGCCGTTCTCAGTTATTGATTGGTGTAATGACCTCGTCTTTCCGCCTCAGGCCTTCTCCAAAGTGTTCGGCACGACGCCGGACGACCTGGACATGCACGTCATCTACGACGTGTCGCACAACATCGCCAAGGTGGAGGAGCACATGGTGGACGGGAGGCAGAAGACGCTGCTGATTCACCGCAAAGGCTCGACCAGAGCGTTCCCCCCCCACCACCCGCTCATCCCCGTCGACTACCAGGTACGCAGCGAGTACTGCGCTGTACTGCAGTAAAACCCAAATGTATGAGTTTTACAAGTCAGGAAAAAAATCCTACTGCAGTAAAAACTGCAGTTGATCTATTTAAAATACTGCAATGAGGCACATAAATAAGCATACTGTAACTACCAGGTCTGCAACAAATACTATCTTACTGCAAAAAGTACCAGTAAAAAAAAAAATCCAACTATAGTAACAGTGCTTAATATTATGAGATAAATTAGGAATTTCCAGTAGAGTACATAAATATTAATATTATGAGTTGTATTGCAGTAAATGCCTTATTATTCATCTCCATCTACTACCAGGTGTGACACAAGTATTACGCTGTACTGCAGTAAAAACGCAATCTACCAATATTACAAGTCAGGGAAACTCCTACTGCAGTAAAAGCACCAAATACTATGAGTGGATGTAGTTAAAATACTGCAGTAAATTACATAATTATTTATCCCACTCACTACCATGTCTGCAACAAGTACTGTACTTACTGCAGTAAAAGTACCAGTTCAGCAAGGTACAAATACTCTATAACAAGTCATAAAATATCCTACTACAGTAAAAGGGCCAAATATTATAAGGTGAAGTACTGTTAAAATTTAAAAAAAATTCAGTAGAGTACATAAATATTAATACTAAGAGTTGATGTACTGCAGTAAATGCAGTTATTCATCAGCATTGACTACCAGGTCTGCAACAAGTACTATGTGGTACTGCAGTGAAACACCAACATACAAATACTCCATTACAAGTCATGTAGTAGTATGTCCTGCTAAAGTAAAAGTACCAAATATTATCAGTTGATGTCATCAAAAAAACTGCAAATACTCCATTACAAGTTAGGCGTACAAAATATTATGAGTTTTTGCAGTTAAAGTACTGCAGTAAATGCATATTATGAGTTGATGTAATCAAAGCATTGCAGTAAAGTGCATGTAGTATAATGAGATGATGTAGGTTAAAGAAACTGCAGTATAGTGTACACAGTAAGTAGTAGTAAAGTACTATGAGCGGGGTGTGAGCGTGTTTTTCTTCTTCTGTGGTGCTCAGCTCACGGGTCAGCCGGTCCTGATCGGGGGGACGATGGGGACCTGCAGCTACGTCCTCACGGGCACCGAGCAGGGCATGACGGAGACGTTCGGCACCACCTGTCACGGCGCGGTACGTTGCCGTGGAAACCGAACACAACCTGCTCCGACACGTCTGGACGCTTTATCCCTAACGACGTGGTCTCCTCTCTACCCCCCCCTCCCTTACAGGGTCGAGCTCTGTCCCGAGCGAAGTCCCGCAGGAACCTGGACTTCCAGGACGTCCTGGACAAATTGGCGGACAAAGGCATCGCCATCAGGGTGGCGTCGCCCAAACTGGTCATGGAGGAGGTGAGCAAATCACACCGCTTTGTCCTTAACAGTGAATTAATAATGGCACCACGTCTGTTAAAATCACTTTAATCCTGAGTTAAAGGATCAGACTCTTTATGTATTAGAGGATAAAATGACAATTTAACACGCTTTCAAGAAGCGAGAATCTGTGGTGCAGAAGAAGCTCTGAACATGGTTCTTGAATCATGAAAGGTATATTTTTTTTATAATAATTTAACATAAAGTGCTGTGCATATCAATCATTTTAAATGAATATGAAGCCAAATATAAAGGAAGTTGCAGGATCTTCATCCATTAAACATGTCATCATGATAGTTTTTCCGAATCATTTAAAAAAAAAAAAAACAGATTAGGCCATTTTTAATAGGGTTCTTAATATCGTTCGAAACATGGAGGATCTCAAGTTTTTTTTCTTTCTTTTTTTCTCAGGCTCCCGAGTCGTACAAAAACGTGACGGACGTCGTCAACACGTGTCACGACGCCGGAATCAGCAAGAAGGCGATTAAACTGAGGCCCATCGCCGTGATTAAAGGCTGAAACCGGACAGTTCATGAAATCCTGAAAGACTGATGCACACGTCTTTAAAAAGAGTCGCTGCTTTTTGGGTTTTGATAAGTGAATATGATTTGAAGATTGTAAAACGAAGAAACTTTATTTCTCAGATGATTTTTCTTTTTTATGTTCATGCCAAACCTGTGATTCTTTCCCCCCTTTATTTCTGTATTTAAGGTATAATCCTTAATTTGGGTTTACCGTAAATGCTCTAATAGTGCAGCACATGCATCTGTCTAATAAAGGCCGGGTGCGTTACAGCAGGTGGACTCACCTGTAGTGATGATTACTGCTCCATCTTCATGAATTTACCATTAATGCTGCAGAGTTGCTTTTTTACTTTATGCTCAATCATTAGAATCATGAAAAAGTTGGTGAAAAAACACCTAAATGTTTTTTGTTAAAAAAAGGGACTTAAATAAATCATCTCTGCATCCTACATTCTCATTATTCTATGTGTAGATGCTTTGAAAATGTTTTATTCTGAAACATTTATGCAGGAAATGTGAACAAAATGAAGTTAGTAACTAGGAAATAAACATGAATCCCATATTAAGTAGAATTATATGGTCAATTTCTAAAAAAAAAACAGAGCCAATCTAATCCTGTTTCACTTCATGAAATGGTTTAATATTAATTAAAAGAATGAAACTGATATTCCATATTTTCTCAAAAAAAAAAAATCCCACAAAAAAAATAAAACCAACAGATGAATTTTTTTTTTCTGCTGAAGGAGTCACAAGTGCGAGAGTCCCATGAAATTCACTTATTTCCTCAGGATCACATCAACGTTTTCTAAAAGTAGGAAGCAGCTGTTTCAGTACATTACTGAGTGTTCTCGGGGTTAAATTAGATTTGCATCCACCTCGCTGGTTTTGCACTTTAATGGGATTGTTTAACAAGAAGAATGGAGACTAACAGCAGCCGTAAACTCCCGACTATCCTCCGCTCTGCGTCTGACACCGTTAACACTTTCAGGCAAACTCGGGTTTTCAAAAGGCAGCGTTTAAAGGGAAAAGTAAGACATCGAATCACAAGAACTGCACTGGTCACAATGTGATTTTAAACAGGAAACGGAACAGGAAGGAGATTTGTGTGACCGACATGTACAGGGAAACAATGTGGGGGGGGGGCACGATACCCAAAATATACCATGAAGAGTGGACAGTTTGGTTTTTCTCATTTCTAACATCAGGTGTGGTTCCTTCACAGTATTGCTCACGTTGCATAATCATCACGTTGAATCGTCCTGAATTGTCACAAATGCTTCGATTATTATAAAATCCACCAGCTGCTTCTCCTGTACACGAGGAACTAATCCATGTTTTTCCTATGAACACGAGTTGCTTTTTCCTACGGAAGCTCATTCCCACCAAAAAACAAAAAGGAGAAAAAAAATGAAATATATATAAAAAAAAAATACTCAGAAAAACCTAATGTACTAATATTTAAAATTAAAATCACAGCTATTCACGTCACAATGATGATATTTATTTGGGGAAAATAAAGATGTTAAGTCAAGAAATGATGAGATGGAAGTCAAAGAATGAAAATAAAAAACACTCAAAACTATAATTCTTGAAATTCCGACTCCAATATTACTTTCTCGTACTACAATTTAGGAAAAAGTCAAATTTATGTTTTACCAAATCTAAAGTTTCACTTGAAGTCACAGTAGGATTTTAGTCCAAATATAATTTCAATGCTGCAGAAGCCAGATGTTCAATTCAAGACATTTTCAGGCTGAAAATTATGAGATTGTCAGAAATGATTTTAAAAATAAAAATAAAAAAAAACTCAGCAAGTTAAAAAAAAACAAAGCTAATAATTAACTGTCGACTATTCAATTAATCAATGATTCATTTACAGTCATTAAGGAGAAAAAGGAAAAAGTGACCCCAGCTTCTGAAATGTGAATAAAAGTTTTAAACAAATACTGATGAGCATTTTTCACATTTTCTGATATTTCATTAAATCAAGCAATCAATAAACCCAGGAAAAAAACACAGATTCATTAGTGAGAATAATCGTTCAGATATCAGCTTCATTCTGACTTCTTCAGAAACTATATTAAGACTCGTGAAAAATCTGGATTTAATAATATTAAAATACAGAAACGCGTCAAGTGGAGTAACAGTGAGTCGTCGCATTTTTATTTTCATTAGTCTCGACTTTTCATCCTTTTTGACAGAGATGGGCTTCCATAGATTCCAGATGGTAATGAAGATTAAAAAAAAAAAAAAAAAAGGAAAAAAACTAAACCTAGGAACTTTATTTACACTTTTTTTTAACATCGTATTCTCTTATTTACACGTTGTTCCTCCATTTCATTTTCATTTCCATCTGAAATTAAAGTCAGCCTGAAGCATCAGTTAGTTTTCCAGCAAACTGAGATTCCATGATCGCTTCCTCGTCACACAACGAGCGGCTGCTTCGGCTCCGGATCCAGAAACAAAAACCCCCTCTCTTTTAAAAAAATGGAGAATTGAAGAAAAATAAAGTCTGAAAACCCCGGAAGGCAAAAATAAATGCACATGGAGCCGGGCTGTAAGCACTTAACGTTTCACTCCAAACTTAAAAAATCAACCAGTCGATTCCACGTTTTAAATAAAAAAATACAACACAGCTTTTTTGTTTTTTTTGTTTTTTTAAGTCCAATCTGTGGCAGCAAATGACATCCCAAAAGAATCAAACATGGCGTGCTGTGAAATGTGGTTTTCCTGACGTCGAGGTCTGGCCAGAGTAAAGCTACGATTCACGGATCCTGTGGGGAGGTTCTGCCGGGACAGCGGAGGTCCGATGATTAGCGCGCTCCCAGTCCTCTCCACGCGGATCCGCTCGCTCCTAAAAGCCCTTTTCCACGTTCCCGATCAGCAGTTTTTCCGGCGTCTTCCTTCCCGTGTCCCGGGTCGGCGTGGACAGCTCGTCCCGTCGGCGGCGGCGCACCGGGACACGCCGGGCCTCGTTATGCGTTTTTTTTACTTTACTTTTTAAGTGCAAAAAGCAGCTCCTATGCTAAGTTCCGTTGGTTTCGTTTGTCTGGAAAAGCCGCTTCCTGTGAAGTGTCCTTTCAGTCCCCGGTGAACTTCCAGTTTTTTGTTTTTTTAATTTCCTACAGCTTCGCTCGCTGGAAGAACGCCTGGACAGAGGAGGAGAGGAGTCAGGGGGATATGGGAATATAGACGGGAAAAATAGACGGGAACTATAGAATATAGACGGGAAAAATAGACGGGAACTATAGAATATAGACGGGAAAAATAGACGGGAACTATAGAATATAGACGGGAAAAGATGGAAATAGAGACTGGGAAAAGAGGGGAATACAGACGGGAAATACAGACGGGAAAAGAGGGAAAAGCAGACGGGAAAAGCAGACGGGAAAAGCAGACGGGAAAAGCAGACGGGAAATGCAGACGGGAAATGCAGACGGGAAATGCAGACGGGAAATGCAGACGGGAAATGCAGACGGGAAAAGATGGAAATAGAGACTGGGAAAAGAGGGAAATACAGACGGGAAATACAGACTGGGAAAAGAGGGAAAAGCAGACGGGAAAAGCAGACGGGAAAAGAGAGAAATACAGATCAGAATCAATCAAACCTTAATGTAGTTTTTCAGGACTTTGATGTCTGGCTGCTGGATGACTTGGCACAGCTCCTGTTAGGAGGAGAAAACACGAGAAGGTGAATTTCTCCTTAAATGGACATTTTCCCTATTTTTTTTAAATTCAACAATATCAGCACACTTTCTTACAACTCCATTGAACACGCTCTGCTTCTATGATCAACTTAGATTTGATATATTTCAGACAATAGTCAGGAAATACAAATCAGACTTAGATGGAGGATCCTACATTTCCCATAAAGCAACAGCTTTATCTCACCTGTGAGATTTCTGGCGACACCTGAAGTGAAGGCAGATATTCCTGCTGCAGGAAGTGAATGAACTCCAGCCCCTGAAACACAGAAAGACGATTCCAGATTTATCATATATAGTAGGAAAACTGAAAAAAAAGCCTGGAGCTTAAGTGGTAAAAACTAAAGAAGAAGTTCCTGATGACGTGAGACAGTTTTTACCCTTTTGAGATGAATCATTTTCAGCGTGACGGCGCACTCTGCCAGCGTCTAGGAAAAAAACAAACAAAAAACGAACAGCGGTCAGATCACAAGTCGTGAACGAAAGTCGCGTTTCTGGGCCGAAACTCACCAGGACCGTCTGGGCGTCCGAGAGGTCAAAGGTCGGCTTGAGAGGAGCCAGGAAACAGGCGGGGACGATGTGTTTGTAGATGAAGTCGGGGAAACCCACCATGCCATCTTTACCTCCTGCAGGCGGGCAGACAGACAGAATCAGAAAACCTCACGTGGAGGAGCAGAAACGATAAAAGCCGCTGTGGTGTTCCACTTCGTTTTCTCACCCCACAGCTCCACCAGCTTGGAGAGGATGATGAAGCAGGTTTTCTGCGCGATGGGGTCGGGGAAGTCCACGGCTCCCTGGATGATGGTGAACACGACACGTTCGATGTTCTCCGCTCCTGAAAAGGGAGAAAACTTTATTGGTACGGCATAATGAACAAAAAAATCAGTCTGAGAGTGAAATAAAAATGTTTAAAACTGAAATCTGGCCTAAAAAAAAGTGTTATTCACATGCCAAAGCAGCAGGTGGCGATAGCACTCCAAACAGGAAGCACATTCAGCCAATCACCAGTCTCCATGGATACAACTTCCTGTTTACTTCCTGTATAAACCTCAGATTTCAGGAGCTCACAACTGTGGTTACACGCGAATAAAATGCCGAAACTTCGGCCGTTCCCCCCGACGACGCCCTCGCTCACCCTGATTGGCCATCACCTCGTTCATGCCGCTGCCCGTGACGGTCTGGATGAAGCTGAAGTAGCTCCTGCGCAGCATCTGCTTCTCCAGGGCGGCGGCCTGGTCGTTGTCCTCCGCCGGCCGCGCCAGCACCTCGAAGATGGCGAGGACCAGCGGCATGAAGATCTGCTGCAGGAAGGGGGACACCTGCCGCTGCCATGGCAACGGGAGATGGGGAGGGAACGGAGGTTATGACTCTCCAACATTAACATTAATTTATTTGGTTTCTAAGAATGGACCATATTCAGATTTAAAGCTGTAAAAATTAGTTTCCATCTATTACGTTTATCAACAACTATTTTTTAATAAATCCAAAAGAAATATTTCTGTTCTTCCAGCTTCTGTAATCTGTTTTATTATCCATTTTAGTATACATATGTGTGTATAAGCACACATACATATATACATATTTGTAACTACAATTATTAAATACACACAAAACACAACTACAATGTGAAACTTGAACGTTAAAGTTTTGATCCTGAACTTAGTCTTCAAAAGAAAAGCAAAAAGGTTCCTCAGGTAAAATATAACTTTCATTCAGTACTGAAGTTTACCTCGATATTTGAGGTTATAGTTGAGTATTAATCTTCATGACATTATTTTTGTCTTATTTTTAAATTAAATTAATTTTTTTTTTTACAGTTTCAAGTCTTATTTTTCAGTTTCATATATTTATGGCCTTGGTTAATGCTGTGCTCCTCACAACTGATCTGAGCTAAATTCTAAAATCTAAAAAGTTATGCCCCCCAAAAATTTTGATTTTAGTATAAAAACATTTGCAACTTTAGTAAAATCTTAAATGAAAGTAAAAATTTAATTAATAATTTTTTTTCCCAAATAATGAATCAAAATTTAACCTGAAAAAACCCATTTCACTCCATCTTTTTCTTTTAAATCCTATTCGGTAAAGCGATGACGCCTGCGTTGCGGCGGGAGCAGACCTTGAACTTGGCGGTGATCTGGCTGATGAGCGGGATGAACTCCTGCAGGTCCTTGGCCTCGCAGTCCTTCAGCATGTGCTCTGAGGCGGCGGGGACGAAGGGCAGCACCTCCTCCTCCATGCAGATGATCATGCGGTGCAGGAAGGAGCGCACGGCGCTGCGCAGCACCCCCCGCTGGACGGGGCAGCTCAGCGCGGGCAGGAAGGTCTGCATGCAGTCTCTGTAGACCTCGGTGCAGCCGCACTGCTTCACCGTCTGCTTGTTGCTGAACGCCTTGCTGGTCCGGCTGCGGGAGGAGAAGGAATCCAAGGATTAACACTGCAGGAACACCTGAGAAACGTTCAGTTCGCAAAGTTAGAAATAACGATTTTTTATGTTATTCCTTAAAACTTTGCTTCATCTAAGCAGCTAAACTGTTTCCAGCATATTTGGTTTTCTAATCATTCATTAGTTTCTAATGCAATTAACACAGAACACTGGAGAAATAGGCCTCTATACGCCTATCTGGAAATTGCATTAAAATTGCATTTAGGCATTTTCCACATTAACAATGTAAAGAGAGTATTTCTGATTAGTTTGATGTTCTCTTTATCGAAAAGTGCTTTTCTTTCATAAATAAGAACATTAATCATAAGCGACCTTCTGAACGATAAAGTACCAGAGAGGCAGAGTGGAATAATGCAAAAACTTTAGGTAGAGAAGAGGAGCAATAAAACTCAGCCGTTCTAATACGTAATTTCATATTTCATGAATACCAGAGAAACATTCAGATCAGCATCAGTGTCCTCTGTTTGTGCAAATTTTTTTCCTCAATTAGATTTTCTTTTTTCTTTTTTTAATTTCCTATTTTTGGAATGAAAAGGTTGAGAATGTTGTTTTTCACTTCACACCATCTAATCTGGTTTACACAGTTTACTGTGAACTTGTCTTAAATTAGATTAGATATATAATATATTCATCCCACAACAGGGAAATGTAGTAGTTACAGAAGTTGTAATAAAAAAAAATGTAGAAATAATTGAATTCTTGTCTTATTTCATTAAATTAGCATTACAGATAATTTAGCTTACCGTATTTTCACGACTATAAAAGTCTTATTTTTTATTCAAAGTGTGCGGCATGTTTGATGGAGATTTAGCTGCTGTTGGAATCAGAAACAGAGGATGAGGACTTTGATGGTTTGATTGATGACATTACCCCGCTCTATTTTTAAATACACACACTTGTGTGCTTGTTTTATCCGTGTGTTTTACCATGATTAAAAAATGTTAGTTCTTTGTAATCAATACTTAAATAAAGCACAACCACACTCAGTTTAGCTCCTGCTCTATTACTGTATATAAACCCTCCTCTATAGTTAGGTGCCTTATGTGTGTGTTAAACACAGTAATGACACACAGAACTGAGACTGAGCCTTTTAGTACGGTGCACCTTATAGTCCTGAAAATACGGTAAAAATTCATAGCATTATTGCAGCAAAGTCAGCTGACTCCAGGTGTATTGGGTCACATGCAGTTCTAACCTCCAGAAAGAGGTCACCATGGAAACCACCGGCCCCCCACCCTCACCTGGCGAAGCCGACGGCGTGGCTCAGGCAGTCGGCGAGCGCGGCCCGCCGCTCGTCCTCCGTCTCCTGCGGCAGCTTGGCGAGCAGCAGGCGGAAGGCGTCCATCAGCGGCGTCAGGAGGCTGCGCATCAGCGCCTGCTTCCGCTCCGCCGGGCTCTCGCCGTTCACGATCAGCATCCCCGCCGCCTCGAACATGAACAGCTGGTCGTCGTTGGTCAGCAGCGCGGGAAAGCCGTTCTCCTGGAGGACGAGACGGGCGTTACCATGCAAACCACATCCTCTTATCATTGGGTGATTTGGATGTAATAGAGTAACCTGTTGGTTTTTTATTATTATATTATTATTCATTTGTTTATTATTATTATTACTTATTTTATTTAATTGGTTGCTATTATTATTATTTATTATTTTTTATTTATTATATTCTCTCTATTATTATTATTATTTATTTTGTTTCTATTATTATTAATTAAATGTATTATTTTTTATGTATTATTATTTATTTTATAGTTTCTATTATTATTAATCACTTCTTTTATCATTGGGTGATTTTGATGTAATAGAGTAACCTGTTGGCTTTTAAAAAAAATATTTCAATCATTATTATTATTATTATTATTTTATTGTTTCTATTATTAGTAATTGAATGTATATATTTATTATATTATTAAATTAGTTTCTATTATTATTTTGTATTTATTATTTATTTAATTTATTATTATTATTTATTTTTTATTTATTTTATTATTATCATTTCTATTACTATTAATAATTGTATTTATTATTTTTTTATTTAATGTTATTTTTTTAATTTATTTTTTATTTTATAGTTTCTATAAATATTATTCACTTCTTTTCTCTCCCTCTCTCTTTTCTTTAATAATCTGACATTCAGTGAGGTACAAATGTATGAATAACTTCACTCACTCTTTACATAAAGAGTAAAACTATCTGCCTGTGGTTCTGTTCACTTGTGGATGTTTTATGTGTGTTCTTGTTTTTGTATGTGGTTGTGAATCAATAAAAGTGAATTATAAAAAATTGGGTCAGTGACACATCACGTTTGGCAAGATTAGAAAATGTTAAATGTTCAACCAACATAGAATATAAAACTAGTTGATAGCGTGTTTTTAGGGTTGCACCACATGACAGTATTTAACCCAGAGAGCTTCATTAACTTCATTGAGCCGTGTGTGTTGTGCTTCCAGCAGCTGTGGATCCTTACAGGAGGACTGAGCTCCAGCAGGTCCTGGATCCGGGTCAGAATGTCCTCGATGAAGGCGTTCATGTGTTTACTGGGAGAGAGAAATAAATGAAAATAAATCATAAGAGCATGACCAGCGGTAACAACAACTCACAAAGTGCTGTTCTCATGCAAGAATTCATGTCAGCAAGCTGCTCATCTGGTTTACACAGCGTCTGTTAGTATAACGTATGATCAGGTTATTAGCTCAGGCATATATGTTCATCTGTATGATTAAAGTGAAATCTTCTTATCCAGACATCTGGTTTACACAATTATTCTCCTAAAAATGTAAAGTGCTTAGTTTCTGTTGATCAACCACATCTATTCTTTTACTGGAGTCGTGTTTGGTTTGTTCTGGACAACTGCAGAAGACTGAATTAGAAACTAATTAAAACATAATTAGGGTCAGTGACAAAACCTTTAATGTGGTGTAACCATAAAAACCTGGTACCAAATACTGCTAAATATATATATATATTTTTTAATTTTGACATGATAGACATGACCATGACTAGTTTAATATTCTAGCTAGATAAAATATTTAAAAATTATTTTTTTTGTGAATGATGATTCAAAAAACGTGAAAAAAAGTTCACATTCAGTGTGTTTTTTGTTAAAAAAATAAAAAATAAATGTCTAAATAGAGTTTCAAATGACATTCATTTAATTCTGCACAAATGTACATTTTTTCTCCAAGTTAGTTCTATGTGATTTGAAGGCTATCTGTACCATTTTTACATGAATCATACAGAACCTGTGATTTTTTTTTGGCACAAAATGTCAAGTGAAGAAACCGAAAATTGAAATATTATTCAACCTAGAATATAAGACTAGTCAATAGCATGT
The DNA here is from genome assembly GCA_036785175.1 of Eupleurogrammus muticus. Taxonomy (NCBI): domain Eukaryota; kingdom Metazoa; phylum Chordata; class Actinopteri; order Scombriformes; family Trichiuridae; genus Eupleurogrammus; species Eupleurogrammus muticus. The sequence continues at coordinate 16,625,163 of JAYKQN010000022.1, read as the reverse complement.
TTTTTTTTTATTTTAAAACATTTTTAAAAAAAGAGGTAAATTGTTTTGTCCAACGTTTTTATAGTTACATCACCATCCTCCCAATAAAGGATATTCAAGTCTGTTCTGCTAAACGCTATAAATCTATTAACCTCTAAAACAAACCAAATGAGCATAAACGTGAACAAAGAACCTGGATAATCTGAACTAAATCAAGGATATTGGTGTTAAATGAATAACTGGAGCCACTCACTGCAGAGTTTTGATGAATCTGGAGAAGAGGTAGGCCACCCTGCTGCGGACCTTCGGGCTGTTGTGTCTCAGTCCTCTCTGGTCCAGAAACGCCATCTGACAGCGAACGCACCACGGTTGAAACCTCATCTCCAGTCCATTTGTTAAAGCAGCTAGATTTTATTTTATCATCATCATCATCGTCATCGTTACTCACCAAAACGTTTGGAATGTGCTGCGGCTCCACGATGAAGAACTTATCGTACCGAACGACCGTCTCAAAGAACTCCAGCGACACGGAGCTGTGTTGGTAGCTGCTGACGCTGCAGGAAACCAGCTGAGGATCCACGGGGAGAGAAGAACACGTCAGGAGGAACGCCAAAGGGTAGCAATCACTGGCTGCTATATTCTTGTGTAGAGTCACAAGTCAGTTTTATATATATAAGGACATCGTTAAAGAAACATCTGATATGTTCGATATTATCATGATTACGGGAAAATATATAAATGCATGTATATGGGGAAAAAACAAGTTACCTTCAGTCACAAAACAAAATTATAATCTTTTATTCCCTCTCTATTATTCATAGCTGGAAAAATATGGACCATCTGCAAGAATGCAAAGTGGAGATGCCTGAGCTGATGTAGTATTGTGTTGAACACGTTCTAGATAGCGGACGATGATACGATGACGATAAGTGATCATGTGACCGACCGTCCTCATCATGTCCTGCAGGGCGCTCGCCTTCGCCGTGTCGCCGGAGAAATGCGCGCCGTGCGACGCCGGCAGCGCCTCGCCGAGCATGTAGAGCAGCCGGATGGCCACCTCCACCTCCATGAACGGCGCCGTCTGCCAGTTCCTGCACAAGCAGCATCAAAAAGAATCATCATCTCTGGTATTGTTGGACTGAGTCATTTTTGCTTTTCGTTTTCTGATGACAACTTTCATGTGTGTTTGGTAAGACAGGATTGTTTTTCAGTTTTCCTGCTATACATGATATTAAATTTGGAATATCTCCACAACCACAAGGGTTATGTTCTGAAACCAAATAAAACCTATATGTGAGAAGTGTCCAAATCAATTTATTTTACTGTGACAGAGCAAATAATGTTAGAATATAGTAAAAACTACAGATAAATTGCTTCATTTAAAACAACCAAACTGAGTTCAAAAACCAGTAATTATTCCATAAAATCCTAGAAATAACATTGAGGGTCATTACAGAACATAAAGATATTCTGTAAGACGTTTTAAAATAATTAGTGTTTTTTTGGGGGGGTTTTAATTCAATAGAACTGTAGCTGTGTATAATGATCTTTTTAGATGAAGTGTAAATTACTGTGGTTTTTAAGGCTAAAAATACTTCAGTGTTGGAGCTCAGGTTTTCTCATGCGACACATTAATAAAACTCAATTCTGCCCCAAAATATCAGGGAGTTCAGGATCTTAATAGGTAATACAGATGGAAATGATGTTGAATGGAAATAGGGGCATGACATTGATAAGCTGACGCTTCTCCTGTTTGCTTGGATTGTAAAACTTCAACAGAGTGTAATAAAGTCTGACTAATTTGATATGTCTAATATATAATACATATAGAATAACAGGGTCTGCGGGGACGTACTGCATGGTGCTGGTGAAGACGCGACGCACGGCCTCCAGCAGCAGCTCTGGGGACACCTGGGCCAGCCGGTCCAGCAGCATCTTCAGCTGCTTCCTGTACTCCACGAACATGGCCTCGTCCTCGCCCTGCGCACAAACGCCACAGACCAGAGGGTTAACGGGAGGAACGTTCACGCAGGGAGAGGAAGAGAGAGAGAGAGAGAAGCCCCGAGAGGACGGAACGTACCTCGTTCTCGAAGTTGTACTCGTCGTCGTACGTCAGCTTCTTCATTACGGCGAGCATGATCGCCTGAGGTGAGAACGGAAGTTTCACTAGTTTTAGGTTTAGCTCTAATCCATCATACATCTGTATCTGGCCATTCATTTAAAACCTAATACCCATTTCATAGACCCACATTTTTTTGTTCAATTATATTTGTATATAATATAATAAATATTTTTTGTAGTAGTTATTTCATTGGGAATATGATGAACTACAGCAAATATGATTATAAAAAAGTCTATTAATTCTTAGTGGATATATTCAGGTATTAAACGTGTACTCTGTTCATCTATAGCAAATATAATTTTAAAAAGTCTTTTTATTTTTAGCGAATCATTTCAGGTATTAAATGTGTACCACAACCATATAAAATATTTTTTTTCCACTAAAATCTCACCTGTAGTAGTTAGGTAATTTTAATTATGATGAACTACAGCAAATATAATGATTAAAAAAAGTCTATTTATTGTTAGTGAATATTTTCAGGTATTAAATGTGTACTATGCTCAAATAAAATATTATATTATAATAAAAGTATTTTTAGTGAATATTTTTAGCATATACATACTATGTCCATTTAATCATTTTTTTTTACTAAAACCTTCCCTGTAGTAATTATTTCATTGTGAAAATGATGAACTACAGCAAACAGAGTACGGAAGAGTCATTTAGTTTAACATTTTTCATCAATTAATTCCTACTGAAACATGTCATTTGCAGACGGTCCCTAACATTAACCTATAGAGAATGACTGTAGATTGTTACCGTGGAGACGCTGTTTTGTGGTAAAACGGAGAGTAAAGTTGACGGTAATATTCTAGTCTATCAGAGTATGATACGTTGCTGTGTTCTACTCCTTATTCACCTGGACACTGACTTGGTCTCTGATTAAAAGCTCAGATTAAACCAAACCATGACAGTTCAGCCACTTTTTATTTAGACTATGCCATTTAATCTAAATAATAGATGTTGATAAATGAGACATGTTTATAATTTTTATTGCACTAGCCATTAAATTTACAACAACTACCTTTAAATTGCACAGAGCTGCACACATGTCGTCTTGTCATACCTGGTTTTTAGTTTTAGCAACACTAGTAGAAGTAGCCTTAAGCTACTGCACTTCATCATTGTTAAGAACTTAGTTCAGGATTGTCTCGTCTTTTACTTTCATGTTGCTGCACATGTAAACTGTCTCTTTGACTTTGTAAGTCAAGTACATGTGAAGAAATGGACAATAAACCCACACCATTCATAAATTCAATGCTTTTAGGACTTTTTGAGTGTGATCACAGTCAAACACTCACCTCTATGTTAGTTTTCTGTTGGTCTGTCAGCTGAGGAAGCTACAAAAACAACAAAATATGACAGTAAATAATTAGAAAACTATGACGATCAGGTTACAGCCATCACTCCCGCCACCCGTCACCTGTTTGAGGACGTGCAGGTACTCGTAGCAGAAGCCCACGATGTTGGCGGAGATGTCGTCGTCCTCGTGCACCAGCAGCTGCAGCAGCAGCGGCACCTTGGCCTCGGTGGCCTGCAGCGTGTCCGCCGCCTCCTTCACGTTGCCCGACTTGGCCAGCTTGGTCCAGCTCAGCACCAGGCTCTGGCCCATGCCGTTCACCAGGCGGGAGAACTTGGCCAGGAAGTCCACGTCCTCCTCCTGCCGGGATCAGGAAGCGACAGGGAATTATCCAGGAAGCAGGAAAAAGCGTCTGGGTGGAGTTCTAACCCGAGTCAACAACTGTTGTGAAAGTGAAACTTTAAAAACGGAATTTCCTATCGTTTCCTATATTAAAAGAGCAAAAGAATTACTAACAAATTACCTCAAAATATGCAGAATTTTGCTTTAAATGTATTTAAAATAGTAAAATAGTGAAAAATGTTGAACTGAAGATCATCAGTTTATTATTATGAAAGACCTTTACAGCTTTAATCTGGATATGGTTCATTCTTAGAATTATTTTTAAATCAAATAAATAGACAATGATTGAGAGTCGGGGCTGCTCGGTTATAGGAGGAAAAAAGGAATAATTATTTTGGTCAATATTAAAAATCTCAATTATTTTCCACTTACACAATTCATTGATTCAGCATTTGTGATTTTGTTTGAGATGTTAAACCTAATTTTTTTTTTCGTGTGTCGCCAAGAATCGTCGATATATCCTTTATAGCAAATCTCACGTTATGTTACTTCTCCCACTGGCATGCTTTGTGAATGTATTACACATGCCCCTGTGTAAAGAAAAATGTGAAATAGATAGTTTCGAACCAATTCGTGTTCGGACATTGTCAGACAGAAATAACAAAATCACAATCAGACTTTAGGCAATTGCACAACCTCACGACTCTCCCTTTAAGAACGCCATGCCAACCCTGCTCACATGCGTGTTGAGGGTTTCCGGGCAGGTGGACGCTCACCTGCTCCACGTTGAAGAACCCTGCCGACTGCAGCACTTGGCACAGAGACTCCACCAGCTTGGTTTTGTCCACCGGGTCCATCCCTTTGTTGATGATCTCAAACAGGCAGTCGCAGGCCTCCTCACGGAGCTCCTCCACAGACATCTGGCTCAGCAGCAGGTTCACGAACCTGAAGAACACGGCGAGACGTGTCAGGGTGGGGGGAAAAAAATAAATTAAAAAACGCCTTTTCCTCACACGGGGTTCAAGACCCACCGGTCGTTGGCGATGAGGTTGAGGTCGATCCAGGACACGTAGGCCCCCACCACCTCCAGACACTGGCAGGTGAGCTCCGGGTGGGTCTGCTGGTACGTCTGCAGGATCTGGAACCAGGACTCCACCAGGTTGGGGATGCACTGCTCCCGCATGGTGTCTTTGATTAAAGTGTTCCTGCGCGTCTCCTGCAGTGGACAAAAGTAGTCAAAAAAGCAGCATTTTAACTGTGGCTGAGTCTCTGAATCAGTACATTCCCATGACTGGAAAATTTAATTATTGTGTTAATGTGAGTAAGGTCGGACGTTCAAAATTAATGTATTTACACCAGATTGAAACTTCTCTTTGTTAATGAACACACCTAGATAACAGGAGCCCTAGAGTAAAGCTGGACAACACATGATGCTGCACAACAGAACTGAGGAAAAAAACAAAAACCATAATGTGATGTTGAAATCGTCAAAGCTGTTATTTTTTTTTTCGCCACAACCCAAGTTGTGTTTTCGTCATCAGTTTTATTTCCCTGCCAACCCGACCAGAACAGGTCACGTGTTCTGCAGTCCAGTGTGTGTAAGTAAAACTAAAAAGAAAGAACAGCACGTCTGTCATTTGGCACTTATTGTTTTAATAGTAAAAAATAACCTACAATTGATTTTAAAAAAATCATAAATGAAGTCAAAATGTCTGTCAGAAAAAACTGATTCAGCTCTATTGTCAGTGCCAAATCAATGTAATTTCACACAGTGTGACGAATAATTATTAAAAAATATATATCTTTAATATCATAAAAACAAAACCGTCTTAAGTCATAGCTCATTAAGGTGTGTGTGTGTGTGTGTGTGTGTATCCATCTACGGTGTTGTATGGTATAGTATTAACCTGCTGGAACAACAGGTGAAGCCTCATCATCAGTTATTAGATTTTCTCAGTTGCAGGTGAACTTGGACAAAGAAAGGTTTGTCTCAATGACAAAATCTAATTTGGAGCATATCTTGATTAACATCTGCACATAAAAGTACTGACTGAAGTTAAATCAACGTGCAGATTTAACTTCTCGCCTCCTTAACAACATGAAACCAACCACATCTGTCAGATCAGCGTATTTTTATTCTTCGATGGACTGATGGTGGTTTAACAGGTTTGGTGAGGGGGCGGGGTCTTGCCTCAGGTGCGTGCAGGATGTCTCGGTCCACCACCTCAGCGTCGATGGCCATGAGCGTCCTGAGGTAGACGTCCACGCCGTGAGGGTTCAGACCCACCAGGGACAGGATGTCGAAGAAGAACTTGGGCCACAGGGTCAGGTACTCCATGACGAAGGTCAGGGCGAACACCTGAGCGGCTTTGTTCCTGATGAAGGGTTTTTCAGGCTGAGCGTTCATCAGCTGCACAGGAGGAAGAAAAAATTACAGTACAGCGACTACACTTATCATCTTTAACCAGTTTTACCAGATCCTTAACCTTTGAAACGTTTCACCCGGTTACTTTATGCTGAGGCATTTACAGTAAAAACTCCTGTTCAGCAGTGATTTTGTGTTTATTAATAGAAGTATTTATAGTCTTTAATAAATACATGTGGCAGAAGCCTACATTATATCCCATAATGCAATGCAGAGAATTTGTTTGTTTCTCAGCTGATGAAGCCTGGCATACAAACTGGTATTTTTAGACGCTTTCCGTCTCATATCATGTGATCCTTTACCTGACACTGGAGCCACTTCATCAGAGTCTCTCTGATGAGCTGCTGCTGAACGCCGCTCAGGCCAGCGTGTCTGTAACACACCGACAACACACACACACACACACACACACACGTTAACACACACGCTTGTTTCTACAGGAAAGACGATGAACAGATTTCTGCCTCCTCACCTGAACTTGATCTGATGTTCCAGGACTTGGAAGCAGAAGAACTTCACATGGTCATCACTGAAACAACAAATGGATCAACAGGTTGGAAAAACAAACACCTGAGGGGAGCAGTTTGTCGGGTACAGTCCACTTGTAAACTCACTTGTAAACCCCTTTAGCGAGGGCCTCTGCACAAACCTCCCAGGCATCCTGGGACTCCTTCAGCTGCTCAAAGTATGCCATGGCCTGGAAAAAAAAAAACTGGTGATCACATTTGCAGCAAAAGCTTCTTATCTTTCAGAACCATGGGTCTCAAAATATTTTAAATGTGATGACGATCACTCTGAGTTTCACTCCTAATGATAGCATCATCCTTCCCTGTTAAATAACATGTCTTGGTGAGGTGGGATCACCGTACCCTCTGCCTGTAGCGGGCATCGGCGTTCGGGTTGAGCCCCAGCAGGGCCTGCTCGTCCATGATTGCAGCGACAGACTGGCAGGCCATTCGTGGGTTAGCTTTCCTCCAAGGCGGCTTCAATCCTCTCTGCTGCTGTCAGGCAGATTCCTTTCATCTGGAAAACCACAGTGTGAAGAAAGGAAAACGTCAGGAAACAAGTAAAAAAAAAAAAAAAAGTTCTGTTTAAATCGGAATTGGAATGCCCTGCTTTGTCATCTTATTAAAAATAAAATACAAAATCAATCAATCCTTCTTACAATTGAAAGCATGTTAAATTAGGCATGCAGACTGACTCATTTTAAAGTGTTATGCTACTTTCTAGTCTGTTACATTAAGAACAGGTCATGTATTTTTATGAAAATTTCATGTACAATTTTATATATATATATATATATATTCAACATAATACTCAAAATTTTATTTTGGTGAGTTTGTGTAAAATCTTGTTATATAAATAAAATAAGTATTATTATTATCATAAAAGTATATGATGAACTAATCTATAATGATTCAACACTACAGGATTACTTGTACTTGTACCCAGTGATCTTAACTGGCTCCACATTGATGAACTACAGCAAAAAAATCTTCTCATGTTTGTTTTTTTAGTGATAAAAACAATCAATATGATAAATCACAGTCTGCATAATAAGCACGTTTATCTGATAATCCCTGTGTACTTTGACTTAAGTAACATTGTCAATTCAGGACTGTTATAAAAGTATTTCCACCTCTTCTTAAGTTATCCAAATACTTCATGCACGTACACAAGCGTTACTTCAGTAGTAGTACTTCATTACTTTGCAGCGGATGAACAATACTGACAGCTCACATGATGCAACACACCGACAACGACTCCAGCCCAGATATCGCGATATAATTAAACGCCGGTTACCGGGACGTCTCCGGTGTCCGCTCACCCCCGGTACCTGAGCCGTTTCGCGGCCGGAGAAGCGAGCCGCTCGGCCGGCCACTCCTCGGAAAGTTCGGCTAACTGCGGCTAACTGCGGCTAGCGTTAGCAGGCTAGCTCCGCGCTCTGAGCCGAATCATCCCGACACCGTTACCGGAATAAAACAGTGATTTCATCCATCAACAGCTACAGTATCAGTCCAAAGGGAATTAAAAACTGGGTTTAATTACGCATTTTTAAGCCTCGTTCAGTTGGTCCCTGTCACGTTCTGCTTCCCTCAAATCACATCATCATTACAAACTCTCGCGGTGACAAACTCAGCGAAACGAGTTTATTCAACGCGACTGAAGGGGAAATAAAGAAACGGGACTTCTGGAAAAGCTCGCCTTAGTTAAAACTCAGCTCATCAGCGTTTTCTCTCCACCTCGCGCCGCCGTCAAGTCATCACGGAGCCGCTGCGAAGTCTCCAGAAATCGGTTGCATGTCGGTTACACGACAGAAGCGGTGGCGGTGCGGCGTGTCCGCTCAGTTCACTTCCGGGTCAACAGGAAGTGGGTTTCCCTCTTCTCGCTTTTTCCTTTTTGCAAGTGGGAGAGGGCCATGAATTTATTATAGAATAAATATAGTTATTATTATACATTGATGGAAGAGGTGTTGGTTTGTGGAGAACTGTCCTGTTACACATTTGATAACACATATGAATGTTATCCGACCCTACAAAATATTAATTTTGAGTAGAAATAATTCACAAAAACAAAAAGCTTTATATAATATAATAATATAAAAGTCCATTATAATAATAATTATTATAATTAATAGTAATTCACTATATAATATAGTGATTTAAGATGCCAATCCAAGAAATTAGATCTCCTTGTTACAAAAATATAAATAAATCACTCCAGAGCAGAAAAACTATACAATTATCTTGAAAAAGTGTTGTAAATTGCGTTAATCATTCCAATAAGGTGCAACAGCTTGTTTTCTAGGTTCAATCTGTGTTAAACCGAAAAATTTGGAGTGTATTGAAGGGCTCAAAAGATTCTGAATATGTTTAAATTTGTATTTGTTTGTAAAATTGCATTATTTCAATAAAATAAAAAGAATATAAATAATTTTCTTCTTCTTTGGCGTTTAATGAAAGTTTGATATTCATTTATAATAATAAAACTAAATAAAGACTGAAATGAATTGAATCCCTCTGAACTCCGTGGCCCCGCCTCCTCTCCAGCTCTATGACGCCAGCAAGCTCCGCCCTGCTACTTCCTCTTTTACTGGCAGTGATCGTGTAGGCACCATGAAGGCGTCCGGCACAGTACGTAAAACCCTTAATTTACCGTTATCTGGCGAAAACACACGGCCGAAGTGCGCATATACGACTAAATAACAACATAATCGTCTGTTTCATGCTTTAATGTGTCCAAAAAGTGCAATTTAAAGTCATTATTTGAGGCGTTTTTTCGCAGAGCTTTTTTCTGCTACAACATGGCGGCTGCAGTAACGTCCCATGTGGACGCGTTCGTGTGAACAGGACGGTGTGTTTTACAGCCTCAGCCGCCGGTTAGAACTCATACACTGGCAACTGATGATGGAAATATATTTTTTACGTGTTTTTATTGTATTTTGTCTCCTAAACGGACCTCGTCTTCCTCCGTGTGGAAGTATTTAGCTAACGTTAGCTCCTAGCGTGGTGCTAACGTTAGCGGCTAAATGTTTCACGCCATTTCTAACACAAAAAGCCAACTTTAAAGAAAGTTTTTGATCAATCTAAAGTTTAATACACGCCTGTTAGGGCTCTTGTTTACGGGGAAGTAGAGTTTTAGGATACATGCATTCCTGAAGAACACCTGCAACCTATATTTATGACAACTTAATGATGCAGAGTTCTATATACATGTTTTAAAATGATTTGTTCAATTAAAAATTCACTCTTACATTTGCACTTAATGTGAAAGGTTTCAAATACTATTGTGCAGTACTATAAATATAGTATAATCTCTGCATCTTCTGTATCTTTTGATTTTTGCAAACACATTTAGTCATTTTATTTGCAATGCAACCTTTTTACAGTGTACAGTTTTGATCTTAGATCTCTTGATTGTGTAGTAAAGACAAGTGTCTCACCACAAAATTGCCATCACATGTATTCGGAGATTAGAAGACAGTATAATATAGGGCTGCAACTGACTATTTTTTACAGTCAATCTGTCAAATATTTAAACAATAAGACTGTCGGACTGAAACGCACCCAAACCCAAAGATCCCATCAGATCAGTGGTGTGATTTTGTCTGGTGTGCAGAAATGAAATTGATCCTTGTCGCCTTTCTCTGATGCTGCAGTGCCTTAGAAAGTGAATCCAAGGTTCGACAAATCAACATTTATTCATTTTCCCGTTCATAAAATAGATATGTCACTGAAACGGACCTGATTTTTATTATTCAATTTGCTGCAGACTTGTCTCTAATTGGAAATCTTAAATGTAATTAAAATAAGTGTCCAAAACCCCCTTTTTACAGTCACATAATGAAGAAAAACAGCAAGACAAAGCTTCTGATTTTTGTTGCATCGCAACCCATAAATGTATTTGACTTCGTTTGGATTCATTACTAGCTCCATAGGGACATACTGGATCATATTTCACCACCACCTCTTGTGAACGCCAGGCGTTTCTAACCGCAAAGTCTGCCGATGCTGCCCTCCTAATTAAGTTCTCTTCTGAATCTGGTGTTTTCTATTTTTACACAGAATTCTTTTTTTTAATGTCACCAAATGTTTGGACCTTCATCTCATGAGCGTCTATGCGTCTCCTTTCTCTGCAGCTTAGGGAGTACAAAGTCATTGGGCGCCTGCTGCCCTCTGCCAAGAACCCGGCCCCCCCTCTGTACCGGATGAGGATCTTCGCCCCAAACCACGTCGTGGCCAAGTCCCGTTTCTGGTACTTCGTCTCCCAGCTGAGGAAGATGAAGAAGGCCAACGGAGAGACGGTCTACTGTGGCCTGGTAAATACTTCAATTAATCAATTAACTGCTGTCCCAAAAACAGTTGGGTACGTGTTTGACATTAAGAAGTTGTAATCGGAGAATTTGATTTCCTGAATCACTAATGTTGGTGACGGTCTCAGACGGACTGAATGCACCCAAACCCAAAGATCCCATCAGATCAGTGGTGTGATTTTGTCTGGTGTGCAGACAGGAAATTGATCCTTGTCGCCTTTCTCTGCTGCTGCAGTGCCTTAGAAAGTGAATCCAAGGTTCAACAAGTTAGAATCTAAGATTCAGTTTTGTGTCACAGTTCTATAAAAATAAGATGGTTTTTCCATCTGTGTAAAAAAAAAAAAAGCCACAAAAAGCTCAGCACTGCACCATACACAATCATTTATTTCTCAGGTTTCCAGTAGTTGTTCAACTTGTATTTTAAGTCATTTAAATGGCAAAATAACCAGAAGCGGTTCCCTGTGTGTGTGTCGGACTCGTTCAGGTTCACGAGAAGTCTCCGCTGAAGGTGAAGAACTTTGGTATCTGGCTGCGTTACGACTCTCGTAGCGGAACCCACAACATGTACAGGGAGTACAGGGACCTGACCACCTCTGGAGCTGTCACTCAGTGCTGTGAGTACACACACACACACACACACACACACACACAGTTTAATTACAGTTTTTGAGTTGATGCTTGACTAAGTTCAGGGAGTTGACAGCAAATATTTCTCTTTACTGATGTATGACAGACAATTGTCGTGACAATGCCAAAAATACAAAGTGGTGTGACCTTAAAAAGATAGTTTAAGTCTCTAAATGTTTGTAAAAAACACATGCTATCAACTAGTTTCATATTCTAGGTTGAATAAATGTGGTTTTTGGTTATACTATTTGGTATTTTACATCAAATCGCACAAAATCGTGATTTGTTATTAAAGAAAAAAACACAAATAGACTTTAAAATAAAACATGAAAACAAAAAGTACATTTCGAGACCTTACTAAAACTGTATTTTATAATTGTTTGAGTTTCTCATCCTGCAAATCAGTATTTGTCTTTGACCTATAAATGTCAATCAATGATGTGTATGGGTCAGTGACCTATAATGGATGGGAAGACAAGAAAATCAAAACTTTTTTAGTAGTTTCAAAAGCATTCACCACATTTTCTACTCATGTTTAAAGTTTATTTGTGTAATTTCTTTTTTATAAAAATCACACAGAATCGAAAATTTTTCACCGTGTCAAATGGTGTAAATGGAAACGTATGAAAAGATATAAGTATTTAATCCACCTAAAACATAAAACTAGTTCATATAATTTAAAAAAAAAACACCTTTTTGAAGAGTTTAACTATCTGATAACAAGTTTTTAGGGTCACACCACATGACATTTTTGACATTATCCCATTTAATACGCATAGTTATTGTTCCTGCTGGTTTTCATACTGTGAACACAGCTGATAGAACTTTTAATTTCCACCCAAAGACTAAAACAGTATCCCATTCAGTCATGTTAACGCCTGTTTTCTCCTCTCAGATCGGGACATGGGAGCTCGCCATCGCGCTCGCGCCCACTCCATCCAGATCATGAAGGTTCAGGTCATCGCTGCCAACAAGTGTCGCAGACCCGCCATCAAGCAGTTCCACGTGAGTCCGGATTTAAACCCCGAATCCTCTTCCAGATATTCCATGATTTTCCATCTAAAACCTGACCCTTTTTCCTTCCTCCTGCAGGACTCCAAGATCAAGTTCCCTCTGCCCCACAGGGTCCTGCGTCTGCAGCACAAACCTCGCTTCACCACCAAGAGACCAAACACCTTCTTCTAAAAAGAATTTTTCATTTTTTGCGGGAAGAATAAAAGTAATAACAGAAAAGGAAAAAACTGTTGTGGTGTTTTCTTCATTTAAACAGATTTTGTGTTGAAGTACTGGTTGATTTTACCCAAGAATATGTGACAGTTAACCAGAAACAAGCCTCAGAGCATAAAAGGAACTTATTACGTTCATTATTGCAGTAAAATACGGCAAATCAAACTGAACATTTAGAAGTTGTTTCTCACATGTTTACAACATAATGAAGTTTGAGTCATATCATATAAAACTAATGACGTAAAAACGCTTTGTTCTAAAGCACTGATTGCTAACATGAACATGTCCCAGAATTAAATCAATGTTTTGGTTCTGAAACACCGTATGAAGTCTTTAATCACAGGAAGCTTCATGTGCACAAAAATATACCAGAATATAACAAAAGGTTAATAATGAAATACATAAATCTTTATCTGTTCATTTGGTTCAGGTTATATAAGTCATGGTTTGAATAAATTTACTTCTGTTTTATTAAGGTTTTCAAATTAATACAATATTTTGATAAACATTCATAGACACATTTATGAATGTACTTCATCACATCTGCAGCAAAAGTTTGAAAGGTGCTTGAACTTGATCTAAGAAACGATGGAGGGATTCTGGTTATAAGATTAAGTTTTTTTTTTATAAGCATCAAGAGATCTGTGTGTTTATGAACCTGTACTTATTTTCATTTTGATTTTGGTACATTTAATACATAAAAAAACTCTAAAAATACCTTTTCTCTGAGTACGTCCAAACAGAAACCCCTCCAAAAGAACTGATTAGATTTTTTAAATTATATTATCTCATAATAAAACAGGCTCCACAGCACGAAACCAAGAACTAGAAATTAAGTCAAAATGTGTTGATGTGCAATTTAGGTTCAAAGGTCCGCTGTGCGTGTGTGTGTGTGTGTGTGCGTGCATGTGTGTGTGTTCTCTCCGTCCTGCTGATGTTCACGTTGTCCACACAGTGTCAGCGTTCTCTAACACATGAGCGGGTTCAGCAGCTGCTGAGCAACAACACGTTTAGTCAACAAAAGCGCTGTAATTCATCACGGATGCGACTGTTTGATCCCACGTTGTGTAAATACGTCTCTGTATGAAGAGTCTAAATCCAGTTTCAAAGGCTTCTCCACAAACGAACAGGGATAACATCCTGCTGGAGAAATAGTTAGTCGTTTCTATGGAAACGCTCCAGGATGGAGGACACATTGACAAATAGGACAAATGGAAATGTTCTAGTATTTATCCTGTGACTGCTGCGAGAAGCCTGCACGCATTAATTCATTTAAACACATTTCACAGGCTACTGATGATGATATATGTAATATGATGTAAGCAGGTGAATACGTCTGCAAACTGATTGGTGTTATTTTCTTTTGAATTATCTCAGATCACTTTTAGATTTGTTAAAGGTTGCTTTTGTGCCCTGCGAACAACTGAATTGTGGTCACTTTTTCTCTGGTTGTATTAACTTTGTGTCTGTTTGTATTAATTTTGTGTCTGTTTGTAGTCACTTTGTGTCTGTTTGTAGTCATTTTGTGTCTGTTTGTAGTCACTTTGTGTCTGTTTGTAGTCACTTTGTGTCTGTTTGTAGTCATTTTGTGTCTGTCTGTAGTCACTTTGTGTCTGTTTGTAGTCATTTTGTGTCTGTCTGTAGTCACTTTGTGTCTGTTTGTAGTCCTTTTGTGTCTGTCTGTAGTCACTTTGTGTCTGTTTGTAGTCATTTTGTGTCTGTCTGTAGTCCCTTTGTGTCTGTTTGTAGTCATTTTGTGTCTGTCTGTAGTCATTTTGTGTCTGTTTGTAGTCATTTTGTGTCTGTTTGTAGTCATTTTGTGTCTGTTTGTAGTCACTTTGTGTCTGTTTGTAGTCACTTTGTGTCTGTTTGTAGTCATTTTGTGTCTGTCTGTAGTCACTTTCTGTCTGTAGTCATTTTGTGTCTGTCTGTAGTCACTTTCTGTCTGTAGTCATTTTGTGTCTGTTTGTAGTCATTTTGTGTCTGTCTGTAGTCACTTTCTGTCTGTAGTCATTTTGTGTCTGTTTGTCATCATTTTGTGTCTGTTTGTAGTCACTTTCTGTCTGTAGTCATTTTGTGTCTGTTTGTCATCATTTTGTGTCTGTTTGTAGTCACTTTGTGTCTGTCTGTAGTCATTTTGTGTCTGTTTGTCATCATTTTGTGTCTGTTTGTAGTCATTTTGTGTCTGTTTGTAGTCATTTTGTGTCTGTCTGTAGTCATTTTGTGTCTGTCTGTAGTCACTTTCTGTCTGTTTGTAGTCACTTTGTGTCTGTTTGTAGTCATTTTGTGTCTGTTTGTAGTCACTTTGTGTCTGTTTGTATTAACTTTGTGTCCATTTGTAGTCACTTTGTGTCTGTTTGTAGTCACTTTGTGTCCATTTAGAGTCACATTTTGTCCATTTGTAGTCATTTTGTGTCTGTTTGTAGTCACTTTGTGTCTGTTTGTAGTCATTTTGTGTCTGTTTGTAGTCACTTTGTGTCTGTTTGTATTAACTTTGTGTCCATTTGTAGTCACTTTGTGTCTGTTTGTAGTCACATTTTGTCCATTTGTAGTCACTTTGTGTCTGTTTGTATTAACTTTGTGTCCTTCTGTACGTTGCATCTGTTTGTAGTCACCTTGTGATATACATTGGTCACTTCCTGTCTGTTTGTAGTCTTTGTATTTGCTTTTGTTGTTTTGTGTCTGTCTGTCTTTTCTTTTCCTTGTGCTTGGCAGTAATCCATCAATGTTTTATACACATTCATAAGTGAATTTCAGGCTGAATTAGGTGCTGCTGTGACCAAAATACATATGGTTGTATGTTAGTGTTTAAGTAGGATTGGTTCTGAGTTTTGTGCTCGCCAACATGTTTTTTACCTGCAGCTTCAGTCAGAAACTCTGACGTGGAAGCTCGTTGTAATGAGATGTTTGGCTCATTATCAGGCGGCGTGCTGGTGTTACAGTGCAACTGGTGGAGGTACTGTAGGGTTTGATGGGAGTTAACTGGGTGTGTGTGGAGGAGCCGGAGCAGTGGGTGGCTGCAGCAAAGACCTCACTCAGTGATGGAAAACATTCTTTTCAATGAGTCACAGTCATAAACATGTAAAATCATTACAGATACCCAGAAAAAAAGAGTCAAAGCTGAGCTGACTTCAGCTCACGGTATGAGGAGCGCTCTCCAAAGCAAACAGCACAAAAATGGGGCTCGAACTGGTGATGCTGATGCTTAATTAAATTCTAATACACAGGCGCATGTTTATGAGCCGGATCCAACATTAGTGCTCGCTTAGCAGCAACATTTTCCATTATTTGCGAGCTGCTCTTTAAAGAGCACTTTTGACAGGAAACAGGTTATAGCTTCAGAAATCAATTCCATACAAAGACGCTTTTTGCGCTTTTTTTTTTAATCGTTGGAGTTAAAAGTCTGTTTAGAAATACGCTTAGAACGCTCTCAGCTCCTTCGAGCTCTCGCTCCGACTCCACAGAAAGTTAAAGTTAGTCTTCCCAGCGGAGCTCATTGGGAACGCCGTAACGCCAAGAACTCTGAGGCCGTTAAAAATAACTGGCCGTGCGCTCGGGCGACATTTAGATGTTTGAAATACTGGAAGATGAAATACGCCTCATGCCGTACAGTACAAGGCTGCTAATGGCCCTCACACACAAAGCCAGTGGTGGAGGAAGAACTGAGGTCCTTTATTTAAAGATCCCCTCCAGGCCCGTTTCAGGACGTGAAATAGCGCATTGAGAATAATCATTTCTGTCTGATATGTTTTTTCCACAAAAATAAGTTCAGTTATCATGAAAGAATCTATAAAAAATATATTTCAGTTCAGGAGTTTAACTGCTGAGCACAAAATCCCTGCTTCGGGTTTCCACATCATATTAATGTATGTAAATTGAATATTTGACAAGTAGTGAAATGTTTATTGGTGCAGCTACAAATCCTGCTCATAGCCCTTAACGTCCGATTTGTTTGAAGAAAACCTTAAAAAACAGCGAATTTTATCCAACAAATAGATATTAAGGGATGTGGTGGACTTGCTGCAAAACAGAAAACACTTTTTTTTTTTTTTTAAACAAGAAATAACCAGTCACTAATTAATAGATTACATCTGTATACTCATTAGTTCCAGCCCTAGTACACAGAACGTGTGTGTGTGTTTATATATGGCAACATTTTATAATGATTTAGATGATTTTTTGCAGTTTAGACAATCAGGAACTTGACAATACAGCAATAATTTCTACTAGAGCTACAACGATTAGTCGATTAGTTGATTAATTGCCAACTATTTTTGAGAATTGATCAATCGATTCGAGTCATTTCAAGAAAAAAAATGTCCAAATCCTGATTATTTCCTGGTTCTTTACTCTTCTATAACAGTAAACTGATGATCTTTTGTCTGTGGACTCTTGGTTTGGACAAATTAAAAGACGTTTTAGGTTGAATCTTTAGTGATTAACTTTTTACAGGAAGAAAAACATCCACATTGTGCGTACTAGGGCAGAAATTGTTGTAAAATAATCCAATAATTATTGAATCTAGTGAAGCTGAAACCAGAGAATTCAACATTTTCTTATTTAAAGAAGATATTAAATTAGAATCTTCAGCTTTGGACATTTTACACCGTTTGACGAACGTTTTATGGCATAATTGATAAATTGATTAGTCAGCTCGTTAGTCAGTCCTGGCTGTCCATCAGGTGACGTGACGGACCCGACCCGACCACAGTCTGGTGCCGGCCCGTGCCAGGTTTACTGTTCCGCGGCCTGGGCTGAAGGCCTGAGGTGGCCGGGCGGCTCGTCTCCGCGGGCAGCGAGTGGCAAAGCCTCAAGCCACAGAATCCACAGGGCATAAAGGCTCAGTGTCGGCTGCAGGAAGCAGCTGGCAGGCCCGGGCCGGGACAGACGTGTTGATGGACCCAGAGGACGTGGAAGGTGGAGGGGATAATGGTCTCCGACGAGGCCCCGGTCCAAACACGGTGCCGTGGCCGTCCTGGGGTCCGGCTCCCGGCTGCAGAAAACCACACGACCTCCTGACGGGTGGGACGAGAAACAGACAGCAGAGCTGGAGTCAAGCAGCTTCGTGGCTAACGGGCTTTGGAATCGTCAATGATTTCAGAGACAACGAAGAGTGGTGTGAGATCACTTCCTGTTCCCTGGCCGGTGTTTACTAACCGTGGTTGGTAAATAAAGCTGGCGGTCTGTGGGCCGGGTCGGGTTCGGCTGGTTGATTAACACATGCTTTTTGCGGGTTGGACGGTTTGGGTTTTTCTCACCAGCCGGCTGCCACAGAGTAGCACGGTGTGTGTGTGTGTGTGTGTGTGTGTGTGTGCAACATGCTGCATGTTAAACTCTTTAAACTGTAAGTTTGTACACTGAAGTGGTGAATGAACAACATGCACATGTCTTTATATACAGAGAACAGAGTAAATCAGATAAAAACTTTATATGAAGACTTACCTCGTTAGTTCATAGTTACCTCGTTAGTTCAGAGTTACCTCGTTAGTTCAGAGTTACCTCGTTAGTTTGGAGTTACCTCATTAGTTCAGTTACCTCGTTAGTGCATTTACCTCGTTAGTTCAGAGTTACCTCATTAGTGCAGTTACCTCGTTAGATCAGAATTACCTGGTTAGTTCATAGTTACCTCGTAAATTTAGAGTTACCTCGTTAGTGCAGAGTTACCTCGTTAGTGCAGTTACCTCGTTAGTTCAGAGTTACCTCGTTAGTGCAGAGTTACCTCATTAGTGCAGAGTCACCTCGTAAGTTTAGAGTTACCTCGTTAGTTCAGACTTATCTCGTTAGTTCAGAGTTACCTGTTACCTTGTTAGTGCAGAGTTATCTCGTTAGTTCAGAGTTACCTCGTTAGCTGCCTGCGTTCCCCATAACCTGATTGGTTCCATTTGTGTTTAGTTTTCATTTCCGTGTTTGTTGAGTCATCTGTGCGTTTTCAGTCCTGCTTCAATCCAACAAATATATATTATTATATATATCTATTTCTATATACGTTTATTGGCCTAAACACAATTTTCTGTGTAATAGCGCCACCATCTGGCCAAATTTAACACTGCAGTTTCTCAGGATTCCAGCAACACACACCATTGTGTGAAATACTGTTCAATAAAACAAATATAAAAACTAAAATTCTCAACTTATACTTCCGACATCCTAACCTTGTCTGCTAGCACTTTTACATAACCATACTGTGTATATAACCCTGTAAACTGTATGGATCCGTGTAGCTGCCACTGACCCCAGATTGAACAGATTGTATTGTTGCTACAGGCCTAGCATAGCTGCTTTTGGAACCTTAAAAACATTTTTATAAATAGAAAATTGTAATATTTAAACTGGAAAAATGGCAAAATAGCTCCCTTTAATAAAATAATGGCTGGTTTCAGCCGGGGGCTCTGGTAACTGATTTGTGTCTTCACTGTCATAACAAGGTTTATACGTTTTAGTTATCGCATAAAATTCGGGGTCATGTGGTCGCACTTGTCACTTCGAATAGTGAGCGAGCCCGTCATATTTCAGGCCGGCTCCTCTAAAGAAGCCGAGGCCACGGCCAGAAAGCGTGTTTTCAGACACAAAACAACCTTTCTTCGGCCTGAAAAAGCGAGAGACGAGCGGCAGCCAGCTCAGCTACCGGCAGCACGCTGCTGACTCAGGCTCGGCCCGGTTTGACTGACTGGGTCCGCGTTTGCCCAGTTTTCTGAGAGCGGCGCGGGGACGGACCAGGACCGAACTCAGAACCACGTCTACGTTCCGCCGCGGAGGAATGTGCTAAAAGCTCCGTCTGCACCGGCCAAGCGCTCCCCTCGCTTTAACCGTTCCCCCCCGAACCTCCCACGAATCTGTCGGACCCGGCGGTGCCAAGACGACATGTAATCACAAAGATCAACAAACCCTTAACAGCTTTTACAGAGGATCAGCATGACCCGCTACACACACACACACACACACACACACACACACTTATGAAAGCTGAATCAGTGAAAATATCTTGTTTTTGCTCCAATATGTCTAATATTGAATAAATGACCTTGAATTATTTTTATTATTATTATTCCATTGGCAGCTCATTTCATTTTTTTTTACTTGATTTGACTGAAAAATAAGACAGACAAAGTAAAAAAAAAATTTTTAATTTGAAAAAAGATCATATATATATATATAGATTGTTTTTAGTCCAATATGTCTAATATAAAATGACCTTGAACTATCATTATAATTATTATTCCATTGGCAGATAATTGAACTTATTTCTTTCTTTTTGTCTTTATTTTACTGAAAAATAAGACAAAAATATGATTAAAACTTTTTATGAAAGTCAACATTTTTTTTTTTAATTTTAAAAATTTTGAAAGTCAAAATATCAAATAAAAGTTTCCTTGAAATAAAAAAATTATATGGCAAAATATTATTTTATATATTCTATATTGGGTTTACTGTAAATAAAAACTCTATTTTTCCATTGGTAGATAATTTAGCTTTTTTAATTTTTTGTTTTGTTTTTACTGAAAAATAAGACCTAAAATGGAAAAGAAAAAAATCGGATAATTTTTTTTTTTATGAAAGTCAAAAATGTGCCTCTACATTGGGTTTACTGTTCCAAATATAACAAATAGATAATATTTGTTCAGATTTATTTTTTGCAGTGTAGCAGCGATTTCTTAAACACTCAAACATTTGTTCCAGACAAAGATCATTTGACAAACTGATATCTTCTTGCCAACGCTTTTATTCTCTTCTTGTCCGAGTTCTATTTTATATTTTTCATATGAATTGTTTTTTTGTTTTGCAATAATCTCTTTATTGAGTTAGATGCGTAACATACCGCATACACTGTGTTACATCACGCTGCAAACAACTTCAGCGTGTGCCCCCCCCACGATGAGCCACGAAACAATAAAAAATAAATTCAACGCACATGTCTCTCCCAATATCTGTTCATCCACACACAGACCCGCAGCGACAAAGTGGAACCAGAACTTCCAGATCCTGTTCCAGCTCCGTTTCCAAACCTCACTGACATTTATCGTCGCTTAAATAAGCTAAAGTCCATGTTTGTATAAGGCTGGTAATTAAAAAATCGTAATTCAGCAGCGTTGTTTATTCGATATTTATGTGTTTTATTTGATTCTTCGCAGACTTTAATAATGCACATCATCTTGAACCCGTGTTGCTTTATGAGATAATTACAAACAAACATTTTCACGTGATTATTTCTTCAGTTTATCTAGATCTTTATCAATGACACTACTGATTACATTACAGTCATATCTGACATAGGCTTTCAATTAGGATCGTCCAATCAGCAGAGAGAGCTCCTGACGACTGAGGGGACACACCTGGACACACCTGGACACACCTGCAACACGCAGGCAGCAGCTAATGAGCTGGAACAGCTGTCTAGAAGGAAAAGAGGGTTGTCTGGAGAAAGACTAAACATGAAGAACCAGTCCAGGATGGAGGAGGAGCGGCTGGAGGTAAGGGTGCAGCCTTGCTATTGACATGCTAATGCTAATGCTAACACTGAGCTCAGTGGACATGGTGTTAGGTGGAACATTGGTAATATCGTTGCTGCTGCTGCATGACGAGCAGGACAGAAGTTATTCTAATGACAAATAAAGAAAACTAATTGGTTAATTGTTTGTCTTTAAGCCAAAAAGGAATATTAATGCACTTCATTCTGTTTGGTTTTGTTGGTGCGAAAGCATCAATTGCACCAAATGTCAAAGGTTTGTGTGGCCCCTTTGCTCAAACAAGCTAATTATTTCATAGTCTACCTAGTGGGTCTCTGGAACAATGTTCATCCTGTGTGACCTCATTCATTAGTGAAAATAGTGCGACTCTGGAGTCTATACGTTGGTATAAAAACACCAAAGGACAGTGAACCTTGGTTCAGCATATGACAAACGGACAGATTAGTTTATTGTGAGTTTTTATAGGTTTCCTCCTACCAATAAAATGTGTGATTAACAGCAGTGCTGGCTGTTATTAGTTTAGCATTATGCTAACTGTGAACAATCACTCTTCTGTGGTCATGTGATTAATTGTTTGCTGTAGCTGTTGTAGTGATTTGGAGCTGTGTGCTGTAGTAGCTTGCTATGTTCCCAGCAAACATTTCAAAGTGGGTGATTTCTGGCTTTTCTTTTTTTAAAATTAGTTTAGCATTATTCTAACAGTGTGCAAATATCCTCCTGTGCTCCAACTAGCTGCATATTAATGCTGTGTGTTGTAGTAGCGTGCTAGCTCGCACATGCACGGCAGACAGAGCAAACTTATATTCCTTACTTCATGCTATGTTCGTGTCTCTCCTTGAATCCTGTGTTTGAGGATTTTGACGTGCTCTGATGCTCTGATTGGATGAGTTCATGTTAAACTCGAAACACACCTCCATGAATAATTCCTGACCCTTCAACCCCGTCTGCAGTTTGCTCTGCTCTTCACCAACTGAGCGTTTGCGTTGTCAAAGTGAAGCCTGATGAGTTTTGAACTGGAAGATATTATATTTAACAACAGAACACTACTGTACGCGCTCCACTTCTCTGTTGCCGTGTTTGTAATGAGTGAAATGAGCTCATCTTGGATTAAAAAAAGAAAGAGTCACGTAATTGAACAGAGACCGAGTGGAGTCGGCCGTCTGATGCGACTCCAAGTTTGTTGGTTCTCGGGCCTCAGAACTGTCGGACTCGGCGCTTCTCATTTGTTTGACGATAACTGGACCCCTCCTCGGTCCAGAGCCGCGTCCAGGCAGCTTTCAGCCCAAATCTGGTCCTGGTGGAACCGGCTGTCGGCTCCAATCGAGGCCCCGCGACGGAGCCGCGAGGCTGGACTCACAGAGGGAGCTTTATACCCGTTAAAAATCACCCCCTACGAACTAAAAAAAACAAAAAAGGGAGGAGGACTTTGAACTTGCTGCCCATCGGTATCTGTTACAACATCTGGCAGATGTGGAAACAGAAGAAAAGGGACTCGAGGGTTCCAAAGTAAGAATACAAATCCAGTCAGCTGTTCTACTGCTGATCTAAACAATAATCTAACAATGACGCTGTGATGCACATTCTTAGAATACTTAAAACTTCGCTGTAAACGATTATTACTGCAGATCTCTGTGTATTTCACAAGAAGTCTCAGTAGTCAGAGTCATTGTATTATAAATGTTAATCACTAAATACTACTGACAGTAATTACAGCAGATATCTGGATAATTGTGGCCAGTTAGCAACTATAAATTTTACGGTAATAGTTTTACAGTGTAAAAACACAAAATAGTTATGTTTTTATGCACCTTTTCTTGTTTGCATTTTCAAAAAAGCCAGAAATTTCTGCCCAAAAATTCGCCGAATTTTTTTTTTTTACAATTGGAGTTGCTGGAATTTGTCAATGTATTTTTTTTTTTTTTTTTAATAAATCATGACTGATTTGAAAAAGTATTTGATTTTAGTTAACTGAGTTACTCCACTACATGAGTAGATGCCAGGAAAAATAACTATCGTGCTTTTTTACGAAGTTTCTGTTTTTGGCGTTTTGAGTTAGTGAGAAATAAAGTCGCAGCTAAAGCTCGTAACTAACCATTTTTAAATGTTTTTTTTTTTTTAATAATTATTCCTAACACCGAAATGTATATTTTTTAAAACGAGTTAAAAAAAAATCTGAAGCATAGTTTTTGCTAACTAGCATCGATAATCGGATGTCGGGCATCGACCGTTGCCATGGATACCTTCGCTGCTCTTTTATGACGTAATCCCGCCCCTCTACTCTCACTCTCCCAAAAAATCGCGAAACAATAATGAATGGGAGCATGCATCAATTTGCATTTTGTCTTCATCAATGTGCAATTCACACAATACGCGCCTTAAAATTTCCGAAAATAAGCTAACAGCTAAAAAAAGCTTCGGCTTTGATGATACTCACATATGTGTGATGTCACACTGTCAGACAGGAAGTGGATGGCTGGTTAAAGCGTGTGTGTGTGTGTGTGTGTGTGTGTGTGTGTGTGTGTGTTCTATCTTCGCGAGGATCTCTAACTGTTTCTTCTCATAATAAGAAAACGTTATTTTTGCGTTTCATTCAATGACTTTTGTTTGCTGGACGCCGCTCGGTGTTTTCGCTCCGGACCGTCGGCCAGTCCCGGCTCAGCGCCTCCTTTTCCTTCTTCAGGCCGCGTTTGAACCCGGGGCTGCTGCTAATTAATCAGCGTGTTTGCTTCTTCTTCTTCTCCCCCGGTGGGCTGGAAACGCCGGTGTTGTCGTTCAGGTCTGCCGGGGACGGACCGGCCTCGCCTGGTCGCGTCGCCGTTGTGTTTGGGACGTAATCAATGCGGCGACGGCGGAGGATGTTGGTTTAAAGACGGAAACGTCAACAGGCGCTTAAGTGCGGCTCGTTAATCCCATTAACATGCGTGAAAGTGTGTGTTTGTTCAGCTAATTGGGCCGAATTATTCAATTTGTCCGCTTTTTTGGAAGCCATGTTTGGATAGCTAATTTGTGGGGAACATTTTCCACAAAGAGAAGGAGGACAGGGCTGCCGTGTGAGTTCAGGGGAAAATAAACCAGATCATGGAGAGAGAAACGGAATCTAAATGTAGAACAAGCACTGGCACAAATACGCGTTTAATGTAATAAGAGAGAGACGAAGAATCTGACATCATCTCTGCTATAAAACACACGACACCAGCAGGGACACAAGTCACACTGAGAGCACGCTGCAGAAAGTAAACCAGAACACGCAACATACATAACGAGTTATTAACAATTAGTCCAATTACGAGTAGTAGGAGCTTCAATTATGGGTTATAAAACAAGGTTAATATATGTAAGGTCAAAAATGAGATAAAAGGTAAATATAAGTGAAGTTCAACAAATTATGGGACAATGCCAAGAATGTTCCTTAAACTAGTTTAACCCTTTAAAAAATGTTGTTGTTCAAATGCAGCACTTTTTTTTGATGTTTTCTGTCAAAAATCGGACATTAAAATGACAATAAACCAATATTAAGTAAAAATGTACATTATGAAAAAGCTGATGAATGCTTCTTTGAACTGTATTTTAAAAAGTTTTTAACGTTCTCATTTTGCCAAACATGATTTTCCATCGACCCTTTGACTAGATTAATACATTTTCCCTATTGAAAATGTAATAGGCCAATAACGTAATAAAAGAATTGATAAGGTAATAACCTGCTGCCTATAATCTAATAACTTTTCATGTTATTAGCTCAGTTATTACAGTTGAATAAATAAAATCTTTACTAAAAGTTCAACCCAAAGTTATTTTTTCAGCACTTTTATTATGTTTTTGGCCTATTACATTTTAAAAATGTATTAATCATTTAATATAATCAGTTTTTCACTTTTTAAGAGACAGTTTTAAGAAGCATGCATCAGGTCTCTTAAAATGTACATTTTGTGTTATTTAAATTTTTTGTCCATTTTTGAACAAAAATCTTTTGATTATGTGATGCTTTTAAATAATAATATTTTCAAATGCCGGTAATGTAAAAAAAAACAAAAAAACTCGTAACTTACCCTCTTTTAATGCTTCTTTTTATTCCTAACACCGAAATTCAGATTTTTTAACTAGTTAAAACTTTTTGCTCAATTCACACAATCCACGCTAAAATGTCCGCAAATAACTGCTAACGAAAAGAAAAGTGTTATTTTTTCTTTATTTGGCTTTGATAAAAATGTAAATGATGTAATGATGTAAAAAAACACATTTTTCACATTATCGGCCGTTATTAAAATAGAGGCTGCTACATAAAACATAAGAAAAGTCAGAATTTGAGATAAAAAGACAAAATGATAGAATAAAATAAGTCTTCACTATATGTTTGTGTTGAGTTATGGTGAAACTATTTATAAAAAAAAAAAAGCACCTGAAAGTCTTAGAAATGCTAAATATGTGCAGCAGGCTGAAGCTTCAGGCTGCTGGCTGCTGGTTTTACAGACTTCGCGAACGCTTCCTTTAGCAACAGCCCCGCATCCGACACCTTTTCATCCCGAGCAGATTGATGTGAACATCTGCAGACGGTCAAGGACGCTTCCTGACGGAGGACTGCAGCCGTCCACCCTGTCCTCCATCAGGCTCTCAACAAATACCTTCAAATACCTTCAAATACCTTCAAATACCTTCAAATACCTTCACGGCAAAAACACCAGGAACGCGGAGCTGCAACGGATTCTCTGAATGAACTTTACATAGTACTGCAGTACTTTTACTGCATTCGCTCACAATGCTCATGTACTATACTGCAGTACTTTTACTGCATTGGCTCATAATACTAATATAATGTACTTTGACTAGGAGTTAGTATGTCAGCTTCTAATAATCATGTACGAGACTGCAGTACTGCAGCTACATCACTTGATAAAACTCATGTCCTTGTATTGCATTACTTTATATCACCTCATAATACTCATGTACTTTTACTGCAAAACTTTAGCCCCATTATATTTATATCTTAACCCAATACTTAACTTCCATGCATTTTACTGCATCAGCTTACAATACTTTTGTACTTTACTGCAATACTTTAACTATGAGTAAGCATGTCACATTACTGCAATAACTTATCTGCATCGGCTCAGAATACTTAAGTACTTTAACTAGGAGTAAGTATGTCAACTTATAGTATTCATGTACTTTAATGCAATACTTAAACCACATAACCTGATAACAATTCAAGTCCTTTTATTGCATTACTTTATATCACCTCAAAATACTTGTGTACTTTTACTGCAATACTTGAACTACATTAGCTCATAGTGCTTATGCACTTTTGTACTTTTGTTTGTTTGTAATACTTTTGTAATACTTTTACTGCATCAGCTCACAATACTTTTGTACATTACTGCAATACTTTAACTATGAGTAAGCACGTTGACTTGCTGCAATACTTTAACTACATTAGCTCAAATTGCTCATTCATTTTACTGCATCAGCTCATAATACTCATGTACTTTACTGCAATACCTAAAATAGGAGCAAGTATGTCAACTTATAATAATTATGTACTTTATAGCAATACTTTAATTGCATCACCTCATCATAGTCATGTATTTTACTACTTTACTGCATTCGTTTAACTAGAAATAATTATGTCGACTTATAATAATCATGTACTTTATTGCAATACTTTAACCACATCAATGCATAATACTCATTTTACTGCATCAGCTCATATTACTCATGTACTTTTACTGCAATACTTAAACCCCGTTGACTGATTATACTTATATCTTGACTACAATACTTCAACTACATGAGCTCATATTGCTCATTTTTTTACTGCATCAGCTCATCATACTCATGTACTTTTACTGCAATGGTTTCACTACACTAGCTCATAACAGTCTTGTACTTTTCCTGACTTTTATTTGGCAATTTTACTGCAGTATCGTTGACTTGTCGCCATGCCGACATCTGGACAGATGTTGGGGTGGATTTTAGACTTTAGAACGCCAACGGATCACTGCAGAGCCGTAGTATTTTAGACTCGTAGTATCCTGCGTTTTTCTGGGTATTTGCCGCATACCCGTGATGACACGTCGGTAGAGGAGCAGTATCCTGGAGCCGGAGCCAGGGCCTCTCCCAAAACAAGGAAGAGCGGCTTTCAGCGCGGCGCTCCACGCCCAGAGAGAGTAACCCGAGATCACACACACACACACACACACACACACACACAGATCAACAGCTTCAATTCTGCGTCCCACCGAGGATCCCGTCACATCACTGATTCAGATTCTGACCTGTTCCAATGGCTGCAAATAACCAATATATTCATATTAAATTGTCATTTTCATCATAACAATCTGCTTTTATGTGTTGAGTTCAACCGACAGGCCAGAACTGGTCTGAATGAATTAAGAAAATAAACTGCTGATTAATTTATCAGCATCCAAATGAATCAAATCAGGCAGATATTGATCAATTTCCAGAGATTTTACCACAGCTCAACACTGGAGACTTGCATATGTGAAATTCTTCTTTTCTTAAATGATCGAGACAAAAATACTACAATAAATGGACAAAAAGTCTGGATTTAACTCATTTGTATTAATCTTTGTTTGTTTTCTAACTAAACAACGTCTTGTTTAGTTCAACAGACCAGAACTATATGAAATTATTTTTTTTAAATGGTAGAGAAAGAAAAATACTATGACAAAATGATGACAAAAAGTCACAATTATGACGTAAAAGACTAAATGAAATAAGCATCCAATGTCCAAATGAGTCAAATACAAAGGTTATATATATATATATTTTTTTTAATTAAATGATTTAATTTTTATTTTACAGAAATTTCAGTGCTAAAAGTCTTTTTGTGATACAATTATGACATTTTTGTTTAATTTGATCAACAAACCAAATAAGAATCAAAACATCTGAGAAGCCAAAAACATTTTTTTTGCATTGAAATATATGCCAAGTAATTTTATGATAATCAATTATTCGCCTAATTATCAATTATTAATTATTTATTTCAGGTAAATCAATCAAATTTTGTGGCTTCAGCTGTTATTTCAATGTCTACATGTCTCCTGCTGCTAGTTTTCCTGCATACTGAGACTTACCACACATGCACATTTACAGAATATTTGTGTAATTTTATTTATTTATTATCGCCAGTCGCTGCGGTTTTAAAAACTGAGGAGTTCACGACTTGTTTGCGGGTTAAAAATAGAAAAGATGGGACACGCTATCGGACGTGGAATCGCACACGAGCTCATTAGGAGCGTTAACGCGCTGCGGTTGTTTTGGGTGGAAGCTGCTCTCAGCAGGACGCACTAATGAACACCACCCGTTTTATCAGCAAATCCGCTTCTAGTAAAAAACAAAAAAAACTCCCATAAAGTCTAAACAAGTTATGATCGAAACTCCGATGACTGATTTGTAACTTGTTTAATCCGGTTAAATTTGGCTTTATTTGGTTTGGATTTCCTCCTCGGGATGATTCATCCTTCAATCAAACTTTATTCGTAGAGGTGATTTACCTTTACAAAGTTCTCATTACAAACATGGAGCTTCTGGTCTCAGCTGCTTCATCAGATCCTGAATCAGTTGAAGTTGTTTCTACATTAGTAAGATTCAAAGACTTGAAGTAACTTTGCATATGGAAATAAATCAGTCTCAGCAGATTTAGAAATTCACTCTCACTGTGAACTTCCCAGATTAACATGGAGATATAATCCCTCCACCTGGTCCCAGGTGTGCCTCATGGCTCCGCCCACCTGGACTCACCTGGAACTCCTCCAGGGACCTAACCCCCCTCAACTGGCTCTTTTCTGCCTCTAAAGTTTTGCAGCCTTTTCGTCACGTTGGTTCTGCACAGCAGATGCTTTCATTTTGAGCTCATAAACGAAGGGAATATTCACTTTTATCGTCCGTTTCTGGAGCAAACCTGAGCCAGGCCGATGAGGTCACCCCGCGACCTCTGACCCGTGCTCAGTCAGCAGGCCATAAATCTGCCGGTGCGTGCCGCTCGGTGGCCCCCGCCCACGGGGGCGCCGACAGCCGGGCATGTCCGCACGCTCCGCACAAAGACGAGAAGCGGCGGTATAAATAGCATCTTATCACCTCATCGACCAATCAAATCAAAGCGCTTTCCGATGATGTCATCCTCGAAGGGAGGGGGGGGGGTATTAATAAACCGAGCACGGTAAACATCCTGCCGCGCTCGCCTTCTTAACGACGGATTATGTAACTCCTTCCACCCGTCATGTCGTGGACGTAAAGTCGGCCTCCCGCTGCGGTCCTGTTTCTCGCCGCGCTGACATCATCTCCCACGGCGACGGGTGAGAGCGGACAGGTTGTTACAGGTTGCGTGAATCGGACAGGAAGCAGACATCAGGGCTGTGTTTTCTCCTTCGTGCTGCTCGGACTCTGCTTCACTCTGTTGGTTTCTCTGCAGGAAACTTAGACCTGACCTAACAAGCACAATGGAGGAAACATGCAGCTGTTTGTTTTAATTAAGCATCTTGGTGAAGAAGTGATAATGGACCAATGAGAAGAGTCTAGTGTAGTTGTTTGTTTTTTTAAGCAAAAAAATTATTAATTCATCTTCAAATTTATTTAAGTAAGTAACAATGACATGTCCTTTCCAGCTGCTGTCAATCAAACACTAACAGACACGCCCCCTTAGCTGCTGTCAATCAAACACTAACATAGACACGCCCCCTTAGCTGCTGTCAATCAAACACTGACAATGACACGCCCCCTCCAGTTGCTGTCAATCAAACACTGACAATGACACATCACCTCGAGCTGCTGTCAATCAAATTCTAACAATGACACGCCCCCTCCAGTTGCTGTCAATCAAACAATGACGATGACACGCCCCCTCCAATTGCTGTCAATCAAACAATGACAATGACACGCCCCCTTCCAGTTGCTGTCAAATACCAACAATGACATGTCCTTTCCAGTTGCTGTCAATCAAACACTGACAATGACACGCCCCCTTAGCTGCTGCCAATCAAGCAATGACAATGACACGCCCCCTCCAGTTGCTGTCAATCAAATGCTAACAATGACACGCCCCCTCCAGTTGCTGTCAATCAAATTCTAACAATGACACGCCCCCTCCAGTTGCTGTCAATCAAACACTGGCACCGACACAGCCCTCTTGTTGGCTGAGGAAAAAAAAAGACCATTTCTAAAATATTTTTCTTCCTTTTTATACACAATATCTTAATATTTAGAAAGCATATATAGAAATATATAGATAAAACTAAATCGTGATTCCTAGTAATCTGATATTGATATTTCTTGTATAACAATCAGACATTTGGCCTTTAAAGGGCCGTTTTTCTGCAGATCTACTTTCTGCCCTGAGTTTATCGACGTTAATCTTCAACGCGTTTATCAGATTGTTCCCTCGCGAGACAAAACAAGAAGCTGCTGAGGACAGGGTGGCAGCCGCTCGCTAATCACACATCAGAGTCCAGGAAACAAACGCCGCCGCCGTCCTGCAGCTGCGACATCACATGTAGCTGCAGCTCGCCTCCACAGCACGGCGTCGGCTGCCGTGACGTCCCGCGAGGATCCCCCCTCGCTCCCTGGACCCTATGAATGAACAAGTGTTTCATGTGGAAATTGTTATTCTAACCACATACATAAGTGTTTCAGGGCTGTTATGGAAAAGTAATTGGCGCAATTACCAGAGGAGGGGGGGGACATGTGTCAGAGGGTCGGGGGCTTTCCCAGAACACAAACTTTTCCTCCGCCACGGCGTGGAAACGGCACGGAGACACACAAAGATGTGAAACGTGATGTATCACTCTGCTGCTGTTTTCTGAGGAGGAGATGCACGGCAGAATGTTTGGTCGCAGCGACACATGGTAAATATCTGGATATATCACGGTGGATTTGTTAAATAAAACTAATGTTCTTTTCCCCTTGGTATAATATAAGTGAAAAAATGAGGATGTAAAAAAAATTTAGATTTGAGATAAAACAGGATTTGGATTATACTCCACTAAAGGACAGGCAGGAAAAAGTTCACATCAAATTAGAATAAACACAAGTTCAAGAGTCCATTATCAGTGTGTCTGAAGGCCTGTCGTCGCCTCTGATTGGTTTTCCAGACACCTCGCCCAGACAGATGTGCACGGCCGACCTTTGACCCCGTCACAGCAGTCTAAAAATAAACTCGGCTGACTCAATAAACATCTGCGCTGCAGGTCCGGATCCACCACTCTCCACTGTGTGAACATCACTCGTGGGAACCTGCCGCTCGCCGCGTTTCTCAGATGAGACGAAAAAACAAGGATTCTGCGCGTTCTGTGAATAGCAGAGCGTCGGACAGACAGTAGACTGGTCTGTCTGCGTAAAGAGAGAGAGAAAGAGGTAAAACACGACTCGCCTCACACCTGCGAACATCTGACCAATCACTGCCTGAAGTGGGCGGGGCTATATCTTCCATTTTTAAAACTAATGTTTTGATAAAAGTGGAAGAAAGTTAGTGGCAAAAAAAGCATAAGACAAGGTAGTAGTGGTATAGCCATCATCAAAAAGTCTTTTATTATATACTGTATAATGATGACTAGGAGTTTTTATGTTCCGTAATTTCTTATTTAGATTAGTAATGGCGTCTAAATGACCTCAAATGGCGATTATAGATTGAAATTTGATTTATGAACAATTCAGCTCAAGAACAGCCTCTCTGAACCTTTTGTGTTGGTTAAACCTTTATTATTTTGCAATGTAGGGTATTTAGTAGGGATGCACCAATGTGAAAATTTCGGCCGATATCGATATCCGATATACATATCGGCAGTCACTGCTGATATCGATATTTGCCGATATCGATATATGTAGAGAAAAAAAGTTTTCTGTAGTGTCACAAATTTAGTACAGACCAGAAAAAACACTGTACATTTGAAAAGCACAACAGTGCTCTTTATTTAAAGGAAGGCTCACTGTAAAACTGTCATGTGGTTAGAGGAAGTACGGCGGAGCGGACCCGATGGAGCTCCGCGAAGGCGGCGACGTCGGCGGCCGCGGCGGAGGAGGGGGAGGAGGCGGCCGGCGATGAGAAGGCGGCAGGACGGCGTCCGACACCCCAGAGCAACGTTCCGCGCATTTTTTTTTGTCTTTTCGGGCGATGCGATGTGACGGAGGAGCCCGCTAGGGCCAGCTAGCTTAGCGCGTCGCCGAGAGACACGCAGACAATTGTTGACACATCGGCCAGAATTTGTTGACGTCGGACCGATACCGATGAGTTAAAAAACGTGACATATCGGCCGATATATATCGGTTGGCCGATATATCGTGCATCACTAGTATTTAGCTGTCCAATTTTATATCATTGGGATATTTTACAGCTTTAAAGTGAGGGCTGTTCTGTTTGGGAACCAAAGGGAGACAATTAAATGATAAATAGACCCAAATTACCCATAAGGACCTACAGTGTTGTTACACTGGTGTAACAAGAACGTTGGTTCCCCCAGACTCTTCATTATGAGGTTTTATGTCTGAACTTAACTCATTAAGTCTTAAAGTGACATAAACTAATCTAACTAATAAGGATCTTATTGGTTAAACTGGAAGCGTCACTTTGTTAATCTCGAGCCGTTTCATGTTTGACCCATGCAGGAGTTTTCCTGTAACTCGGGGATTCTCCTCCTCACGTTCTCCTCAGAACAGGAACCACAGCTCAGTGGGTTCGTTAGACGTGTGTGTGTGTGTGTGTGTGTGTGTGTGTGTGTGTGTGTGTGTGTGTGTGTGTGTGAACACATGATAATGCTCTGGGCCTGACGGCCACGAAAATAAGGATCATAAAGGACAAACGCAGCGGGACGACGGCGCCCAGACCGCCTCCGTTTTATAGGGCGGCGCTGTGAAGTGGGCCGCCGCTTCTCGCCTCATACTCAACCAAATTCAGAAATTTCTGTTCGGATCAGTCCAATAGACATTAAAAGTCGGGAAAATAGGCTCCAGGTCGAAAAATGACGAAATCCCCCCCCCCCCTCTTTAATTGGACTACTTAGCTCCTAAAACCTTTCAATTTATTATCCCAGTGACTTGTTTTGTCGCTGAAAAAAAAGAAACTCTCCGAGCATTAATTTGTTAAAAAGCTCCTGGTTTGAGTATTTTTTTTTTTTTTTTACCTTCGTGGGGGCAAAACGAACACGGGACGTAAATATGATTTCAACAAGGAGTTTATTCTCCTGCTGAAGAAAGCCTCCACAGATTATTTTACACCTGAACCTCCACATGTGGCTCCTCTCTCTGCAGCCACACATTGGCTTTGATTACTGTAATTGGCCATGAGGCCCAGCAGAGAACAGCAGGTCTCAGGACCCGGCAGGACCAGTAAAAAGTACCCACTCACTAAAGCCATTAACCCTGTCATAACGAGGAGGAGGTGGGGGGGCAAAGTGCTCCACTTAAAGACCACCTCCCAATTAGCTGCGTGAAGAAAAGCCGGGCGGCCTCTTACCTCCATGTTAAAGGAAATAAAAGTGGAGAGGACGAGGCACAAAAGAGTGTCTGTAGCAGGAAACGCCGGCCAACGAAAACACTTTGCCTCATGTCCAAATCAGAACCACATGACGGGGGGAAAGGAGCAGAACGAGCCGTAACGAGCAGGAGGTTCTACTTCCTGTCTGCTGATTGGGGACGGGGGGGGAATGGACACAGCGGGGGGTCGGACGGCCAATGAGCTCGCTGGGGGCCAATCACGTTCTATGAGCAGGTACATTAACCACCAAATATTTGTCCACCAATTGGAAGATTGGTGAGATATTTGGGTATAGCACTATGAACAGATGATTGAATTTTGGTTGGATTTCTGTGGTTTGGTAACATTGCGGTAAATGGACCTCCAAACAGGCGCCATGGTTTGTGGTCACCTGGTGGTGACGTTTGCACTTGGTTGTGGACTGTGTGTATTCAGTACGGGACACTAATGTTGGGTGGGAGTCACAATGTGCTTCATGGTGGTCTATGTGATGTGTTTTTGAGCTGCAACGTTGGTTTGTTAATGTGTGAACGATTAGATCCTCATGATGATCAGGTGGCACCTTAGCTGTAGGAGGATCTTCATCCTCCATTTTTCAATATCGCTCTAATGTAGGGGTCACCAACCCTGGTCCTGGAGGGCTACCATGGGTGCAGGTTTTTGTTCCAACCAGGCAGTAACACCTGATTCTACTAAT
This sequence comes from Eupleurogrammus muticus, assembly GCA_036785175.1. Classification (NCBI taxonomy): domain Eukaryota; kingdom Metazoa; phylum Chordata; class Actinopteri; order Scombriformes; family Trichiuridae; genus Eupleurogrammus; species Eupleurogrammus muticus. The sequence goes on along the minus strand of JAYKQN010000022.1, from coordinate 16,590,682 downwards.
TAACCACTAGTGCCCTTGCTAAGGACCTCCATTGGTAGAATCAGGTGTGTGTCAGGTGACCCCTGCTCTAATGCATCTCAAAAAGGCATAAAAACGGCTTAAAAAGATTATTTGTTAAAATCTCATCTCAATCTCAATCCTATATTTACCATGAACACTTTTGTGACGCATACAGGCAGTAGAAACCACTGAGAACAAACTGAACTAACAACTATTGACTGGTAGTCAATTAATTCATTATTGAAATAATGAATGGATTAGTTGTTCTTGTTGTTGTACATGTCTTTTTTTGTCCAGACCAACAAAGATCATCAGTTTACTATCATAGAAGAATAAAGAAAACAGGAAATAATCAGATTTGAGAATTTGGACATTTCTTCCTAAAAATTAATTTCAAATCAATCAATTAATTGACTAATCGTTGCAGCTCTGAACGACATTACGGTGTCCTCAGCCAAATCAAAAGTCCCTTTGAAGGCCTGGTTTTGTTAATCTGTCCAGGGTCTCCTAAAGAATCTCCAGATCTGAAAACCAGGTTTGGCTCCCCCCCCCTAAGAAAAACGTTCTCTTGTGACAAACAGCTGAATTAACGTAGCGTCCCGTTTTATGTTTCTCTCATCTGTTCCTGTTCCTGTGAGGGGGGGAACTATCTTCGGCGGTTTATTTGGCTCATTTCTCCCAGCACGGCGTCCCGCAGCAGCTGTGAAGGAGGACGGATCGGAGGAGCTTCTGGACCGACGTGGACCCGGCCGTCCTGTGTGGCCGCTTATTTTTCTTAACGGGGCTCCGGCGTTTTAAACACACGAGTCCTCAGTGCGGCGGTGGAAGTTCCCCCCCCCCCGAAAAAGAAAAAACAAAAAACAGGCGGCCTGACCTCAGCTGGATGAACCTGACCCCGTCCTTTTAAAGACAGACGCGTCTTTCTTCCTGCCGGCGACGGCTCATCACACACTTCACCTGGAGGTGTATTTTTAGAGAGGAAACACGGCGTAAAGAGCTCATTAATCAACGAGGAGCTAAATTTAGTTTCCAGAGACTGACCCAGGACCAGAGCTGGAAAAAGCATCGGATTCCATACTTAATAATTAATAATAAAAGAAAAAAAATCAAGAGAAACATGAATTTAATTGTGTTTTACATTCACAGATAAGTTAATGTCACCTCAGCAGCAGGAGGAGGAGCGTTGGGTGGATGGATCGGTGCTTTGGTTCATGGACGGCAGCTGGAAAAGTCGCGGGAGGCTTCTCGTTCGACATTTTTTTTTCCCGTCATGTCGCGCATTGCTGCAACAACACAGCCGCACAGTCACATCGTGCCGGTGGAACCTGCATTTCCAGTCAGGAGCTGACCTTTTCAGTCCTCACTTTCCTGCATGTGTGAGAAGGATTTTTTTTTTCTCGGCGTTCGCCAAATGGTTCGTTCGAACCAAAAAGCGCAAAATTCCATTTGTTTTGGTTGGTGTGAAAGCAGCAATCGCACTAAATCAAGTGGACAGATGTGACCTCGGTCCACTTGATTCCACACCAAATAACAAAATGAGAAACTGATTTATCTGCATGAGATTAGGCGCTATGCATGACTTATTTTACAATTGGATTTTTTTTTTGCCAAGAATGTGAATACAGAGAATCTAATACACAAAATTAAGGGCAAGTAGCAACGTTTTGCTCCATTACGAGTCACAATTGGCGCTTGTTTCTACTGGAAGATAACCATCGGTCAAACAATCAATTGGATCAATTCTGGTTCATTTGCAAGTCTAGTCTAGAGCCTATATACTAATAAGTAAAAATGACTTAATTGCTTATAATTCAACCAGTGGTTTACTAGAACACACTGTGCGAGGTCACACAAACGTGGGAAAGTTCAGTATAAAACGAACACATTCAAGTTAGTCATATCAATAATATTTAGTAATTAGTTTTGTAATTGTGTGTGAAGTAAGGGAGAAAAGTGCGCCACAGTGAAGACGATGATGTGAAAACCAGCGACTTTGGCGGCTTCGCCGGCTGAAGAGGTGCGACGGTTCATCGGCGGCGTCTGGGAAGTGTCACCACACACTCACTTATTGGCTTCAGCGACAGCGAAGACGCTGCAAAGGCCCCGAGCCGCCCACCTGTCCAACAACCACTCCATACTCATGATATTAGCTCCTATATTAGAGAGGATGGCTCCCGGCTGTCTGCGGGGGCTCAGGCCGTCCTCGGGGGGAAATGAGGTATTCAGGAACGGATTGGAGAACAGACAATTGATAAGTCACCTGGGAAGCTGCAGAGGACGTCCAGCGGCCGATCGCCTTACACGAGCTGCAACAGACGAGGAGCAGACAAGGGGGAGGAACCTTTCACGAGGAGCTTTAACGGGAAATTTAAAGGCAGAGGCATGATGCTTTGAGGAAATCCTCATGTAAGCCATGAATATCTGGTTCATTTCTGCACGTCGCTGCAGGGGGCCGTTACTCTGAGCTGGTATAACTCAAACCACAATGCATCATAAACCATCTAAAGATGCCAAGAGATAAGTCACAACTGTTTTTTTCCTTCTTCCAGTGGACAGACAGTGAATGTCGTTATCTAAATGGGTAGTGAGCAGTTCCTATATTAATAATAAAACTGTCCTCGCCAAGCTATGGTGCTTCAAATTTGTGAAAATGCTGCTAAATGCAATAAAATCATTTGTAAAAAAGGTCAGCAAACAACCGGCTGGTCACTTTAACATTGAACATTGGGCTTAATGTAAATTTCAGAGAGATTTGTGAAGCAATTTACATATTTTACTGTTATTTCTAAATTATAAGCTGCTATTTCTTTCACATGCTTTGAACCCTGATGCAGTTTATTTATAGAGTTATACAGCTAACGGCCACCAGGGGGCTCTCTGGCAGGACAATAGTTATTATCTTAAGATGTTTAATTTCAACAATTAGAAAAGTGACTTTTTTAGTAAGCGGTAAAAAGACGAAGATTATTTTAAGGAGCTGTGCTAAAGGCACTTTTTGTTGAAAATCACATTTACCTTATTTACAACAGAGAAGATGGGGGTGCGGTTAGAAAAGAGCGGTACAGACTGTGGCATTTAATTGTTTAATATATAGTATTTGATTGATTTACAGTACTGTGGCTGTTCTCTCTCTGTGTGAGAGGACACTAGGAACATCTATGTTGCCTCATCGAGTGCAGTAATTTTTTTGTTGGTTAATTTAGTTTGTCCAGCTTAAATTCAGTTGCGCTCAATAGTCTAGAAATTACGGTAATCATGTTTTAGTCCTATGGGCAGGACAGCAGGAGCCTCTGTGTGTTTTTTACTTTCATTTTACAGAATTGTGGGCCATTACATAAGACATGGTAGTTAGAATCTGTGTACCAATTTTATTTAATATCTTTACCCCATCTGTGTTGCGTGCACTTTATTAGCAAATCAAATCGATAAATGACTATAATGAAACAGTCGGGTTAATGGTGAAAAATTGGCCAAAAATGAGACAACACAGCAGAGAACACATCTCATTGTTTCTTTTATAAACAATTGCTGCAGCCTGTTATAAGAGCGGAGGAGCTATAACAATAATTACTGTAATTATCATTATTATTTATGTGTCAACCTAACAAACAACAGGCCTTCTGTTCGTTAGGTGATTCTACGGATTGGTGAATAGTTTTTACCTAACAGGACGGGACAGACGTGAATCCTCCTGACCTCAGCAGCCGCAGGCCATGCAGCAGGACTCCAAACTTTTAATTCCTGTTAATTGCCGACTGATTCTTTTGTCTTTAACGCCTAGTTAGTCTGTTAATTCTGCTGCAGGCGAGACGACAGCTCGTCAGGATGATTGACAGGTGTTGTCGGGGTGAAAAGTTGAGCGAGACAAACAGAACTGTGCATTGCACTTTTGATGTGTGAGTAACTCTCCTGTTTTAGAGCCTCATCACGAATCAAAGGGAAAGTTTATTGTGTGAAATAGAACATGTAGGTTATAGATTGTTTCATTTAGAAACATGTACATTAAAATGTAATAAACACAATTTACATACAAACAGATCAAAACACATACAAATTAATCAGTTCACAATTAAAAAAGCATTAAATATTAGATAAAATCAATATATTTTGTATTAAAAGTTTAGTTTTGTTGCATTGACAGATCTTCTATATCATGGTGTCTACACTTCATACTCATAATCTGTGCCGTATGCTCCCTGCTCACACTCTCACAGTAACTCTACCAAAAAAAAAGATATTTTGATTGTCGTTTGTTGATTTGAGTGCGTACAGTTTATGTGATGGAAGACTCTTCCTTCATCATCATCATCACCATCACCACTCAGTCACATTGATTTTTCTCAGGGGTCAAAGTGAACCGGTGACCGACCCCGACCCCCCATAGGAGCAGCGCTTACTGTCGAAACGCCATCATGAAACTGGAGCTCTTAATCCTAACCGTTCAAGGCAATAAAGCGGCCCATTAATACCGTCCCTCCACTTCGCCACCACCTCCACCTCTCTTCTCCTCCTCTGGCCCGTGCGGCATGCGATGGTTTTTCCAGCGTTGAATCGCCGGCCAGCAGCACCTTTTGATCCTGCTCATCTACGCGTGTCCCCGTCTGCCCGCACTTTTCCCCTGCAGCCGTCCAACCCGGCAGGCCTCAAACTGCTCCACGGAGAGCGCCGGGGCGACTGAACCCAGACGAGGTGAGGGACTCCTCCAAGCCGCCCTGGAGCTCCAGCATTCATCCCAAATGCTTTTATCAGCTGCTAAATGGGATTCCAGCGCCGGGCCAAATGACCTAATATATATAGCGTGCCTGAGCGCTTCCCCGCTGCCGTAATACATCAGCGCAGAGTCGACGAAGGGGCTCTGTTTACAGTAGAGCTGCCGCTTGCCTCGGCTGCCTCCTCTCGCGGGTTTTATCGGTCCTGGTGGAGGGATTGTCTTTTCCATTGGCCGCCGCCTCTCGCAGATCAGAGGCGGCTCGCACACGGGACGGGCTGAGAGTTCCACATTAGCGTCCCGGTTATGCTTTAAAAAGTCGAAGGCGAAAAGTTTAGCTTAGCTTTAAAAAATGGCTGGTCTCACACGGAAATTCCGGGAATCTCTTCGTCTGTCTTTCCGGGCGTTCCTCACATTTTATACTCAACTGTTCAATCGATGGATTTCACAGGGTCATTCCTATGTTCCATAATCCCATTGTTCTCTAATTCCTGTGTTCCCTCAGGCCTCTGTTTTCCTATCCCTATATTCTCTAATCGAGATATGCCCTAAACCCTGTTCCCTAACCCCTGTTTCCTAATTCCTATATTCCCTCAAATCTGTTCTCTAATCAATATGTTTCTTCAGATCTAGGTTCCCTCAACTGTTCCATAATCCTTGTATTCCCTCATATGTTTGTTCCATAATCCCAATATTCTCTCATATGTATGTTCCATAATCCCTATATTCCCTCATAAATATGTTCCATAATCCCAATATTCTCTCATAAATATGTTCCATAATCCCAATATTCTCTCATATGTATGTTCCATAATCCCTATATTCTCTCATATATATATATGTTCCATAATCCCTATATTCCGTCATATGCATGTTCCATAATCCCTATATTCTCTCATATATATATATGTTCCATAATCCCTATATTCTCTCATATATATATGTTCCATAATGCCTATATTCTGTCATATGCATGTTCCATAATCCCTATATTCTGTCATATGCATGTTCCATAATCCCTATATTCTCTCATATATATATGTTCCATAATCCCTATATTCTCTCATATATATATGTTCCATAATCCCTATATTCCGTCATATGCATGTTACCTAAAGTTTGTTAATTAATCCCTATATTCCTTCAGACCTATGATACCTAATCAATATGGTGCCTAATCCAAATATTCCCTAATCCCCATGTTCCCTCAACCCTATGTCCCCTTATCCCGATATTTCCCATTTCCTATGTTCCCTAATCCATATATTCCCGAATCCCTATGTTACCTAGACCCAAAATGGTTTCCATCCATCATGCATCCAGTGTACCGTAATATATAATAATATAATTTCATCAACTAAACTTAATCTATATTAAACAATAACAGTAAAAACATTAAATCAAAATCATTAATGAAAAAGAACGAGACAAAATGAACCTGATTCTCTTTCTGCTACCTGTTCTATGTCCTAACTTGTGAAAACATTCTGTAACTCCGAGTTTGACGTAATGGAAACGTGAAACGTTGACGATGTTCAGGTGCTGCTGTCGACATTTCATGGCCCCCAGAGGATGAATTCTGAAGCCTGAACATTCGAGCTCCGCTAGCTGACGAAAGGACGTTTTTCCTCACACCTCTGTAATATTTGACATATATGACATTCTTCAACGATTTATTTTTTCCAGCACATAAAAGTTTCCAATGACAGAAGCCTCATTGTGTGAAGTCCTTTATCTCAACCGGTTTTCCAGCGTTCCCCCGTCTTTTCCACTCACTTCCAAATGTCACTTGGCTGTTAGTTTCTCCGCGTGAGTCAGATCTGTGACGACCGAGGACTTGTCCTGCCCCTGAACGCCTCGCGACGTACAGCTGGCCTTCATTTACAAAAAAGCCTCAAAGCCTGATATTTGGGTGATACAAATTAATTTATTTTAAAGAAAATGTATTTATTTTATTTCCATGGCAGATAATTATCTCCTTCTTGACTAAAATGCATTTTTTTGATCTCACAATTTTGGACTTTTTACCTCTTGATTTCTCATGATATACATTTTCCTGACTATTTTTGATTTTTTTCCTCATATCTTTGACATTTATCTGATTTCATCTGATGGTCTTTTGATTTTGTGGACCACAAATGAGCCGCAGTGGCCTGGAATATACTCAGCCAACAGAACCATTGAATAAAAAAAAAACCCTGAAAAACAGGAATGTAAAATTCTTCTCTTCCAGCATGACTGACGTTTTAACGTTTCGGTTTTACGGGGGTTCGTCGAGTTCTTTGGGGAAAGAAACGTAAACAGCAACATGCTTCTTTGACCAACACGGAAAACCGTGACCACAGCTTCTGTAAGAACCGAAATGCGAGTTATAAAACACAAACAGGATCTGATATCGGTTATCAGGCAGCACATCGATCAATGATGACCTTGGAGAGACGCTGGCCTAAAAAAACAAGGAGGACGTTAACACGGTTTTCCTGAAGCGGTACGCGTCCGATAGCCTCCGTGGATCGGACGTGTGACAGTAACGGAGGCTACGAAGAGTTGGAATCAGGTTACCAGCTCTGAGGGAGATCAGAGTAATTCTCTTCAGAAGAGGAAGGAAACGAGACGAGGTGTAGGGGGAAGGAGGCTGCGTACGAGCCACTGGAGGGATGAAGGAGAATCTTTTTCTGAGCAGGGACTTAATTGGAAACACACAGTGTCATCAAGGGTTCTACGAAGGTGGAGGATTTCACGAGGATGAAACGGCATGGCGCGGCCCCTCAATGGATCCTGAGGAAAAGTCGATGTGTGGTGTGTGCATCATTCAGTCAGGTCGGTTTTTAATATTAGATCTGAAACGTGCACAGTTTCATTGACCTGGAGTTCCTCCAGTCAGACTTCAGTCCTCGTCCCAGTTTACGTGCAACAGGGAAAACCAAATATCTGTCGGAGACATGTCCTCCACCTCAATACTAGGAATTGCCGTTTTAAAGTTAATGCATACCCCTTTCAGCAGAGTCAGTGTGAGCAAAGACATGTCATCTTTCCAAAAATCAATGTTTCTCTGAGCTTCTCTCATCCTTTTTTGCTGCTCTGGTTAGACATGCATTGTCTAAACCAGGGGTGTCCAATCCTGGTCCTGGAGGGCCAGTGTGGGTGCAGGTTTTTGTTCCAACCAGGCCTTAACACACCTGATTCTACTAATTAACCACTTCCTAATGACCTTCGTTCAGGTGTGGCTGCAGGTTTTTGTACTAATCAACCACCTTCTAAGGACCTGCATTAGCAGAATCAGGTGTTACTGCCTGGTTTCAGCACAAACCTGCAGTCACAGTCGCCCTGCAGGACCAGGGTCAGTGACCCCTGGTCTAGATTAACTCTCCAATTTAATCTTAGTTAATACTTCTGTCCACAAAGGCCACACTCAGACATGCGCCAAAAATCCTAAATCTGCACAAAACACATTTTCCGGTTGTATGAATAATAATTATAATAATAATAATAATAATGAGGACAAAATGGCTTTAGTACAAATAAAAGAACAGGCCAAAAAGGGGGATATGTGTTAAAGAAATGTGTTTTTTTCTGTCTTGTGTCAATCTTTTATTATTTTTATTCAGAACTTTTAATGTTTGCGTCATGTCGACGGCGTAGCTCCGTGCACAGAAGTATAATTAACTAGGATTAGAACTAGGAGATATATATATATATATATACACACAGGGAAAAAAAACGGAAGTCCAATTATCTGTGTGTCTGATTTGGAGTTGGAGAATAATCCTAATCAGAGAAACGTGTTCATGCACTTGAGTTGTCCGGTTAAACTCGTATTCAGGCATTTCATTGCAGATGTGCAGCACAACGTCGGCTGATGGTGACACTAAAATAATGATCGTGACCACGGCTGCTTCCGTACCAGCGTGTGAACTTTAACTCTCGGCAGCTGTAGGTGAAGTCGTCTCTTCGCGTTAGCGTTGGAAGGTCGTGAACCACCAGGTCGTTAATTAACTGGTGGCATCACAGTGACTTTCTCGACAGGTAGCAGACTCGACCTCTCGACGCCGTCCTGATGACGCATGATACCGGGAGCTGTGAGCTTACACGGGCCACGAGGCGTTCGTGTCGTGTTCCGGGGAAAGTCCGATCGTCGCTGGGCGCTAATTTGGCCCCCGAGGGGGAGTTTGATGGAAATGTGGAGTGAGAAGGTGTTTGCACGAGTCAACGTCAGAGGAGGAAAAAAACCCAGAGATGAGTCCTGATGGTGTCAGAGCTTTATGTAAACAAGGTCAATAATTTATGATTAATTGAATGAGTGATTACTGTAATTAGCGAGCGTCAGAGTTATTAAACGGCTTAACATATGAGATATATATATAAATATAAATATACAGGAAATACAGCATCCATTGTGTTGACTGGACAAATAACATCTCATCATCAAACAAGATCAAATTCATTCAATAAAGAAAAGATGATTTATGGAGTAAAAGCTAAATGTAAACTAACAGGAAAAAACATCAATTTAACACTTGACTTTAAAAAAAAATATATATATATAGTTGTGTAGAGAATATATTAAATTATATAGAATAGAATGCATATAATTAAATAATCTTTGCCAGTTTTAACCACATTAATAATGTTTGTACATCATAGGCACCTTTTTATGCCCCTGTTGGTATTTTCCCACCCAGCGCCTAATTACCTTTATTAAGTTTAATTAATTTATCAAAACCAAATGCAATACATTTTCATTTAAAGTGAACTTAACAAGTCATCTTGTTTATAGTTAGTTAACTTGTTTAGTTTAATCAGTTTCCTCGAATTTTCTTTGTCTAAAATTAGACTAAAATATTTGGATTTTTTTTAACCAAGACTAGAATAAAATATTGTACATTTTCTTTGACTAAAACTACACTATCATGTTTGGATGTTTAAAAAAATAATAAATTAGACTTACAATATTTTGGATTTTTACAGACTAAAACTAAATTATTTGGATTTTCTTTGACTTCTCGTGAACTAAATATGACTAAAGATAAATAGCCTTAATGAGACGGTCAGAGCAGCCTAACTACGTTTGTCTGTGTCCTGCAGAGCCATAAATCAGGTTCCAGTGATACGAGCATGAGGTCATGTTTCTGCTTTCATCCCACCCGGCGTTACGAGGCGTTCCCACAGTAGCGGCGGCGGCTTTTGTCAACAGGTTCTGGGGGATTGGAAGGTAAATCTCCCACATCTGGAGCCAGCACACCCTGCTGGAAAAGGCCTGGGTGGGACGCCGGTCGTCTCCCACGAGTCTTAGGGGCAACAACAGGCTGCAGGCCGAGCGGCTGCAGGTGCACGGAGTCCTGCAGCCGCTCGATTTGCGAAATAAAATCAATAAACTCAGTGATAAGACGGGCCAGAGTGGAAGAGGAGATTATAGACCCCACCTGATCCGTCCTGATATTAACTTTATATTTGAGGACATTGTGATGTTGTGTTTATGTCACTGATCCTCGTTTTACCGAGCGGACCTTGAACGCATCGTAATGCAATTTTGACGGCAGCTGTTTGACTTTAAGTCTGATCCTGAACGTTTAACACTCACATTTCAGCGCTGATTCATAAAAGGTGTGTTTCTCTTCCATGCTAACGTTTAGCCGCTTCGCTGAAGCTGCGGATTGATTTGAAGTGTTTCATGATGTTGCTGGTGTTTCCCCATTTTGTGACGTTAAAAGTCATTCTATATATATATAATATACAATATACTGGCATACTGACTCACAGCTAGGCTATAATATATATTATATGTATATATGACCTAATATGTTAATGCCATGTTTACTCACATCATTCACTAGTTATATTTATCCAAACAGCCAAATCATAGCCTATTATTGACGGACAATTCATATTATGACTGAACACTATCTTAAAGTATTCCTATTCATGCATGTCTGTTTATGCATCTGCAGGCTGCTTCACTATTTTTCCTCAAAAAATGTGAACTCTGACAGATGGTGCAGCCTCTTACGTCGCATCCTATGATTCTTCAAATGTCACTTTTGCTTTTAACGAATCAAATATACAAGAATCTCTGTCACGTGACACTATATTGATGTCCTGATAATTAGATGGGATTCATGCATTAGGCTTTTTGGCTTTTAGTTGGTATTTTTACTTGCTGAAATGCAGCCTAAGTGGAAAAATAATAATAATGAAATGACATTTAAGGAAAGAAATTGCCAAAATCAGTTGTTCTGAACCAGGTTCTCCTGATCCCTGGTGACAGCGCTGGTTTGTAATGTATGTGAAGTCTGTGTGTGTGTGTGTGTGAGCGGAGTTTCTGTGTGTGTGTGTGTGTGTGTGTGTGCAGGTGTGCGTGGCGGTGGGGGTGTGTATGTTTATGTATAGGGGTGGAGGTGCTGTGAGAGGGTTTCTGGGTTGATCTGTCCCATCTGTGATACACTGACTGACTGACTGACTGTCCTGGGAAGGGAACTGCAGGCCCCGATCGGCCGGCTTTAGGGGCTTAGCTCCTCTAATGTGCTCCAGACCCGCCCGCTCCGGCCCTCCGGAGGCCGGGAGCCTCCGCTGGGAAAGAAAACCGCCCCCGTCAGCAACACCCGGCGCCTGGCCGCTCTCCAGCACCCGCACACTCTCCCTCCTCAGGTTATTTTCACAAGAGGTCCGATCGTGGAGCGGTGTCCTGAAGCCCGTCTGTACGCCTGACAACAGGGTGTGAACGGATCATTATCAAAGTGTGCGCTAATCCCCTCCTTGTCGATATGTTCTCGTCTTGTTGACCCTCCCAAGATGGCGGTAGAGCCGATACGCGATCAAACAGCTAACAGGGATGAAAGCGCAAATGCTGCGTTTTATTTCTCGTCGTTTCCCTCAAGAGTCTGGAGATCAGAGCTCGCTGATGGATGGCGGCGAGTTCCGCCGAGAGGAGGATCCGTGGCCTTTTCACAGCGTCCAGACGCGCCTCCGCGCTGACAGGCCCTGACATTTACCGCGACCCCATCCGTCCTCGTCTCGTCTCCCAGAACGCAACCGCGGGGTGAGTCACCGCTCGCAGGGACCCACGCTGAAAGATCCTCCTCGTCTCAGAGACGTGCAACCAGCTTGGTGAAAATTAAGATTTTATGGGTGTGGTTCAATGCATTCTAGTGTTAAAGGAGTTACTTGTGAGCAACTGGATGTTTCCTTGTAGCTTGAAGGCTCAATGCAACCATCCTCAAAATCTGTTCCTTCCACCTTTAACTCTGCTGTAGATCAATGAAATTTGGTAATCGGGTCAAAACACACAGTACAGTTTTCATGAATTACAGGTGCCATTCTTCAACAAACTCCTACAGAATTAATTGACCTTATTTGTCTGTTGTCATGAAACAGGAAGTGCTTCTAGCTCCAATAGACTTTGTCCAACCTGCTCTAAACGCTTCTGGAGTCGTGCCATGAACAGAACTCAGAGTCGTCCTTATCTTAGGTTTAGTTTTGCTCCTTTAATCAAAGGAAAAAGTCAATGCGTATATAAATGATGCCTTTTATTCCATAGACATGTGCCTTCATGCCCTAATTGTTAAAAAGCACACATACTCCACATTCCACTAGAACCAAGAAAACGCTATGAAACTACTGCAATGACTTTAATGCTGGACCCTTTGTTTGCTCCATATATTTTGAGCCAAAAACTGTATTTCATTGGATTATCTGGCGCTGTTGTGGTGTTTAAAGTGAGATGGAATACAGGAAATGTCATTGACTTCTGGGTGGAGACCCCCCAGGGATTTATTACATCTGTGTCTGTGTGTTAACATCCCAAAGTTAAATCTAAACAATACTGATCACTTATCCCTTTACGAACTACTTTGAGTAGTCCAAGTTAAGATTGAATAATGCACAATTCATATATATGACATCCCATGCACCATTGTATGCAAATTCACTTTACTCTGCAATTCAGTTTGGACACCAAGGACCCAGTTTTACCCTCATGTAATACAAGAGGAGGGTGCTGCAAGCCAATGATGGTAATTTACCTGTCAAATCAGCTTTAGAAAGTGTTCTAATTAATTTAGATCGCAAGTTTATTTTGCAAAATGAACAACTTTTCAGGCTAAACCATTTCATCATACCGCGTCACTTGAGGGTCTGCTACACTCTGTGTCTACACTTCATACTCATACTCTGTGCTGTATGCTCCCTGCTCACACTCTGCTGCCCCCTAATGTAGTGGAGGTGCACTTGCACTTTATTCTAGGACAGTAAAAAATTAAATATAAAAATAGAGGTTAAATGCACCCCACTGTTTGAGAACCACTGGTCTACACTCAGATGAGGTCTGATGTTACCTAGCCCAATAAAATACACTGTAGGTGTAGGTGTGCTTTTTAATTCTTGTGCAGGCCACTGCTTTCTTTTGTTTCGTACTAGTTGAGTCTGTCAGAGCTGTGCAGAAGCAGCAGAGACTTCAGGACAGTTTGGCGTATTTCTAATGGAGCAGTGACAGAAAAACTTTGTGTATCCCCGTCAGGGTGAAAACGTGCCTCCGCTCCGGTCGCCCTTTTCGTACCGGAGCTTCCGAGAGACTCTTGACAATTTGTTTGTTAAAACTTCATCTAACGTTCCAGAACGTTGCGGTCGCCAGCATGTTTGTGAAATGAGGAGCGATGTCAGTGGTTTTTTTTTGTGCCTCTCCGCCGGTTAGATGAGGCCCGTTTCTGGAGGAAACGCTGAGAATCAGCGAGTCCACAGGAAAAGCCCGGAGGCCAGCGGAGCAGCTCCGAGCGGCTCTGAGAAGATCTGGGCGTGCACCGCAGGGTAACGTGTCCTTAACCTATCAGATTGATGAACACTTGGACCGCTCACCTAAGGACTGGTTTGTTTATTGGTTTTGGAGAACCCACCCCGGAGTCCTTGAAGCGGTTCCATGTGCTTCGATCGGGTCTGACAGTGAAAGGGAGCCGAGCTCAGAGAGCTTCGCAGAAACTGATGACACAGCTCCGACCCGGCGGACGCTTTAAGGTGGATTTGAGCAGATTTCCCTGCAGAATCGCGTCTTTTCCCTCCTCGCCCCGCTGTGAACCGACAGTCAAAGACAGGAGCTTTGTTCTTAACGGGACCACAGGAGGAGCATTAATACGACTGGAAAAAACACTCTGAGACACAGACTCCCACCCAACATTGTTGTCCTATACTTGAACAAACCCAGACCAGGAAAAAAAAAATGCTAAAGCGTCTCTGGGGGGCAGTTACCAGATTTCACCACCAGGTGGCTCTAAACGATGTGAATGTCCATTTGACGCAAAGTGATCCAGAAACCAGTATTTCTTCACCATCACCAACATTCACTGAACATTTTATGATATACTATAACTAATAACCATCACACAATTGCACACGCCACAGATAATTATCTCATCAGTTGAAAATATCTTCAATATTAAATGAAAATACTTTGATTGTCTCAATTTTTTCTAAAAATTGAGAATAAACAAAATGGTCTACCAATAGAAAAAGATAATGTGAGGCAATTTTACTCATTATTGCAATACTTTTACCAAAAATAATATATTTTAACCTTCAGAAATCCATAATGTCATTTCATATTGTGAAGATGCAGTTAAAGTTTTGTCCTGGTTTGTTGGATAAATTGAATCATGTTGGAGGTTAATGTTAATAAACATCCAAAAGAAGAATGAATAATGATCTTTGTGGTTTCTATTATATTATTTATGAAGTCAATTAATCTATAATAACTTAATGATTGATTTTTGTTCCATTAATCGCTGATTTTTTGCTAATATTGTTGTTGGAGGCTCCTGTTGACGCCACTGTTAACGAGCACGTCTGTACGGTCACATCGGGCGTCTTAACGGAGTTTTACAGGACATTATCTGCAGAAACGTATTGAAATATCACGCTAGACTGATGGACGACTTTTTTACCAGCAGCCAGACGAACCAGAGGCTAGTTCCACAGTGTAGATCATGTTTATCATTAATAAAATAGGTTTGATTCAATGAAAATGTTTATTATATAGTATCATTATAAGTTTAAGATCCTGCAAAGTTGAATCAAATGTTATCAAAACCAACATGAACTCCATCCAAAACTGCAAAATCAGATCCAGGTCGTAATAATAAAAAAAAAGGAGTTTCCTTTAATTCAGTGTGAATGGATCCCAATACAAACAACATTCTTCATTTTAGCTGTAAAATCTCTCCAGAGCGTGGGGGGAGGGGAGCGGGGTTCCCCCCCCTTTAATGCATTTAAATGATTAATTATGAACAGCACAAAAGGCCGAACTCCACCAAGCCGCGGTTTGAGTTCCTGCATCAATACGTCTTTGATTCAGACAGTGGCTCTTTATAGGAGAGCAACTAACAGCACTCGCATCAGCAGATACTGTTCCTCAATAAAGGAAATGTTTGCCTTGGCCTCGCTGGAAAAAGGCTGACTCCCTCTTCCTCCTCTGACAACCTCCCGGGGAACGTCCAAGTTTACATGACACAAGGAGAGATCTCGCTCCAGTTTGCTTAAAAAAAAAAAAAAAAGCCAGAGAGCCGGTTCATAAACCGGATACGGAGAAATGTTCCTCTGTGGAAGGAAAAGGGGGCTTCAAAGGGGGCGATTTATATTATAAACTCTGGAGAAAATGACCACACGCAGCAGAGCGCTGACCCCAGAACTGCTGAACAAACAGTAAAAGCAGCGAGAAAGCAAAGAATTACCTAATTCTCCACTTAAAACATAAACCGTGAAATGGATTATTACACACAAAGAAGAGCTGAGTTACACAGGTATCGGGTCACGCCGGCTCCAAAGTTCCCGTCTGATTGCTTAAGAGCTGCAGCCAGCTGACAATTTACACTCTGCTCTATATATTTACTCGGTATACGTTTCTCTGTAATGGTTCCCATGCAGTTTCTGACTCAAAGGGAGACTTGTGGAGGAATCAGAAAGCCTGCGCCTCGGGTTCCACACAAAGTGTTGTTCAACATCACTCCGTGGCCTTATCTGAGATCTGTTGAACTGCGCCGCGGCGGAGGGCCGAGGGTAATTTACCAGAAAGGAAAAATATTGGCTAAAGGTATTCCACGATAATCCAATTTCATGTTCACGTGCGCGGCGGCCAAGTTTTCCCCTCTGCTGCATTACTTCTCTATACGTTTCTCCTTTTTTTTTATTATTTTAAAGGTATGAGTTTTATTAAGTGAAATGTAGAAAACAGCATTCGCCTCTTCCAGCTCCACTTCAGCTTATAACTCTCTATCACTGCTGGAAAGCAAGTACATCAAGTATTGTACTTGTACTATTTAGAAGTACTTTACTTTTACTTTCTTCGTTACTTCGTTCAGCTTTAGTTACTCTATTCTAATGCAATCTATTATCTAGATCAGGAATGGGCAACCCTGGTCCAATGGGCTGGTGTGGATGCAGGTTATTTACTGGAATCAGGCAAAACTTTTAAAAAATGTGTAAGGTGGATCATATCTTTGTTTTCACTACATTATTGTATCTTCTATCTTTAGAAGGTTACCCAGGGTCACCTAACGAGGGTTCATCATATCTCAATGGTTATAGATAACACTTGGTTAGCACAGAGGGGTCACGGGGTCAGCTCAGAACCACGGTTGCCATAGTCAGGGTCAGCACAGATGACCTCCAGAACAGTCGACCCAACAGAACACGTGAGGGATCATCATGCTCTGTTGGAGGTCCTGGTTCTGTGGTGGATGTCTGAGTGGTGTGATGGAGGTCCTGGTGCTTTGTTGGAGGTCCTGGTGCTGTAATGGAGGTCCTAGTGTTGTTATGGAGGTCTTGGTACTCTGTCGGAGGTCTTGGTGCTATGACGGGTGTCCTGGTGCTATGACGGAGGTCCTTGTGCTGTGATGGAGCTCCTAGTGCTGGGGTGAAGCCTGGTGCTGTGGTGAAGGTCCTGGTGCTGTGATGGAGGTCCTGGTGCTGTGATGGAGGTTCTAGTACTTGGTGGATGTCCTAGCGCTGTGATGGAGGTCTGAGTGTTGTGATGTTATGACGGAAGTCCTGGTGCTATGATGGAGGTTCTAGTGTTGTGTTTGAGGTCTTGGTGCTATGGTGAAGGTCCTGGTGTTGTGATGGATGTCCTGGTGTTGTGATAGAGGTTCTAGTATTGTGATGGAGGTCCAAGTGTTGTATTTGAGGTCTTGGTGCTATGGTGAAGGTCCTATTGCTACGACGGAGGTTCTGGTGTTGTGATGGAGGTCCTAGTGCTATGACGAAGGTCCTGGTAGTGTGGTGGAGGTCATGATGCTGTTATGGAGGTTTTTGTGTTTGGATGTCCTGGTGCTATGATGGATGTCCTGGTGCTGTAATGGAGGTTCTTTGTGCTATGGTGGAGGTCCTGGTGGTGTGGTGGAGGTCCTGGTGGTGTGGTGGGGGACTGAGGGCAGGTCAAGTCTTTTCTCCAGGTCTCTGCTGTGATTAACCACAGCCATCCTTGTTTCTCACGGTTGGAGCTCATGGACTGGGGGCAGTGATTTTGTCTGGAGCAGCTGTGAGGAAGATGCTGCTCTGCTGAGTGAGTAGAAGGCCGAGCTGTTGACGTCTGGCCTGATGTTTTTGGGATGTGATTCAGAGATTGTGACTACAGCTCCTGGCTCACTGAGCCGCTCTGTGAGCCCGCATGCATCAATGTATTTACTGTTCTCCTATGTCAGTTTGGAACAGCGAGGCCACCAGCGACTTTCGCCAATTTACTGACATCACTCGCTAAATAATACCACTTATGAGAATACAAGCCCCGCCCTGGGGCTGGACTTCCCTGAGCTTAATTTAGCCCCGGTCCTCCTTCCCCTCTGAATCACTGCAGCCATTATGAAAAACTCTCAAAAGTGTATTCATGCCGCGCTCCCCCTCCAGCATCTTACCTCCTTTTTCCACACGGCTCCATCGCTCCTTTTTCGCCCGCCGGGTCCACACGTCGTCACCGCCACGCCGACCACAACAGCGGCCTGCAGAGGGCCCCCGCGTGACGGGCCCGCCGCGTCGTGTTTATATTGGGCCGCGCGGAACGGAGTGAAATCATAAAACGACGTCTCGCAGAATAAAAGAGCCGGCAGGTGTAAATTAGGCGTCATCTTAGTCAGCGGGGGGGGGGGATATTCAGCTCCGGGTGGAATGAAAAACATTCGAGGAATCCCGTTTACGGCTTTAATGAAATCTGCAGGCGTCCGTTCACGTAGAGTAAAAGAATAAAAGAAGCAAAAACGCAAGAAATGTTGGTATTTTCTTTATTTTCAGGCCCTCAAATGTGTTATCAAGCATGTGTGAAGTCATGCTATTACAGGCTAATGCAGCCTGGAGCTAATTATTATTAGTTATTTGCAAATTAGGGTTTACATACTTAAAGTAAAGTATTGTGAATCTATCCCTATGATCTGGTTTATAACCAGGAAAACTGCATCTGTGATGTCACAACAAAGTTTGAAATGCAAGTACACCAACTAAAATAAAAATAATAAATAAATCATCAGTCGACCGATTACTCAGATACTATACTGGAGTAAAAGTAGAAATACTGTTACTACAACTACTCAATAACAAGTTATGAATATATTTAATGTAAAAAATACTGTATTTTTATAATGTATTTGTAAAAATACAGTATTTCAGCAAGATGTACTCAAAAGTATCATAAGTAAAATTACTCTATTATGAATATATTGAATGTAAAAATACTGTATTTTTATAATGTATTTATAAAAATAACATATTTCAGCAAGGTGTACTTAAAAGTATCATAAGTAAAATGACTCTATTATGAATATATTTGATATTAAAATACAGTATTTTTATAATGTATTTATAAAAATACAGTAATTTAGCAAGATGTACTTAAAAGTATCATAAATAAAATTACTCTATAATGAATATATTTAATGTCAAAAATAATGTATTTTTATAATTTATTTATAAAAATACAGTATTTCAGCAAGATGTACCTAAAAGTATCATAAGTAAAAGTACTGTATTTTTCAGTCTTTTAAAGCATATTAGACTACAATGTAAAAATGTAATATAACAGAATTTTACGGTTTATTTTTTTATTTTTAAAATACCTTTAATGTACAAAAAGAGACAAGTCAAATATGAAATTTTAATAAAAATATAACTTAACTTAAAGTATAACTAAGTAAAGAAATATTTGTAATTGTCTGATAATATCATTATAATTATATAAGTGTATAAATGTATATTTTCTATCAAGCTGTTCATACACTAATTCACTCATACAAGTTATTAAATTCAGCTCGAGCTCTTTCTGTTTCTCATTCCTCTAGATGTGTAAATGTTGCTTCTCCTGTTTTCTGATTGTGTTTTCATGAAGTGAAGCTTCATTTCTCCGTGACGTGTTTACTGTGTGGACGTTCTTTCTGTAGCTTTTCCTCGTCACGTCGTGTCAGTGATGAACTCGTCTCCAGTTTAACGTGAAACGCTCCTTTAATCCTCATCTTTGGAGCAGATGTGAGCAGCTGCGGCTTCGGGGGAAAATCCAGGTGGATGGAAAAGAACATTCTTGGAAATCACAAACTGAAAAGGTGTGAGAGCGCTGCCGTGCGGCATTGTGGGTAAGCGTGGTTTATTTAGACTGGGTGTGAAGGCCGTTACATACCAACAGGTCCAGGACCAGCAGGTCGGAGCTGGTTCCACTGGTCTGCTGCTGCTTTATGTAACTGTGGGAACCGGCCCAGCCGGACCAGGACCTGGAGGACCGGCCGAGACATGCTGAGTCCAGCAGAGTCCAGCAGAACTAAAGACTGCATGAGACACGTCCACTAATCCAAGACACGTCCACTAATCCAGGACATGTCCACTAACCCAGTCTAACCCAGGACATGTCCTCTAACCCAGGACACGTCCACTAATCCAGGACACGTCCACTAACCCAGTCTAAACCAGGACATGTCCACTAACCCAGGTCACGTCCACTAACCCAGGACACGTCCACTAACCCAGTCTAACCCAGGTCACGTCCACTAACCCAGGACACGTCCACTAACCCAGTCTAACCCAGGACATGTCCACTCCTTTATCTCCTTCCTTCTCCTTGTGATGCCACTTTATACATTTTTCTGGTAAACCTTTCTGTAGTAATATTGAACATCAGGACTTTTGAGTATTTCTACTTTTAATCAAGTAAAGTATCTGAGTACTACTGTTTATATGTTTTATATGACTAGTCCTTTAGGGGTTAACTGGATGAAGTTTCCTTTTCATCAGCATCCACCTGCTTATTCAACTTTTAAAGAAGGCGTTTTTATTCTTCCTTTTAGAAAACCAACAAAGGACGCCAGCGCCGCTCGTTTAACGGAATGAGACCCGCTCACATCAGAGCGGCCTGATGAGAATCCCTTCACAGAGCGGCGAGCGTTTGAAGCCGCATTTACATCTCCTCCTGCGCCGCCGCTTGTTTGTCTTCTTCGTCGCATTAATCCGGGGCCGTTCTTCATCTCTGATCCTTACAACAACACCGGCTCTGAGAACTAATAAATGGAAGGGTTTGATTTCCGCCGTCGCTGCCAAAGACCACAGACTCACCTTCGCGGCGCAGGGGTCAAGACGGAGCGGCCGGGCCCCTGAAGGCCGAGGGGCCGGGCCGGGAATGTTGACCCACGGGGCGTTCCCGTATTGATCTTATATATCAGCGCAGGGCGGGGAACCATAACAGATAAGCACAGGGCGAGTGTTATAACACGGATCTTATCAAAGCAGCTTATTCGCTGCTTTCATTCCCAAAACCTCAGGGCTGAGATCGACAGGGAAAAACTTTCATTTTTTAAGCCTCTGACGGCTTTTGGAAGAGAATTATTTCTCATGATGTTTATGAATGAGTCACTGTTTTGTGTCTTTATTTGTGGTCAATCAGCAAATTTGCAGGTTTTTGAGTATAAAAAAATAACTGGCAGCAATTATCCAGTAAGTTACTGTATTTATAAAAGTTTATAAAAAAATCGTTTAAATATAGTGATTGCATTGTATTTACAGTATTAGGTAATTGATATTAATATAAAAATCAATTATATACTGGGATTACAGTTGTATTAACAGAATGATAAATGGTAAAAATCAATGAAATACTGCAGTTTTAGTTGTATTTAAAGTATTAGGTAATTGATATTAATATAAAAATCAATTATGTACTGTGATGTCAGTGGTATTAGCTGATTAATTGCACAGTAAAATCATCCAAACACTGATTTTAGTTTTATTTACAGTATTAGGTGAGTAATTTTACTGTAAAAATCAATTAAATACTGTGATTTCAGTTGCATTTACAATATTAGCTGATTAATTGTACAGTAAAATCATCTAAATACAGTGATTACAGTTGTCTTAAAAGTATTAACAGAATGATCGTACGGTAAAAATCAATGAAATACTGCAGTTTCAGTTGTATTTCAAGTATTATGTAATTGATTTTACAATAAAAATCAACGAAATACTGTGATTTCAGTTTTATTTACAGTATTAGGTGAGTAATTTTACTCTAAAAATCAATCAAATACTGTGATTACAGTTGTCTTAACAGTATTACCGAATGATCTTACAGTAAAAATCAATGAAATACTGCAGTTTAAGTTGTATTTCAAGTATAAGGTATTTGATTTTACAATAAAAATCAATGAAATACTGCAGTTTTAGTTGTATTTATAGTATTATCTGATTAATTATACAGTAAAATCATCTAAATACTGTGATTTCAGCTGTATTTACAGTATTGGGTAACATTTTTGACTTTACTATCTTGCCAACCATGATTTGTCACTGACAAGTAATGAAAAAAGTAGATCTAAGCTTTGTTTCGTGCACAACAAACGTTTCCTTCTGACAAATTCTGTTCTCAGATGAATGTAAATGTGTGTTGCTGAGCACTAATAATCCATCACCTGCCAGATGTGGCAGATCCAGATGCTGATCAAACAGCTTGATTATTGCACAGTTTTGCTTTAAACTGATTGTGATAAAAGACTCGACCACAACACGATGCCGCAGATGCTGCACAGATCGCAGGATGTTCCTTTCCTGACCTTAAGGAGCTCCAACGCCGTTTCCAAAGAATCCGGCGGACCTGGAGGCTGATGCAGCACTTGGGCTCCACGTCCCAAAAAGATTCTGCACACACCGTCAAAAAAAAAAACGTCTCAAGGGGAAAGTTCGGCTGTGGGCTGATTTGCTGATCGAGCGGGAAAACGCTCGCCATCAATGGCGTCTGGCACTTAGGAGAGGTGTTTTCTCCAGAAGTGGACCCTGGTTTTCACTGTACCGGGCAGACGGCAGACAGTGGTCTGAGCAGGGATAAACTACGGACAATGGCTCATTGATGCCGGTCCTGAAGGCGCAGAGATACGGCGCTGGTGAGATCCTGAGGCCCGTCGCCGCCTCCTGGTGCAGCGGCTACAGGACGCACGGCTCCATGTTGCAGCCACATGTCGCTCGATTCGGCCCGAAAAAACATCCCAGTTCTACACGACCTGCCGCCCACTGAGCACGTTTGGATGCGCACACCTGGGCTGTAAGCCTGCCGCGGCTGTCAGGTCGATATTTATCTTGGGGTTTGCTCTCTAAACATAGATTTCAACAAATTAGTGAACAAAATTTAAAATAAATAAATATGTGGCATGAAGAGGAGAAATCTTAGATCTTTTATTCAAAAGAAATGTACAGGGCTGTAGCCAGAACTTTTTAAATACAGAGATCAACATAATATATATACATATGTATACAATATATTGTCATTCTGAATCATATATATATATATGTCTGTATGTATGTATATATATATATGTGTATTTGTATATATATATATGTATATGCATATATGTATATATACACATAGACAAGTACATATACATATATATGACTGTGTATATACATACATAATACTGTATGTCCATATATATATATATATATATATGTATGTATATATATGTAGGTATGTATGTATATATGTATATATATGTGTATGTATATATATATATGTATATATACACATAGACAAGTACATATACATATATATACATATACAGATATATGACTGTATATGACTGTGTATATACATACATAATACTGTATGTCCATATATATATGTATATATGTATATATATATATACATACATACACATATATACATATATGTATATATATGTGTGTGTGTATATATATATAAATATGTATATATATGTGTATATGTATATATATATGTGTGTATATGTATATATATATGTGTGTTTACTGCTTATATCCATACAAACATCCAAATTATGCTGAGTCTGTATATGACTTTAACATTATGCACATTTACAGCAGGTTACAGGTTAACGTCTCTGTTGTTGATGCATGTGTAGCATGTTTCACGTTTTGTCTCACTCTCTTAGAATATTACAGTTACCACCTTTCCTCCTCTTTGCCTGCTCATCCTCTGCCGTTTTGGCAGGAAGAAATGCAAACTTTGACAGATGATGCAGCCTCTTTCGTTGCATCCTCTGATTCATTCCGATGCTGCTAAAAATAAAAGCTGCAGCCGCGGTCATGTCTCGACGGTGTTTACTTTAGCTTTTAATGAGCCGCGCATCTTTGTCACGCGAGACGCCGCGTTGATGTCAGAGATAATTAGCTGGGCTTTCATGGATTTGGTTTGTTGGCTTTGAGTTAACATTTTTACATAATGAATGTAGCCTAAAGGGGGGAAAATGGAATGGAACAAAAATTAAGGGGAAACAACATTCCGAGGTCATGACCTCTGGTGGCTTCAGCCCTGAAAGGTTCAGTTTGAATCCTCACACGGAAAACGTGGCGACAGCCTTTTAAATTCTGTTCTCCGGAGCGCCAAATGGAAGCTGGAGGTTGACATCAGCGGACGAGCGGCGACTCGATCGATGGGCAGAGTCCGTCGCTTCATGACCTCATGGCTGAGCCCGGGGCTCCACACATGCTCCCCCCTCCCGAAGCCGTGAAATCGCGTTTCCATCGGAGGCCAAACGTGTGCTTCGCGTTAGCGCGCAGACAGAAACTCCTCTGTTCCTTTCTCGGAGAAACGTTCCCACGCGTCAGAGAGATCTCACGGAGCGAAAAGCTAGAAAAAAAACAAAGCGTCATTACCACGAAAAAGCTTTGCTGTCTTTCCCGAGGAGGTTTTGTCCTCAGACAGGTGGAGCGTTATCTAACTCACATCTTTTCGAATCCCTTTTCCTGCTGGCCTGTTTTTCTTCCCTTGAAGCCGCTTTGTTTTTTTCCAGTGGAACATCAACACTGGCTCATATTCTGCCATCTGCCATCAGGACAATTGCATAACGGCTTTGTGTGAAACTCGCTGTGAGAACAAACACTGCAACCGCAAGTAGAACAAAGACATTTATTTCACTGTTTATCATCCTGACAACTCTTTAACGGCGTCTCTGCGCTCGATTCTCATGCCCCTGAAACAATCAGGACATGTCAGCGTGGACGCGAGGGAGCGTTCCCCCGTATAGGTTCGATTCAGACGCTGCGAAGTTAAATCTGAGTCTTCCAGCGTTAACATCAACACGAGGAGAATGAATAACACCCGTTTGTTTCAGTGGAGGCTGAAAAGGCCTTTTTCTGGTTTACACGTCTCACTGTTTTATTCACTGGCACGCGGGTCGGGAACGGAAACGTTTGGCAGCTGATGTTAATGTGTGAGGAGTGTTTTTTGCTTTCTGATGACGTCCTGAAATCACCTTTTTTTTAAATTTATTTATTTATTTCGCTGCTACTTTCCATCTTCTGACTTCTCACTTTTGCTTTTACATTAACTTCGTATTTAAGGTTTTCTCTCCAGGAAAATGTGGGAAACTTTAGGAACGTTTCATAAAGGTTTTTCTGTAAAATACAGGTGTGTTTCCACCCACCTGTTACCTACCTCCACCAAGGTGGATAACTCAAAAATTTTGGGCCAGATTTTCATCAGACTTTCAGCAAATGCCTGATTTAAGGTAATTATCTGGAATAAATCCTAGTTTCTAGATTGCTTAGAATTCTGTGATGTTTGGTAACATTGCGGTAAATGGACCTTCAACCTGATTTCATAGTTACCACAAATATAACTGGAAATTCCAGATTATCAAAAGTAAATTAGTTTTTATGTGTGTGTGCGTGTGACGTGTTAAAGTTGCAGCTTGTTAGAATTAGAAAATGTACCTTACCGTATACCTTAACTATAACTTAAAATACCACAAATCTGCAGCGTTTAATGTAATAACAAAAAATATGTGAAAGGAAAATGTCTTTAGCTGTTGGAGAATTTTTGATAATATCAACACTTTATTTGTCTTTTGGGAAGTCAGAAGTCCGATTTTTATTAGATTTTCATCGTCCAGGAAACGTCATAGTTATCATGTCAGCGTTCCACATCTGGTGGAAACGCAAACACAAACTAAAGTGGCAGCAATCGGCTCCAGGAGTACCCCAGGGTTCTGTCCTGGGTCCTATTAGGTTTGCTCTGTACATACTCAACCTTACATAACCTTTGGCTTTTCATTTAACTTTGACTTTATTTAAATATCTCAGATCATTTCTTTGCACAATTTAAATGTTCTGTACACTGAAAAAAACATTCTAAATGCTCTAAATGTTACGTATATTTTTATCTGGTTTACTTAATAAATTTGAATGTGTTACTGAATCATACTTGTACGTCATCATATGAATCTTACATGTTTTTTATTGATTATAAAATGTACTGTCATTCCTTAATACAAGCTATTTTACCTCATTAAAGTAACTTAATATATAATAATTTAATTTCCATCTTCTCTGCATGTGCATACAAGTACGATTTTGGTTCATTTAGTGATTGTTAAATTCGTTTATAGTTAAGACACAGAAATATAGCTAAAAATTGTAATTAGATTGGATTTAACTTAAATACAGGAATTAAACTATTACATTGACTGAATTTACACAGCACAGTACCAAGTATAAGCATGTGCATCAATATCTATTTAAGAAGAAATCACTAATAAATTAAGTAAACTCTGCTCAGAATAAATATTCTGCAACCCCCCAAAAAATATACATATATATATCTGCAGTTAGATAAATTATTTCATCTATAAAAACATGTGTTTTTCAACAAAGCATTCTTTTTATTGTATTTATATCTGCTAATACTTGACTTTTTTCCTAAAGAATGCAGCGTTCAGACTTTTCATGCATTCTCTTTTTACAGTGTAGTGTTGGTATTTAGCCTTTAAAGATCCGACTTTCTCCACATCTGCTATAAAAATGATAAACAAATCATCAGAAGGCTCCCGTCTCAAGAATTTTTTCCTATTCCTGCGCCGCTTTCCAGAACCCATTTATTTGGAAAAGACACATCAGGAAGTGAGACTCCAAACAAAGTCCAGTGATTGTAAATCTAAATCTGGATTCCGGCCTCCGACTCTGGGCTGCCGGCCACGGCGGGGGGAGGAGGAGGAGGAGGAGGAGGAGGAGGAGGAGGAGGAGGAGGAGGAGGAGCAGGAGGATCCAGACGAGGCGTGGGTGGAGGTCAGAAACATCTTCAAAGCCCTCAGACACACGAGAAGGTGTGTCT
The DNA here is from genome assembly GCA_036785175.1 of Eupleurogrammus muticus. Classification (NCBI taxonomy): domain Eukaryota; kingdom Metazoa; phylum Chordata; class Actinopteri; order Scombriformes; family Trichiuridae; genus Eupleurogrammus; species Eupleurogrammus muticus. The sequence continues at coordinate 16,564,397 of JAYKQN010000022.1, read as the reverse complement.
GTGTTTATTATGCCACCCAGAAGACTCACTTTTTTTTTTTTTTAAAGGGAAATTCTGACTTTTTTATTTAGCTTTGCAACAATATTCCTCTCAGCGTGACGCCGTGACTCACAGATGCTTCAGGCTGCAGGAATCTAATTTGCTTTTAAGTTGAACGGTTTACTGTGAATTCTGTGTATCCTGCAGCTGGGAATCAACAGAAAGAAAAAACACGTTATTTTTCTTCACTGAAAAAAACATTACGTGTTTTATTCTGGTTTATTTATTGGATTCAATGTCATTTAATATTGAATCATACTTAAAATCATAAATCATACAGAAAAAAGTACAATTTAATTTCCATCTTCTGGCAAGTAAAATATTTGGTTTGGTTCATTGTCTGAATGGTAGGTAAACTACATTGAATTAATCAACATAATTTATTTTATTATATTAAAAAGTATAAGTAATTTCATTCTAATCACTTGGGAAATTAAGGTAAATTCTAAATTAATACTGCAAATACTGAAAAATATAATAAATAAAATATTTATTGATCAATCGTTTAAGAAATACATACACATACAATAAATAAAGTACAGTCAACTTACATACAGTATATCTAGATTTGGATAAGCTAATGTTAATGGTAAATTCTGAATTTATTCTGCAAATACTGAAAAAAACACGTTATTTTCCTTCACTGAAATAAACATTATGTGTTTTAATCTGGTTTATTTATTGGATTCAATGTCATTTAATATTGAATCATACTTACAATCATAAATCATACAGAAAAAAGTACAATTTAATTTCCATGTTCAGTTTGTTGTCTGAATGTTGGATTTACTGAAGGTTAAAATACAGAAAAAATAGTTAAGTTTTTTTTTCTTAGTTCAACTTTATTGAATTAATCAACATAATATATTTTACTATATTAAAAAGTATAAGTAGTTTCATCCTAATCTATAAATCACCTGGGAAATTAAGGTAAATTCTAAATTTATACTGTAAATACTGAAAAAACATGTTATTTTCCTTCACTGAAAAAAAACATTACGTGTTTTAATCTGGTTTATTCATTGGATTGTAATGTGATTTAATATTGAATCATACTTAAAATCATAAATCATACAGAAAAAAGTACAATTTAAGTTTCCATCTTCTGGCAAGAAAAATATTTGGTTTGGTTCATTGTCTGAATGTTAAATTTATTGAAGGTTAAGATACAGAAAAAATAGCTAATTTTTTTTCTTAGTTAAAATACATTGAATTAATCAACATAATTAATTTTAGTATATTAAAAAGTATAAGTAGTTTCATCCTAATCTAAAAATCAATTGGGAAATTAAGGTAAATTCTAAATTAATACTGCAAATACTGAAAAATATAATAAATAAAATATTTATTGATCAATCGTTTAAGAAATACATACACATACAATAAAAAAAGTACAGTCAACTTACATACATACATATATTTAGATTTAGATAAGATAATGTTATGCAACCACTTGACATAATATAATTAAGTCTTTTTAGTCTTTTTTACTTTACATTTATAATTTTCTTCTCTGTGGATCTGATCAAAGTTTATGGCCTTCTGCACCGTTTACGTTAACATTTACAACGATGATAATTAGATTATTTAACACATCTGACTTATCAGTGGAAAATATCCAGTATCTGATGCAGTTTTCCTCTTCAGTGTCTGTTACGATTGCAGGATTTGCTCTGACTATCCTGAACTGACCTTTTTCGACATGTTTGATAACATCTGGGCCATAATTTCTTCCCTCCCTGTCTTTCGAAACCTTTTTTTATTTTATCTCTTGTTTGTTTTATTTGCTGTTTGTCCAGCTGTCAGATTGTGTCGGGGTGTGAAAGGAGCTGCTGATTGGACGTCAGGACCGTCCAATCAGCAGAAAGAACGCCAGAACAATGAAACCGAGCAATGAGCCACCTGCAGCAGCTCCCACCGCGTTTTCCACATTAAAAAGGATCAGGATAAAATCTAGACTGATAAAGGCTTTAAGCTGTCATGTTTTATAGTAATTTAGTCAAAATTTGAAATCAATGAATTCCATGAATCTGCAGCCAAATATAAAGAAATGTTCAGAAATTGTCCTAAAGTCACTGTGGATTTAACCTTATAACTGATCCTGAATTTAATACTTTTGTAAAGCGTGAGATGATTTCTGAGAGGATAAATTCTTACATATGTGGTGAATAAAAAACTAAATATATCCTAATATACTGAAAGAATCCATAAAGTTGAAAAAACAACATGCGATGACTCAAACCTCAGAGACGAGCGCTGAAAACACGGAAAAGACGGCGAGGCGGGAAGTCTGCAGCGTTACCGAGAAACCGGACACAACGCGGCTAAACGGCTCCGCTGGCAGATAAAGAAAGAGGAAAACACTAAAATAAGTCACTCAATAAAAAACTATAGAAGGGAAAGTGGTAAATGAGCCAGAAGAAATGAATACATGTTTTGAATCATTACACAATGGCGTGTATTAATCGGAGGGGGAAATTAAGCGTAACCATGTGTGAGCGATTTTTAAATAAATAAAGATTTAAAAAAAGGTGAAATTTCTGGATCATTGACACCCTGATAAAGGTTTTTAATCGTTTAAGAGAACCTATTAAGAACCCTTACAGTTCCATATTTAACATGCACCTTTGTTCATGTCGTTGATCTGCTATTTGAATAGAATAGAAAACTTTATTGTCCGTCTTCTGTGACGTGGCTCACACAAAGGAATAAATAGATTCTGAAAATGAATTAAAACACATAAAACTAGTCCATGTTGTTCAGGATGATTCAAACAGACCCTTATGGGTTTTTAGTTCTATGCATGTTGCAGTAATATCATCACTCTGTTAAATTAGTCATTTCTTTTACGTTTTTGGAAAACTTTATTGAATGCAGGAAATATTACATTTATGAATCATTAAACCTGGATTAAACTGTCCTTTCATTCCATAGTGAAAACTCTAAACTGACATTACCTGGAGTTAAATTAAACTAATGTCAGGCACTTTAAAGTTATTATTATAGTATAACTTGAAATTTAGACTAAATTACTATGAATTATTATAGTCTAGGGTCTTTATCACTCACCAGTACAAATAGATTCAATAATCATAAAAGTAAGTAAAATGCCCATTGTCCTATAGGACATAAAGACTCTGATCCTTTCATCTCAGGATTAAAATGATTTTACCAGTCGTGGCAGCATCAAAAAGAAATGATTTAAGACAAAAACCCACTCAAAAAATGACTTACACCATTATTCTAATAGGGTGATGATATGCTGAAGCACTTATGAACAGAGTCCATCTCTTTGTCTTCAAGTCAAACAGCAGGTGAGACTTCATCAACATTATTCGTAGAATCAGAACCAAGCGTCAGATGTGCTCGGCTCCTGTTATATAACGGCCCAGCGTGCAGGTACCAGGCTCCATCACTCGCTCGGTTTAGTCGCTCAGATGGCAGCAGAAGGCCGAACGTTGCCAGGAGCGAAATGTTAAGATGTAGAGCAGCTGTGAGTCTGCAGCGAGGAAAGGTCATTGCGTCATGAAACCAGGAAACTTTCTGCACCTTCTCAGGCCGACCCCAGGGGATCGAAAAAAAGTGTGTGTGTGTGTCTGTGTGTGTGTGTGTTTACCACATGCTTTTACCTAAATTTACAGTAATATACGTTACAGAGCCCCTCACTTTATGGATACCACTACAAATGCTGTTTAAACCGTAGCTGAAATATACCAGAGTGTCATCAACCAACTGAGACACAATAATAATGAATAATCCATGCACTCTGGGTATAGCATAACGTTGCTAACTTTATAGCTTCCTGTTTCAAATGTACTAACTCCTGTCACACTATTTTGTGCAGGAGAAAACGTCCTGGTGTCCATGTGAAAGTTTTAGGGTGACGTGACGTACCACTTCCTGTTATTTATTCGTGTTGCAGTTAGTTTTGGACATATATAGTGTAGTGGTCGTGCTGTGTATTTGCAGGTCAGATCATTTCTCTTTTCTTCTTCTGATCAAAACGTGTGATTTGTTAACAAGAAGAACATTTTCAAAAATCACCAGAATTCTCTCTTTAATAGAGAGGAAGCTGCAGGTGCAGTAAGTGGGCGTGGCTTTAGAAGTGGGCGTGTCTTTATCATATAAGTGGGCGTGTCTTTAATCTTGCAGGATGCTGACAGATACTGTTTTTATTTTAATACCAGGCAGCGTCCATATAAATAAAACAATAGAGGAGCTGTCGCATCTGGAACTTGATAAATCCAAGAATGAGACACAAATTCAGCTGAAAAAGAAACGTAAGAACGATTTGTTTTTTTTTCCTCCAGATTTACCCTAGAATCCGTCATCTGCTCCCAGCAGAGAACGTCTCACGTCGTTTCAGACGTTTTGTCTCAGTCACTTTTCCTGTGAAGCCTCGTTAAACACTTCAAACAACGTCCACTCACACACACACACACACACACACACACACACACACACACACATGCCTTCACACAGGGTTTCTATTTTTAGGATTCTCGCCCCCAGAGAGATGTGGAGGCAGCAGGTCGTCCTGCAGCTCCTCCAGATGTGTTTCCCATCCTGACGACTTGACCAGATCCTGTTTTCTATTTAGAGAAACGCGTCTTCACCTCTCGCACCTGTTTGTTTAAGCGCGGCCTCGTGGGATCGGCAGGTACAAAGACTAATGAGAGAGATCCTCCTGCTCTAATGGAGCTTCCTTTACCACCCAAATATACAAGAATAACAACACAAATGTACATAAACTCTGGGGCATCTGGAGGTTACCTGAACCTGCCTTCAAACTGCGAATAGACGATCTACAAATGTGATTAAAGAATCGTAATTGCAGTTTTTCTTTCCACATCACAGAGTAATAAGACTGGCATGATTCATTCGTGCCAGTAATATAAATTGCATACAAGTATAAAATGTCTCAGCCTAGTCTCCACATGGATTGATCAGTTTAAGTTTCTGCAGATAAGAAAAGGACAAATAAAAAAAACATGATCATAAATGTTAGAGTGCAGAGTAAAAACAATTTGGTGTAATAAAAAGATTCTTGTCATCATCATCATTATCATTATCATAAGATCAAAATCATACGATTTTTGTAGGTCAGATAATTTCTCTTTTCCTTTTCTTCTCGCATTTTATTACCTTTTTTGCCCAAATCGAATGTATAACGAAGCATCTCTGTGTTTCACTGAAGTTTAAATATCTATACAACAAATACAATATAATATAGTAAATCACAAGACTCCAAATAGTATAGAAAAAATATGGAAAGACAAAAAAGTAAGGTACAATGGTGTTACTATATACATATATACACAGGGTTAACATAATTGTGAAAATTTGCACGAGGTTTTATTGCACATTATTGCAATAATCGACTGGCTGAGCTTCACCTGTGAAGCATTAATGCAGGAACACTGTGATTGTGTGTGTGTGTGTGTGTGTGTGTGTGTGTGTGTGTGTGTGTGTGTGTGTGTGTGTGTGTGATCTGCGGTGGTTCTAGGTATATCTCCCCGTCTCTATCAGTCAGATCCGCGTCGGCTGTCGTCCGTCCCCACCTCCCTCCAACAGGAATCGCAGGTCACGCTTGCACATCAACATGTGGTCACCTCAGACAGCTGTGATCCAGGATCTGGACCCGGTGTCGGCCAATTATCGTCCGTCCGCAGCCAAAGCTCTGCTAGAATAATTACAACGCAGCGGATCTGCGGTCGGCGTTTGCTCGGAGCCGCGTATGAAACAGAATCACGGCTCCACGAAGAGAAAAGAGGGTCTGGAATAAAAACAGGAGTCCTGGGAGAAAACCATTTGGCCTCGGCGGCAGCCACTGTTTCCTCTTCCTGCTGTGACTGTGTTTCTGTTAGCATTCCTGCTGATTTCTCCCCGCTAATGTCTCCGGATTGTGTTGCATGTTAACGTCTGGACAATGATGTGGTTTCTCTGGTTTTCTGGAGGTTCCGCTGGTCTCGACATCTCTGGATCGCGGCTCGGTTTGTGTTTGTGTGTTTGCTTGGAAACGGCGGCGCAAAAAAAACCACACACAACACACACAGAAAGCTAAAAAACAACAACACAGATTACAGGAGAAGCTCATACAAAGAGAATATTTGGAGTCCGGAGCGAGGCTGGTGGCTGCGGTCACCTGACCTCACCGTGGTCGCCGTGGTTACGCTGGATTTTAATGGCGGTGGGGGGAAAAAAAACGTTCTGAAACCACAACAGCAACATAATTCACTTATACTCCGTCCATGTGGCCTAATGAGAGAAACTCAGCTTCCCCTTAAAATGTCAGAAAAATAAAATAAGTGTTCTGATGTGTTCTATTGTGTTAACGTTTAATTGACTAAATAATACGTTTTACAACAACTTTACATTCAACTCAATACACCTGAGAGTAGGTCGTTCCACTGCAGAGAAGCTGGATGCTCATTGGATAAAAGCTGGGTTTGGCCCCGCCCATCAGACACTGAGCGTCCCTGGGGGGTCCACGGTGAGTGGGCGTGGCCTGAACTGCTCTTCTTCTCTACCCCGTCTCCCCCTTGATTGACAGTTGATGTGGAGATTTTACAAAAAATACTTTGCTCACGGGGGGTCACAGCCTCAAGCTAACAAGATAACAAGGAATTAGTTTTCTCTATTTGTCTATTTGAAAGGTTTTATTATTATTATTATTATTAGTTGGGGCGTTCCGTACCGTATTTATCTGGCATCGACTGTGTGCATCATCGAAACTAAACAAAAAAGCAGAATGGAGGTGATTTTGGCAGGTGGGTGCAGCACATGTCTGTCATGCTAATACGACAGGGTCAGAATTAACCTCACATTGTTGCGTTACCTCAGCTTCTTGTATGTAAAACTGAGAAAAAGACCATTCAGAAGTAATTTCCATTTATTTGTGAGAATATACTGTAGGTGTGAAAGCTGCAGCTGCAACGATGAGGAAATACTGTTCCTTAAATGCTGTTAAAAAATCGGGATGAAGATGAACTCTAACACATTGTTTCTTCACGTTCATGTAGTAAATAAAAAAAACTTTCCCAACATAGTGCATAGTGGAAACTCTATATTTAAAAATAAATGCTTGATTTTGGTCAAATTTCTTAATCTTTGTTGAATTGACTGATACGTGGGAAACATATTAATAAGAAATAACATAATTCTTCTTAATTTTGGTGAACTAATTGTTTTTTTTAGCGCGTATCCAAATCATTGTCGTTTTATTTCCAGCTGGTTGTGAACCCTGGAACAAACACAGGAGACAAACAGAGCTGCTGCTATTGTTGCTTCTGCTCCGTCGTGTCCCTTCTCTGAGAAACCACAAGTTTAAACACACTTAGCCCCACGGCCGGCCACAAAAGCCCGCTGTTCACCTCTCCCTGACCAACATGCGCCCGTCATGTTTAGAAAACAGGCCTGTGGTCCAAAGCACACAGCCGACCTCACCGCTGAAATAAATCTCAATTTCCCTCGGCCGCTTTCATTGCATAACTGCTAAATGAAGAATTACCAATCAAAGCCTGGGGCCGCGGCCTCCTCTCCCGACCCGGATCCGGACCATCCAGCGCCGGGGAACCCACGTATCTGTCAGGAATGTGCCGCCGACGCGCAGCACGCGGGTGATTCAGAGCGACGCGGAGCCGTGCACGCCGCGCAGATCATTATTCCTGCTCGCAGCACACCCACGTCAGGTTTAATGGCGCTGTCAGAGGAGGCTAAGGTGTGGTCGCCAGCCATTTTCCAAATAATTACCTCTCACAACAGAGGCTTTATTGTGCGGGGCTGTGCAGCTCTGAATGTAGGTGAAGTGAACACGGCTCCGCTGCTGTGTGTCGAACAACACGAGCACGTCTGACGGCGTTTGTTGATGTGGAAACATGCATTTACATTTCCTGCTGTTTTGGCATCAAATGTAAAAAACACACGAAAAACCTATGGCTTCTAACTATTCAATACATCTGTAGATGATTTTCTTATTTAACTGGATTTGCCTGTAAAATGTCTGTGAATAGGTTCTAGGTGATAACTTAATATTCTAATAGGATGCTTTTAATTACATTATTACGCATTAAGACTATGTAAGTGTCAATGAGACATGAGGATATGGGTGTTAATGACACTGTAAATGCTTATAGGTCATTAGATTAGGAATGTTAATGCGATTATAAAAGTGAGTTTTAATGCGATTATATGAGCGTTAGTGACACTGAATGTTAATGAGTCAATATAAGTGTTAATAAGACTATATGAGATTATATATTTGTTACTAATGTACATGTAAATATATATATTTTGCTCCTCTTTTCCCAATTAGAACAAACCTATTGATTAAATTGTGTCTGTGTTTCTCTGATAACATGATATCTGGACATCTGTGACTAAAAACCTAAATTATACTGTCACAATGAAAATTAATGACAGTTCCAGTTGTGGAAATGCAAATTTTCTAAATTCAGAAATTCGTGCAGACATTTGGGATGATTTAAAGTGCAGAACTCAACACGGCATTTAACAGGCTTAGTCATTTGTAAGGTTTCAGACTGGATTTTAATGGCGTTTAATTTCAATGTGGCGTGATGTCCAGACACCTCACGGTTCACTGTGGAACATGCAGCTCCTGCAGCTGCACGTCTCTCAGCTTGGATTTATGGCGATCAGACATCAGACGCGCTGGACGGGCGGGTCACTGTTGTGGTTTCTGTGGAGAGCAGACAGATGCTGACCTTCCAGGCCCATCTTCCACCCAGACCAGTTTCCAACAGGAAATACCTCGGCGTGGTCAAAGAAAGAGAAAGAGCAGACGGAGTCAAAAGAGTCGCTGGGCTGAAACAGGATGAAGGATGAAAAGGACAGAAAACAAGACCTGAAACACCACAAGCCAAACGCTGTTTTCCTGAAAAATGTGGTGCGTCTGAATATTGATTAATCGATGCGCCTACATCTTCATTCATCTCAGTTTCCAGACTCCAAGGAAACATCTAACGATTAAAACTCCAGAACCCGAAAATATTTACAATTACAGATTAATTGATTTATCTGTTGATTGATTAATTGACTGAATTGCATTGATTTTTCTAATACAGCAGCATTTACGCACTGTAGACAACTTTAGTGTTATCCGTCAGCTGTCAATCAAACACAGACACGCCCCTTCTATCAGCTGTCAATCAAACACAAACAAGCCCCTCTGTCAGCTGTCAATCAAATACAGGCACGCCCCTTCTGTCAGCTGTCAATCAAATACAGGCCAACCTTTCTGTCATCTGTCAATCAAACACAGACACGCCCCTTCTATCAACTGTCAATCAAATACAGACACGACCCTTCTATCAGCTGTCAATCAAACACAAACAAGCCCCTCTGTCAGCTGTCAATCAAATACAGACACACCCCTTCTATCTGCTGTCACTCAAACACAGACACGCCCCTTCTATCAACTGTCAATCAAATACAGACACGCCCCTCTATCAACTGTCAATCAAATACAGACATGCCCCTTCTATCAACTGTCAATCCAATACAGACACGCCCCTTCTGTCAGCTGTCAATCAAATACAGACCAACCTTTCTGTCATCTGTCAATCAAACACAGACACGCCCCTTCTGTCAGCTGTCAATCAAATACAGACATGCCCCTTCTATCGACTGTCAATCAAACACAGCCACGCTCCTCTGTCAGCTGTCAATCAAATACAGACACGCCCGTCAAATATAGACACGCCCCTTATATCAGCTGTCAATTAAACACAGACACGCCCTCTGTCAGCTGTCAATCAAACACACAACAGAGTCAGAAAGACATGCCCCTCCATCCTTCTAATGCAATCTAATAATATAAGATAATTGTACATTTTAAAGGGTGCCACATCACGATGGGGGGATGAGGACGAACGTTTGACAGGAAACTGAAGAAGTAAAAAATGCATATTTCTCATCGTGTGCACGTCTCCGACCCGACACGTCTCCCTGATGATCCCGCAGCATCAGTGGCCTTCTGTTTCCTGTCATGACGCCGTGGAAAACAGGAAAACGCCGGTTGCCCGTTGCTGTCTGAGACTACGAGTCGTCATCCGTGTTTTCTCTGGGAGGTCCAGTCATCCTCGCTGTGCTGAGTAATTCAGAGAAACCCAAAGGCACCAGGGAGGAAAACCTGAGTGAACGGAGAAGTCACGGCCTGCCGATCAGATCCAGCAACGGACGTCACAGCAGCGGATCCACTGATGGAACTGATGAAGTTACAGACAAATCAACGGAAAAACTAATGAATGTAGAACATCAGCGGAAAGACATTTAAACCAACAAAATACTGAGCAACTCTTCTTGTCTTGATTTATTAAGTATGTTGAATTATCAACGAGCAGAGATGAGCTGTAATCAGCTGCTGTGCGAGCGTCGTCCATCAGGGGGCGACGTGCTGAGGTGAGTCTGAGCTCAGATGAAATTACATAATTCTTGGAAAGTTTTGTTCAGTGGTGGTGCGGAAAAATTAATTGTGGCTCCCTCAGCGAGTTATTTTAAGACGCGCTCGATCAGACGAGAGGTGAGACAAACATCACAGCTTCTTTTCTCTTCTCAGTGTTCCTTTTTTTTTTCTACAGGAAAAGGAAATGTTCAAAATTGTTTTCAAGATCTATGAAATAGAAGAAGCGATGTGTCATCTGCGAGACTGTCAGCTTTCACTGTCAAGCCCTTCAGAATAAAATACAGCCGCTCTCTGGTTAAGGCTCTGAAGAAACTCCACTTCACTTTAACGACAGAGAGAATAAAAATCACTTAAAGATGGTTTTTGAATCCTTTCTTTTGCAACAGATGATCAAACACACATGGTTGCATCCTGATATTGGTGTGTTTGTGTGTAGAAAATAAAAGTTGGCGAAACATTCTGAGAGCAACCAAAAGTAAAATACAGATTTCCGTCTTTAGAGAGAACACGTGCAGCTCTGTGAAATTGAATTAAACTCGGGGTCGGATTTGATTTGTTTGGCAGTTTTATATCTGATTAATAAGTCTGCTGTTACAGTAGTTTTATCTTCCAGTAATATCGGTTACTGTTTTATGCTTCTTCATCCTTTTTTTCCTCCACTGCAGTTCACTCCCATTTATTCATATGGCGTCTGCATCCTGGCGAATGAGGAGACGGATAAATCATCAGGATGCGATGAGGCATCAGCCGCTAAACGCCACTGGGCTCCTGTTTGGTGCGTATACGGGATAATCATCAGTTTATTATCTGGGGTTCAGTAACTGAATATGATATGGGACGTATCAGCTCACAGCGTTTGCCTAAAAACGTCAAGATCAGCCCCCCCAGAGAAGCACATGTTGGCTGAACTTGTGCTGACTCCGGCCGAGCGGGGGATCCATCACCTGGACACCTGACCTCCTGCTGCTCCTCCTGCAGGGGGTCAGCGAGGAGGTGAGGCAGATGTGGAGGGGACAGATGTGGAGCTCTTCCATCCTGTGGAACAGCTGGAACGAGCTTCTCTGAGCTGTCCATCACCCTGGAGTTTGATTTTAAAGGATCAACACAACAATTACAAAAATTGTGTCAGTACTGATTGTAGCTACAAAATATTTTGCCATAATTTAACCTTTTAAATGACAATTTTCCTTTTTTATTTAAAAGAGTAAATCTCAACTACTTTAGGTACAAGGGGGAAACCTTTTAAGTAGTTTTTTCAGACTTGATGTAAAAGTTGTGGTTAAAAATCTCGTGTCTATAGCATAATCACAGCTTTAATTATTGAGCAGATAAACCCTAACAGTCCCTTTAGGCCTTTACACTTAACATTTATGGTAACTAACTGGCAGCAATTATCCAGAAAGTTACCATAGTTATTTTTTATAGTACTACAGTAATACTTTATTCACTCTGACTTATTGTAAAACATACAGAATTCTACTGTAATAGTGTTACTGTGGTTAACACAGTAAATAGCTGCACATTACACAGCAAAGTTTTACAGTGTAGTGGGGGTGTCTGGCGCCTGCATTACCCACAATGCAACCGGGCCGCCCACAGTTGTGTGCGATTAATAGTGTGAAATGCTAGAAGCAGCTAATGCAGCATGAAGCTGCTTCTACAACTGTTGATTATTTTCCTTACTGATTCATCTGCTGATCATTTCCTGCTCCGGTGTCGCATCAAAGTTTCCAGACTCTGAGGTGACGTCTACTATTTCTCTGATTTTTGACTATTTTGTTTCCATAACATGTCTCCTTTTAGATGGGCTGGAAAGAAAATAGTGTTTCTGTTGCAAAGAAAAGTGAAAAAAAAACTTTAAAAAGTGCAATATCTAGGTTTTGGTACAATTAGCCCAGTATTAATAAGATAATTCTGCCCTTTTGATTTTGTGGATTGTTTGAACGATTTGGTTGATTTTTAACAATCTCATCTTTTTTTCTTAAAAAAAAAATAATTTTTAAAACAAATTTTCTAACAGAATAAGATAATCCTACCCAATATTAATTAGACTAATTAGTCAATTATATTACCAAACACAAAATATTTTCTTTTGTGCAATGTGTATATATACTTTAATCAACAATAATCCTGTTTCGATTGTGACTATATGTAAATTAATTCCCAATAAAATATAATAAATCCACATTTAACCATATATATATATATATATATTGTTGCCATAGCATCGTCATGTAAGTGAATCCCCTCCTGTTGTAGAATAAACATCCACCCATTGCAGCGTCACCCTCAGACACCCAAAACACCCAAAACACCCAAAACAGGCATTACAGCACACAGGGGGAATTCTGTGCTGTGATTGGTCGGTGGGGGAGGACAGGTATGATGCGTTCAGACCACACCGCTCGTCGTTGCAGTTTCCTTTTGTAAATATTTAGTGGGTGTCTGCATGTTGTGTGTGTGTGTGTGTGAGGCCTCGGGGCGAGCTTTAATGACACTGTTACCGGTCGCTTTCATGTGGTTCATACCTGTCTGCAGGAATGTCAGGAGCTTTACGCGGCCTGTGATGGAGAGAAAGGTGATCCTCCCCGGTGGTTGGAATGAATCCGACTCCCCCGGCAACATATAGAAATCACACTGAGGTAAATACACGTTATTTGTCATTGTGGTTTGGTCTGATGTTTGTCTGCCAAGGACAGATGACAATGTTATATGTGTTAATATGTACGGCACTCACCATACCTTAACTATAGTAGACACATGTTTAATTATAATTATGTTTTTTAAGTTAAATTAATTTTAATAAGTTAGCATTTACAAGTTGGACTCTATGTAAGACTACTTTTAAAAAATTGTAATTTATGTTGGTAAAACTTGAAAATATAAATTGACATTCAAGGCAATAATGTAAGTTAGCAACAAAAAAATAATTTGGTGAATTTGGTACAGTTACTAGTTATTTCTCTCCAAAAGTAACTAGGTTACTCCTCTATAAAAATAAGTCCTTATCATTAAAAAATAACTTTATGGTTAAATATGTACTGGGATTTACTGAGTGTCTTTGAACGCGTCTTGTGACAAGACGCTGTAGCCCGCGAAGAAAAAAAAAACGGTTAGGAACGGTTTCTAGTTTAACGTCCCATCACTGTTTATTTGGGGGTCCGCACAGCTAGGTTTGAATTAACCTTTAATTTTACGTTAAAGTTAAATTATATCGGGTATTTTATATCGAGTTGTGTCGTAACGGAGAAAGCGAGCTACACATTTTCAACATTTAAACGCCAACCATTTCAGTTCTTAGCAATTAGCGGCTAACTGAAGCTAGCAGCACTGCAGCAGCTAGCCGCTAACGTTAGCTTGAGAGGCTAATCCCATTGTCTTGTCTTCTAACAGATTGCTATTGTGTTAAAGTTATTACAATATAAAATTATAAGATAGTCTAACTTAGTAGAACGTTATCAGAAGTGAGGATTTTGACTATTAGCATGTGAAATAAGAAAGCTAATGCGTCAGTGACACAAACCAATTTTACTAAAGCTTGGGTCAGATGAAAAAGTTGGGAAAAAAATCCAAATCCGACTCAAAGACAGAGAATTCTAGGTGAGTCATAAATCTTCTTGTTGGTTGTCATATAAAATGATTTTATTTATTAAACCGACAAAAAACACAGCATTAATAAACGGCAAAAAAAGAAATAAATCCGATTTTGCACTGTAATGTTCACATAAATGGTAATATATGTGATTTGAGGAAAAAAAATGCCATGCATCGTCCATGTTTGTAGTCCTTTGATTAAATGTGACCAAGCCTTCTGTGGACGTAATTACCCAGCAGAGAAGAGTGTCAGGAAGAGTGCAGATAAAGGTTCATGTAATGATTAATTATTCATTTGTGCATTGAATGGACCCTGTATTTGGCCCCTTAATGTACAAAATGGCGCCTTAATGGCCAAAAAAAAATCCTTGTGAATTGCTACTGGAGGGGCGGGACATTCCCTGCAGTGCTCAACCAATCACATTAGAGCATGCACTTCAGTGAGGGGGGTGAGTGTGTGAGAAGGCAGACTGTATTGCTGCTACAGGCCTAACTGGCTGCTCTTGGACCATGAAAACATGCAAATGACCATAATAAACCATGAAAATTAAAATGTTAAACTGTAAAAATAACTAAATAGGCCCCTTTGAAACTCAAACTGGAACTGTCACGCTTTTCAGCTTAAGGTCCGATATCATGTTTGAACGTTTTGATTTGGGTTTTCCTGCCATTAAAGCCAATTCGTGGCGTTTGTGTGAGCTCTACCCCCCTCGCCCGTCCATCAGACCTGTGACTGATGAATTATGGGGGATAAGTGGAGGAAGACAGACACTGACCACAGACACACCGCCGCAGACCAAAATGACAGAGGTCATAACCACGTCAGGAAACAGAAGCCGCTGCAGCCAGAGTCTGTACACAGTAAAATTGCTGAACTCTTTATGTGTTTTTCCAGCTCAGCTGCAGTCCGCTGAGGTCTCCCCCCATGTTTGCTGCGGTCTTATTTAGTGCAGAGGAACAATGGAGGCCGGTGTTTGGAGCAACAGACCAGGCTCAAGTAGCTGCAGGAGGATGAAGGACGTGATGTGAGTCTTTATCTCCCACCACACACCAGACAGGATCTGCTGTCTAAACCAGCCCCAGAGTGGCCTTTCAAAATAAAACTCTTCCTTGTTTTACAACAGAATAAAGGGAAATTCCTTCAAAATACTTAAAATACAGTAGATTTGGGTGTACTGAGTTGACTGTGTAGTTCTGTTGTAAAGGGTTGCATTCACATTTTATATATATATATATATATATATATATATATATATATATGTATATATATATATGTGTTGTATATTAACTCGATTACTTGCAACCTGAAAAATAATGCAGAAACTATCAAATTAATCCCTAAACTTTGTGTTGTTGGAGGATGTGATGGAGGGAGGGAGAAATGAAGGAATGGATTGGGGAAAGAAGAAAGGAAGGAATGAGGGAGGAACTAAGGAAGGAATCGTGAGGTAGGGAGGAAGAAGAAATGAAGGGAAGAAGGAGGGAAGGAAGGAAGCAAGGAAGGTAGTAAAACAGGAAACTGGTAAGGGGGGAGGGAGGGGATGAAGGAAGGAAACATGTGATTGAGGGAGGAGGAATGGAGGGTGTCAGGAAACAAAAGAAGGAAGGAACAGTGAGGTCACTTTGACAATGGAGGACAACAGGAATATTAAAGTGTAAATGACTCAATACAACAGCCTGTGGAACACATGTAAAGTAGTTATGTTCCTTTCTATTTTATTTCCCATGAACATAGAAGTGCTTTATTTTGAAAAGCCACTGTACTTACATGTGCAAATTGACACAGCGGGTTTTGACGTCGTTGGCTTGACTATAGCTGATAACGAGATAACGGCATTAAAATAAAATAATAACCGCTTCCACGCGTATGACATTCAAAAGTAGTTATTAACAATCAATCACAAACATTGACTGAAGTTTTAAAATGTTCAATTAGCGAAGTGAGAGGCTCTGACTTGTTATATTTTACAGTCACAATCAGCGAGTGTTTGTTTTAGCGTGGCGCTGGGGCCCCGCTGTGTGAATAAAGCGGTTTAAACAGACCCTCAGAGGCAGGCGGTAAGTGCTAAGAGGAGCCGTGTGCAGTTTCTGTTGGCTCGGCTGCACATCACTGAAGTGTGGGTGGTTTCTGCTCACACAGACGCTCTCTCAGTCCAAATGGGCCACCGAGGCCAAACACACTTCTTCTCTTTACTCTGTGAACACACGCTCGCTGCCAGCTACACCTGAGAGCCAATCGCACGACACGCCGAGCAGATTAAAGCGCTGGACCGGGCCGGCGAGCACACACGTCCACACTCTGCTCGGCTGAACGTGTTGAAATATTGAGCAAATCAAAAGTAGGTTAAATATGTGAAATGATAAAACAAACGTGTGTAACTTTAAACTTACTTTAGTTTCCTTGTGACCCTTTAATACAAAGACGTGTCTATGAGTTCACGATTTTTTTTAAAATATATATTTATATATACATTTTTTTTCTTCTTGCACTACAAACAGCAAAGTCAGGTGAAGGTAGCTCAAATAACTTCAACTTAAAACAAGAAAAAACTTGTTTGACAGAATGTATTTTTGTATCTTATATTTTGTAGTTTTTCTCAAGATTTTGACCTTTAAGTTGTGCAAAACATGTGCAGAAGTCTGTCATTTGTGTTCACTTGTGAATTGGATTATTTATTACACTTGTGTTGAAATTTGTTAATTTTATTACGCCAAGTGGTTGCACAAAATTAATGTATCTAACTCTATATAAATGTTTTAAATTGATTGGACTTATATTTTTATAGTACTTTCAGAATAAGTATTTTGAATATAATTTGCTTTAAAGCTTCTACTCGTTTTTGGTTGAGTAAATGAATAATGTAAATTCAGTCAATGTAAAAGTTTGTGTCCTACACATATACATAGGTTAAAACCAATCTAATTAGCTTTCTAACTAAATAGGCCGTTATTTCATATATTATGGTATATATTGATGTGACTGCTGCAGTGTTCAAAATGTGAAACCAAAAAAACCTTCACAATAAAAGCCTTCAGTTTGTTTCTGTACCATGTGACCCGAGGTGTGATGTCACCAGTTTAACCATAAACAGATTTATTACATCACTCTGTGCTCGCCGTAATCCCTGAAACAACTGGAACAATGCTCCCTATCTGTGCGTCTAATTGGATGTTCAGCTTTAATTCTCATAAATACGATGAACGGCGAGTGTCGGCCTGCAGCGTGTAAACAGTGGTGTTCGCCGCAGGATGTGGCGGCGGCCTCCCTGTCATCATGAGGGTGAACAATGACGATCATCGGCGAGCCCAGCGCTCCCCGATCATCAAAGTCTCCGTCTGACAGCTTGGCAATTACCGTCACAGTTTGACTCGGGGTGTGTCTCCGCATGACAGCGGCAGAAGGACTTTTCTGTGGAATCTGACTGGCAGGTGTGAGTCAGGCGGTGATTACCTGCTCAGGTGAAGCCGGAGGCAGTTTGTGTTTTCTCTGCTGAACGGAGAGGAGAAAGCGTTGATCGTCTGCCTGAAGCTCAGCAGCCGTTTTAGCCAAAACAATATAGCGGGTGTTGATTAGAATTTGGTTTAAATCCAATTTCTGAATCATGTTTTTTCTGTCTGTCTGACTTGGAATATAACTCAGATGGAAGTTTCCATCTGTTGCTGTTACAGATAATCAGAATCATTTCTTATCTTTTTTACTTTACTTCTGAACTCCATTTTCATAAGTGACACAAAGTTCTATGTATGTCCACAGTCATCCATGGTTAGGATTTGATTGAAAAGTTTATTTATCAAAAAACATCCTCTTTCCACAATTGTTATTGATGCTAAAACAGGACTGTTTTAATAAATGACACATTAGTGGCCATGTTAACTCATTCTGAAGCTTCATCAGAGATTTGAGTTAAATAGATTATAAATGTGGAGCCAATTTGAGATAAATAAATGATCACACCAGCTTTATTTGAAATCACACAGACATAGTGTGATTTGTAAGGACACTCGGAGCAAAAAGGTTGCAGCCTCCTACAATGGCTTTCTCCCTCCTGCGTTCAGTGATCCTGAGGACACTGATCTTGCAGACTCTGATGCTGTGAGACCATCTGAGCACACTGAGGCCTTTAAAGCTGCAGCCCGGCTTGTGTTTTTTTGCTGCCAAAGATTTGCAGCCCGACTTGGATTTGGCCCAAAAGACAGTTTCATAATGACACTACTTATCTGCCCGTCTCTGTTCTTTTTTTGTTTGGTGTTTCCTTACTGCGTCCTGGGTGGCAGCGCGATCAGAGAGGGCTGAATGAATAGAATACCTTCATCTTTGAGAAAATCTATATCATTAGGCCTAAATACGTTATTATTCATCTTTAAGTAAAGGGTCTGAGCTCTGTATCTTGGACTGATACAAGAACAAAGCCTGCTTCCACTCCACTAGATGAAAACCCATAATACAAAAAAAAAGAAAATGTTTCTCTGATTACCATTTCTTGATGTTTTAAGTAATCTTCCTTGTCAGCTCTAAATTTTGAAAACGCATCAAACGGTTTCTTGCGGACGCGAGCGAGAGCTGCCGCCACATGTTTCAGTCAGAGGAAACTCCACGGTCGGCGTCTCGACTGTTGGAAGCTTCTTTTTTTTTTTTTTTTTACACAGTTCTACATTTCAAAGGCTCTAAATATTCACCTAAAAAAAAGCACCAAGCAGATTCCAGTATGTCCGATGTATATCCAAGTGCACGATAAGCAGATATACCTGACCCCTCCTCCTCCTCCTCCTCCTCCTCCACTCGCTGCTTGGCTCCTCGGGGTTGACGGTGATTCAGAGAGTGTGAGTCCCGCCTGGCAGGAAGTGCGGGCCCGAGCCAATGGAGGCTGATTTACAGGCTGATGAGTCGAGGAGCCTCTTCTGAGACTGAAAGCTCTCCAAGACCAGAGAGGATTAGTTTCCTTCAGGAGTATTCGCTATAATTAGGCCAACATCTGTACCCTGGCTGCTCGGCCTGCTGGGAGCGGTAATTTAGTGTGTGTGTGCATGCGTGTGCGTGTGAGTGTAAATTCTTATAAGGCCTCTGATGAAGCCAACAGTAAGGATACCAGACAGACAAGATGTCCATATCTGTGAGATGTCAGGTATTAGAAAGAACAACCAGTTGTCAGCCGTGTGTTTTTGGAGCTGCAGGATGTTCTGGTAAAATCTGGGATTTAGAGTGATGTCACAACATTTAAAATGTAAAATTTCATCCAATAAATTAAAATATGACATGGAAAGACATCATGATAAGAGGTCAAACTGATCTGCCAATAGAATCAAATATTTCAAGATAAATCTACTGAATATTGTATTGACCAAAAACACATTTTTACTTTGTTTACAGTGTATGTTAACAAACATCTAGCCACTAATGCAATTTAGGATAGTGTTGTACAGTAATATAATAAATGTAGATATTATTATTAAACAATGTATAATGAGTTCTTTGCAATTGAAAGGGGTTGGGATTTAACAAAATAATTACTGGTACTTACTTAGTACAGATTACAGAAATCAGCAATTTTTATATTAAAGTGACACTTAATGCAGTCAATTAAAGGATTTTTAATAAATAATCCAATTCATGAGTGAGCATGAATAACCGAACAGATACTTCTGCACATATTTAACTTTTCCATTTTTTTTTCTTAAATTATATTTTTATGATCCATGAGTCAGGTCATGCAGTTCATAGTTTCTTTCTGTTTCCTGCTGTTTTATGCTTCAACAAAGCAAAGTTTGGTTTCTAAAAAGTCATGGGAATGTTTGTTTTTGGTCCTGGGAACGTTCCCCACACTGTAAAAATTTGCTGCAAAATCTGCTGTTATTTACTGTGTTAAACACAGTAACATTACTGTAAAGTATTGTTTGAGTAGACTGCAGTATATTTTACAATAAATCACAGTAGTCGATGTTAGTTTAAAGTAAAGACAAGTACAGAACTTCTATTGTCAAATAGAATATTTATGGTAACTTTCTGGATAAGGTAACAGTTAACAAGCTTTAAGATTTTTTTTCCTGTAAAAAACAATGTTCCAGGAATATTGTTTTTTAAGAATTAAATTTAGGATATTGTATAAGAATATTCTCAGAACGTTATCCAAAGTTCCACCTACAGGCAACCTCAGTGGAACACTACACAAATTACCCCCAAAAATTTCCTCGCTGTGGTTATTAGAACATTCCAGAAGGTTACGTTGAACAAAAAACATTTGCACAACATTCCTGGGCCGTTATGGGAGGGTCACCATACAGAAACCTGGAAGGAACATTCAAGTAAAAGTGCTCGTGTCTGTAATCTATCATGAAGTTAAATACAGGACAGAGTGCACCATGGGAAAGAGTGTTTATTTATTTTTTTTCTGTGTAATCATCGGGCCCGGGTGTGTTCAAAGAGCCAGAAAACAGCCATATTTAATAAATCCACCAATGAGCAGCTCCCCATCAGGCTGCCAGAAGCACTCAGGCAGATATGATTGTGAAACCTTTTCTGAAAATCACACAACAGTTTTGCTTATTAACACTGATCCCAAACCAAACGTAGCACACGCAGCACGGAGTCAAAGTCGAGCTGATTGTTGTGAATTATTGCTTATGAATGTGGGTTGTGTACGCTTCCTGTGTGGTCCCCGACTCCCCTTGTTTTCTAGTTTTTTTTTTTATTCCTTTTTCTCAGACCATTGTTGCCGCTGAATCACAAGAGCTCTTTTGTGTGTTTGCCTTGGACTGGTTCTCATGAATATTTAAGCCTCTTTTACTGGTTCGGTGCCTCGTTGGGTTTCATTCACTTTTTTGAGAATGTGCTGAACTGATGCAGCGGGTTCAAAGTGAAAAATACCAGGTGAATTAAGGAAATGAAGGCAATTATTTACAGATTTCCCCTTTAAATTATACTGTGTAAGCACATTTTTGCCAAGAAAGGGGGGAAAAAGGGGATGGAAAGTAATGAAGGATGACAATAAAAGTACTCATAAGTAAAAGAAAAATGACTTTTTGAATCAAAATTAAGACAAAATATGTGATAAAATGAAAACAACTTCCTACAAGAGGAACAAATTACAGACTGCAAATTCAAATATTTTGCATAGAATATTTATATTTGTATATTCTTTTATCTATATTCTATTAAATTCTCTATTTTGTGCACTTTGTGTGAATGCTGCAAAATGTTTATAATGCAATGCTTTCACTTTTATTCTACATAAATCAATATATCAAACTGGCTCCACAATAATAAACTACAACATTAAAACACCCTCACATGTATTAATGATTAAACAAGCAGTATAATATACTATAATGTCACACAGCTTGCATTACATAACAAGTACTAAACTCAATGTACTTGTAATGTTTTGCAGTACTTCAAATAATTAGTTTTAGTAGAATTCACTTAAGTTTTCCAAGATATTTCTACTTAAATACATTAGAATGAAATTTCTTTTACTTCCCTTTTTTGGTTTGATGAAATGAAGTTATTTAAATTCAGTCATGTAATAGTTTAACCAAACCAAACCAAATATTTCACTTGTCTGCACATGTGCAGAAATAGAAATTAAACTGTACATCTATTGCTTTTAATTGAATTAAATTAGCTTGTTTAAGGAAAAGTCAGTACTTTTTGGAATTAAATAAACCAGATACAAATATGTTTCAGTGCACTATATACAATATGCACTAATACTGTATAATATACAGCTACAGTGCTTGCAGGAGAAAATCGTGTAAGTGAATAGTTTGATGTGAATGTATAATGTGAGTTTCGTGGAGCGGTGACAGAATCCTGCCGTCAGGATTTCACTACATCATCCGTTTGGCCTGAGGAGCTCGAACTGACACTGAGGGATCGTGTGGAAACTCCCAGCGAGCTGCAGCACAGACTGAATTTAATATGTCTAAAAACAGCTTCGTGTTTTGATACAAATACACTCCGACAATCACCAAACTGCAGATACATGCCCAAAGAAAATATCGATAATGTCCCTGGTGAAAAGTTTACACCTCATCAGATGAGTCAGGGTGAATTCCCCTGACCACAGAAACTCAAACTACAGATCTGCCCTGTGAGCTGCTACCTAAGTGACATTCCGTTTTCCAGCAGACAATCGAGACGTAAAAAAAAGAGCCTCTGAATCATCAAAACCTTTATTAACAAGCTTTATGAGAGTGTTGGGAGAGTGATGAGAAAGTGTTGTGAGCCGTGGAGGAAGTAAAACTCGGATCGTTAAACTAGAGACAGGAACAGCATGAGTAACAGATTAGAGCGAAACTAAAACGTGTGATAAATAAAACGTAGTCAAAGGGAAAAAAGATAATAGGAGACAAAAGATGGAAAATAACAAGCCGGAAATTCTAAAAGTGAAAGAAAAAAACTTCATAAATCATATTTGGACGAGAGTGTGGAGCTGGGCGGGAGTTGTACCTAGCAGACAGCTAACAGTCTCTCAATGCAGTTGCTACATTAATTATGCAGAATCGGATCGTCTCAATCGATTGTAAACAGGTGTTGAATTTGCAAGATTTAGATCCCACAGTCAAGGGCATAAAATCATTTCAACACCCTCAGTATCATCAAAACTTTATTATCAGGCCACATACGAGTGTTTGGAGAGTGATGAAAAGGTGTTGTGAGCTGTGGAGGAAGTAAAACTCAGATCTTTAAATCAAAGACAGGAACAGCAGGAAAAAAATAGGCCAGCACAAGTAAAAGATTTGAGTGACAATACAAATGTGTGATTAGTAAAATGTAGTAAAATATTAAAATTACCTAGTTTATCCTGTTCCATCCCAACTTTGAAAAACTGAAAACTAGTCATTTTTTAGGAACTTTTTTGAGATTCCAACGTCTGTGGTGATTTTTTCTGACACATGACACTAAATATCTATGGATTTCAAACTGTTGATTGGACAGATTAAAGGAATAATTTAATCAGTAAAGTTGTCTTATAGAGTCACAAAACTATGGTGATAGCTTGTATCATGATGCTAGTTTCTTCTACATATACACACATTTAAAAATTCAGAAAATCAGATATTCTGGTGTCTGCTTTTCCCTATACAGTAGTTTGTGTTACATAACAAGCACTAGTAATTTTACTGTCCTTAAAGGCGTCACTACAGATAATTACTCAGATAATTGGCTGTAGTTGATCCTGAATCCTGGAAGATCAAGAGATCCCAAAACACACAAAGAGCATAAGAAACCTGTTGTCTCACATTATGTAACTTCAAATCAATGGAGATAAAGTGTGAAACTTTCCCTTTAACACATCTGAAGAAAAGAAAGCAGCTTTGACTTTAGGACTAGTTTTTATTATACCCTGGTATTTTCTGATTAGACTCTGACGTCTTCGTCTGAACGATTCTAGAATGAAAAGAAAAAGAACGTTCTATTCTCTGTCATCGTGGCTTTAGATGTGATATATACAGTATAAAATACATGTTGCAGCAGTGAGCAGCTGCTCGGTGCCGTCAGCTGTAATATTCTCCCTAATATCTCCTGTTAGTCACAGAACGATTTGTTCATGTCAAAGATCTTTATTTCTGGCGCGGTGCAGCTGCTCCGCTGGATTTATTTTTTTAAATAGTTTCAGCTCTAACCCTTGCGAAATTCTTGTTTTTACTATTTCGTAACATTTATGTGAATGAAACTCGTCCACAAACTTTCAACAAGGATAAACATTCACGAGAAAACTGTTTCTGTTCAGTTAGTTTGTTACAAGTTTATTTCAAACATTGCAAATACATGAATACATACACAAATAATCACATATTAATGAACAAACATAACAGAAGAAAGTAACAATTAAAGTTAATTGAATTAACATATCACCTACCTATAATCATCATTTTATATGCTATACATTGATTCATCATAATAAAATATATGGGTCAGTAACAAATTAGGAGTTAAACTATCTGGTACAAAGTTTTTAGGGTTACACCACATAGGTTTTGGCTTTTCCCCATGTACTGCTTATATTTAAACCTTATTACTTATAAAAATAATTCCTACTAATGGTTACTACTGTGTAACTAGTGTTTAAGATTAAACGTGAACAACAGTAAATAGTACAGAGGTGTTTAGAGTCATCCCAGTGTGATGATAACTCAAGTCAGTCAACATTTACTATTAGCTTATTGTGATTTGTGAGAATATGCATGTTAAAAAAACCTTTGTATGATGCGAATCTGCAGAAACAGAAAGTTAAACCCTCAACATTTCCATCTGGGATGAGTTAAACGCACCTCAGGTCAACTTTTATGGACATGAAATCTCAGGAAGTCGTCGGATCCACTGACCTAACAACATCTTAAAAATGCAATAAACCATGAACGCAACACAAATCTGCTGATTTTAATGCCATAATCCCACAAATTTAACAACTTTCCCACAAATTAAATAGCAATTGCCTATCACAAAAGTAATGTTGCACTGTAAAACTTTGCTGAGAAATCTGCAGTTATTTTCTGCATTTCATACAGTAACTCTACTGTTGAATACAGTAACTCTACTGTAAACGATTATTATAGAATAATGGCTGCTAGATAGTTACTGTAAATCTTAAGCTTCTACCTCTAACATTCTCTATAGCTGTTATGTGACTATTATGTTTGCAGGGATTTGTTATGTTTTCCTGAAGGTGAAAATCTTTGCAGCCTCATAACTTCCCACAAATTTAATCGTTCACTAATATATTAAAAATCTGAAGATCATTCAAACTTCTGACTCAAAATGATCACGTTGTCTTATCTCAGCAAACCTCACAGAAAGTTTTTGGGACAAAACTCAAACATATTCTTGCTCATTCTTTGCTAAATCGATGTGAAAATATAGGACGGAGGTTACGACATGAAATACTGTAGTTCCCAATCAAAGAAACCAGATTTTCCTGTAAACCACAACAGTACATGAACTAATTAGAACCGTTGAGCTGTGGTGACATTTAAAGTTTTCCTGTGGTGAATGTTTTTGCAGTGGAACAATAATCAGATGTTCCCCTCAGCGCTGTTTCTGCCTTCGGTCAGTTGGTGAAGTCGGACATCAAGCAGATGTGGAGGTTTTTTTGGAAACGCTGAAATGTTCCCATGATATTTACACTTGGAAGGTATTAGTCCTTCGGTGTCTGGAATATTTTGAAACAGAACGAAGCCTAAAACCTTTTGGCCCGGAGCCATGGCTGGAATATGGAACAGAAAGAAAAGCGGCCGAATGATGAATGATGATCCGCGGATCAATCAATGGCTCTGATACCAGGAAAGGGATTTACATGCTCCCCTGGCACCGACGGCAGGGCGAAGGATTAGGACGTATCCTTAAATTACACATTCCATTATTTCACTGCTTAGATAACCTTAGTCACAAGACACGGCTGCTGGATCCACGTTGGCTGGAAACCAGAACGATGCTGGAGTTGAAGCCTGTTGGGTACACGTCTGTCAGAAGTCGTGTGTGACGTTCTCTGATTTCTCGCAAAGCTGCTGAAACATAACGAACGAGACACGGGTCAGTATTCATAGAACACATAGACCTTCTTAAATATAAAAAAAGATATTAACATCCACCTTCCTGTGACTCCGCACCTTTAACACTAAAAACTATTGCTATCAACCACTCAATGAGAGCCAGCAGAGTTCAGAGCTCACTGAACCCTCTAGTGGCCATAGACAAAAATGTTTGAACTTTGTATTTGGCCTAAGTCATTTTTTTTTTTTTGACAAAATCCAGTAATCCAGTAAATATGTAGCCAAATATAAAAAATAAAAGTAAATTCCAGGATTTTCAGTCCATTAGACATGTCATTACTAGACCTATACCTAACCAGTTTGATTTACCTGACATTAGTTTGTTGTTTTGTTTTATTATTTGTGATGACACACCAACACTGATCATGATAAACATGTTGCTTCAGTTAAAGACGATGGATAATAACAGATAGACAGTCTAGTAATCTTTAGAGAACCAACAAGCTCTGGCGGCCGTGATGATGCAGGCATCACTGTTGCTCATAGCACTGAACTCGTGAGTTTTTTTTTTGTTTTTGCTATTTTATTCATCCACATAGCATTTATAGCCTCCTCGGTGCCACGCTGCTACCTAGAGGTGCATTGATGATCCTACACCACAGACTCCTGTGTTTTAAAGGTCCCAGATCATGTAAATAGGCTTTTTTTTAATTAAATGATTTTTTGTTTGCACTAGATCAGGTCCAGCGGTTTTATTAAAACTGTCCCAGGCATCAAACACTCATAGGAAACGGAGAAATGCTCAGAGCTTGGATTTAAAAACGTTGCAGTATCGCGGCTCGTTTGCACTTCCTTGACTTTGTGATGTCATGCAGAAGCCCCCAGCCCCAGTAAAAATCAGCCAATCAGACAAGAGGCTTATGAATATTAATGAGCCAGACCGAAAATGACCATTCGAGGCGTTTGCTAGACTACTCTTAAACTGCACTGAGTTCTGTGTTGGAGGATCAAATGCTCGAATAAAGAACACTGCAGATATGGAACTATTAATATATCTGCTGTCAGTTGATTTTATCTCACTATTTGTGATAATTCTGTTTCAAAGGTGAAATACACTCCTTGGATATATTAGTCAGGTTATGAACTGGCACTTGCTGGTATTCTGGTTATTAATGTTCATGTAAATGAAGCCTGTGCTTTGTCCTATTATATTATCTCTACCTGTTTCACATTAGTAATTTCAATTTCAATGATCTCATGACTTTTCTTCAAGAACAAACTTCACACTTTATATATTCAGCTCCCAAAAAAGCTAAATAATCAATATGATGTTTTTCGATAGTGTGGTGTAATGACCATTTCAGCCTCTAGGAGCCGCAGGTGTGACTGTGGACATTTACACGTTATTTCCTTAAAGTGATAGTTTAAGATGAAATGAGACTGAACGTCCTTAAGTTGTTTTTATCCCTGTGCCTTATTAGCGGAGGCTGCTTGGGTCTCCTTTTGTTTTTCACAAAGCGTGGTTTCGTCTCAGTTTCTCTTTTATGGCCCTGAAGACAAAAAAAACATTTTCTCTACTTCACCATAGAGAACACAGCCCACGGGATGTAGTGACATAAAAACCACAGAACTCCTCTGTAACTTAAAATGTCAAACCTTGTTGCACGAAGATTCATCCCACAAACATCAATTATTCACTGACAGTTTATGTGTAGTTAGTTCATGTTAGATGCTGAATGCTGACAGGGGACATGCTCCCTAGAAAAAAACTATGGAAGCCTGTGGCAGCCTGGAAAAAATAGATGAGAAATCATGCAAAATAAAAATAAAATCTTTACGATAAAAGTATAGTGTAGTGTGTGAGGGTTTTTTTGTTTGTTTTTGGAATATTCCTCCCATTAACAAACACACTTAATTCACATTTTTATTTATTATATTTAGTTCTGAAATATTTTAATTCATTATTATTATACTGCTATTACTACAACTACTAATAATATCAGTAAAAAAAGACAATCTGAGTAAATATTTCGTTTTGTTTTCCTGCTTGACATGCAAACTGTAAAATTTGTTCTGGCTTTTGCTGTATTATTGCTGAACTCAAGCTATTCACAAATAGCTCCTGTTGTGACATCACAACTGGTCCTTAATGGCGGTGAGGGGGGAAAACAGGGTTTTTCTGAGTGGGTGTGTGTGTATCGCTGTAACAGGTCTTAACTAGCTGCTTTTGGACCTTAAAAAGACGTTTTTTAAGAATATTAAACTAGGAAAATGGTTAACTAGAGCCCCTTTATTATCTTTTTGTTATAACAAAGAAAAGATGCCTTATTCCCCTGATTAACTTGCAAACGATCAAAACCCGAAAAATGTGTCTCGTCGTGAACGAACACCTGAAGCTGTGCGGCCCTCGCCAAAGCCTTTAAACGTTAAAAAATAAAACAAACCAAAAGAAATTTCAACATACATTTGTGGTTTGTAATCCTGTTGACCACAGACGGGAGTCAGGACCCACTCGGTCGTGGCAGCCCGCCAGGCCCTGCTCAGCCGACTCGGGAGCTCTGGGAACTTGGAAGGACTTTCCCGAGCTATATGCGTCAGCCCGTGGGCCGGCGAGCACACGCCCTGGTGCAGCGACGGTTGCATCACGGGCCGCTGTCGGCCGACCCGACATCAAACGCCACTCGCATAGCCCGCTTGAGGCCACATGACATATCCAAAAATATCCACTCCAACACATTCCAGCTCTGGAAATAACACGATGCGCGGCCGCCCCCGCGACTCCAGCGGCCGCAAAGCAAAACAAAGCTTTTTACATTTCTTGCGCATTGTTTCGAGGCCAGGAGGGAAGAAGAAAAGCTGCAGAAATGGCAGCCGTATATTTAGACACATTAAAAATAGACGCCTGTTTCTAAAGTTGTGCTCTTTTATGTAACTGTGTGAAGAAAAGCACTAAAATAAAGTTTCCTGCGTCACACAGAGGAAACCCTGCAGCTACGGAGGCCCACACAGGAAAAGGTGTCATAACGTCCCCCCCCTCCTTCGGATGACATGCGGGGGATCGTGAACGTCCCGTGTGGTGGCTGATGGGATACCTGGCTGGAGCAGCTCCGCAGGAGTCCAGCGGCGACCGCAAGGTAATGTGCATTCCTCTGAGCTGAGCGCACAGCGACGCTTTGAAGAGGCTCAAACCACAACAGAGCAGACCTCAGGGCTTGATCCAATCAGGCATTCATGGGGGTAAAACAACCCAGATTTCCCTGCAGAGAAGAGAAAAACACCTCCTTAACTGTTAAGTCTGCATGAGCTCACAGAAACTCAAGAAGCACAGGTCACAAAATGCTAATGAATGCTCCGTTTATGCATTGTGTTGCGCAGGATTAAAGTTTAAACAGACCTAACCCGAGGTAAACACATGTAAAAAGGCTCCTGGCAAAACGTTTCTAGCTGTGAAGAGTTGACTTAACAGCCCGCGAGCAAGAACCTGAAACCCTGATGATGCTTTTGGCCTGCTGGTTGATTTTAAAGGGGAAGCGGAGTCTCAAATCCCACTCGTTCTCCTGTTTTTACACAGCTACTCACTAGATAAATCACAAATTTGACACAAAATATTCATTTTAAAAGTATTTCATTCATTTGAAAGAGATTTTATTCCTTCTTAGCTGGAATAACTATGGATTCTTAATCACAAAACCGTATACGGTTCAGCTTTTTATTGTAGCACTTACGTCTCTGTATTACAGTACAGAATTACTATGTGGCTCTGTACTTTAGTGTTTATTACTTTATTATATGGCTGTGTAAGTAGTGTAGCACTTTGCTCCATAGTCACATCCACTATAAGCATTTCATTTTTTTTTTGTGCGTTGTATGTTTGTATTGTTTCGTTGTATGATCTGAATCACATCCAGACATTTTGAATTACTGTGAGCCTCAAAATATCCTGCCACCGCCAGCTAAAAGTCTCAGAAGCTGCCGCCTTTATGACAAAGTGAAGAAACATTCAACTGTACAGGAGCAACAGCAATGACGTTTGTTTAAACCATTGGACATTTTTTTTATTTGAATAAATTTAGATATAATACAATAAATTATACAAAAACAGCCGCCATCTGTATTTACGCTAGATTGAAAAGTCCAAAAATTAAATGTTGAATTAAAGAGAGGTTTATTATATTTCTGTTGAAATAGCTCAGTGTGTGATGAAACCTATGAAAGTCAAAACTTCTGCTTTCATCAGGGGGCCAATTTTTTTTTTCGCCGGAGGGACGGATTTGGCCCACGGACCACTATGTGCCCACCACTGGTATAAAAGAAAACTGAAAATTTTCATGCTCTTCTGCTCCCCAACCCTCCATGATAGCATTTTAATGAGCTTACAGGACGTGAAGAAGAAAAAAACAACACATGGAAAACATCGCTCTGGAAATGAATGACGTCACTGTGATGTGGGAAAATAATTCAAACGTTACGTGCCTAACAGCAAACATCCCTGAAAGTCAGTTTCACCAAATTTTGCAACAAGCACTTTTCTTTCTTTCTTTTTCTCGTGTTCGCTGTACATCCAGGAGCATGCAAATGGACTGTCGACTATTTTATTCACACAATTAAACTGCGATTTGTGACCGACAATCATTTGCAAAATGGGAGACTTCGCACCGTTGGGTAGATGAAAATAGTTTTATTAAAACCAGGTGTTGCGTACGTTGAACATATTTCATCTTTTATCATGAATTTTTGTTGCAGGATTTTAATTTTGATCTTTTTTTTAATTTAATCTTGTTTTAAAAAAAAAAACATGCAAAATTCATGCAAAACAAAATCTTTACGATAAAAGTACGACTCACGTTTTTTGGAATATTGCCCCCACAAATACACACACTTAATTCACGTTTAGTTATTATATTTAGTTATTTTTTTAAATTCATATTATTATACTACTATTACTACGACTATAGTAATATTATTAAAAAAATCTGAGCTTGGGTGTAATATTTCAGTCTCTGTGTTCCTGCTGAAACACAAACTGTAAAATTTGATCTGGCTTTTGCTGTATTATTGGTAAAACCTGGCTGATGAAATTAGAAAATCATACTCAATATGGGATAAATTGTATAGGATAAGATGAGGTTTATTTGTTTTTTGCAGTGCAGTACACTGAGGCCTCTACAAGCTGCAGTGATTGAAAGAAAAAAGAAAGTGGACCTGGTGATTTATTTGATCAGACAGCCCTGCATGAGTTCACTGTCTGACCTAAACTGCAGCATTAAGCTCAACCGGTCTGCATTTAACTATTAGCCTTAGTGGGGAAAAGTGAGAGGGGGTATAATCGGAGGGACCGCCACGCTGCCAAACATGTCAACAATCCCTCTTAACGTGCCAGATGGCCGCGCTTTGATCCGGATTTATGTGCCTCACCTTCTCTGATTGTCTCGGAGCTGGCGACGCCATTTTCCTGCCCGCAGGCCCCGAATCTCCCTCGTCCAAACGCTCAGACCCGCCCACGGCGGGCCGTCCTCCTCCTTCCTGCAGGAATCCAGATCAGTTAACAAAGGCCCCGTCGTGGCGTTTGTGGTGGATCTTTCACTTTTAAAAAAAAAAAAATCTATGATTTGTTGGGCAGCGACAGATTTCCATTACTGGAAATGTTCTAAGATCTAGTGAAATATTAGCATCATAAAATGTTTTCATGTGTTGGTTCACTCGAATTACAATTAATTCATGAATCATGAAAAAAGCACCTAAAGCTCCTTTCACATATTGTTCCCAGTAAATTACTGGGAACACTTTCCAGGCACCACTGGTGATTTTTTTGACTATTCACACATGCCTGCTCCATTCCAGAACGTTCCTGTCTTCTTGTGCCTGTTCACACACGACATGATGATGCTGGTAAAAGGAAGGTAGAGCCAGGCATCAATAAAACACCAGTGATTAGCAGATGAAGGGATTCAGGAACATTGCTGGAACGTTCCTGGGAGGTTTTTCATGTGTGACTGAGTCCTTCCAGTTTTATATTTGTACATACACACACACACACACACACACACACACAATGTTCTTATGAGTTGTACAAATGGTTTTGTTCAACATAATCCTCCCAGAGCCATGTGGGTTCTGCAGAATGTTTTAAGAAGCAAATTGTGTTAACTGTAAAGCCATAAGATATTAATATGTTACTGTGGGTAGCGCTGCGGCCTCCCAGATTCTGGGACTTGGCCTGCGAACTTTCTTTGTGGAGTTTGCATGTCCTAGTGTCTGCCCCAGTGAGTTTGAGTTTGCATGTCTAGGTAGACTGGTGACCTGGTGAAGGCACAACACAATATACTGCAGCTGATAAATTCGACAACACATAATTCAAGCAGTGAATGAAGTGGAAAGTAAATTTATATCATGAAGATGGACCAGAGTCAGAAATTAAATCCACACCTTCATGACCGACTTGACGAGTCGGCCTTTTCGTGACTCGCGATGCAACACGTCCTCTCTGTGTTGCGTTCGGTCGTAACCATGGATACGCTCGCATCCGTCCATTACGGTTAGTTCAGTTTGCAGGAATGAGGCAGCCCCTTTCCAGGTTTGTGCGGTTTTCTCTTCTGAACAGACGCAACTTTGGGCAGAATCTCTGCAGCGTCCTGATACTTATTACCACTCTGTGTGTTCATGAGCTCAAAGAGAAGGAATTTCCTTGTTACTAAAACTGATTCTGAAGGATAATTTCACATCGTATTTCAGTTCATCTACATAAGGCTTTGAGTAACAGCACGTATACGCTCCAATGATTCATTTATATTCATAAGTCTTGACTTGAGAATGTTACTTAAGTAAAAGTAGAGGAGTATTGTTAGTACAATGCATCTCTCAAGTGTATCAAAAAGTAAAAAGAGTGAGAATAAGTTATATTATTACAGTATTATAGTGCTTCTTTCACTAAATACATGTGAGAGTACTCTAATGGTGTAGTTTAATAATAAATAGGTTAATAGTAAAAGTACTGCATTAAAATATTTGGCAGCTTTCATACAGAGTGCAAATTTAAAAATAGAACCTAGATAACAGAATATTCATGTAAAATATAGAAACAAAATTTCAGAAAGGACAGTCACATGAAAATACTACCAAAATTTTGTAAATAGAAGGTACTTAGTTACTTTCCATCTTTGAATAACTGTAGATTTGTGACATTTTGTGAACGCCAATTCTAATTTGAGTAGTTTTGTATTACACTGATCTATAGACTCAACAGCGGATCTGTTTTTTCTCATGTGGAGATTCATCTTTTATCTTTAACGTTTCGAGTCGTTCAGCGATTGTTTTTCTGTGCTGAAGTCAGGGCGTCACCGAAAGAAAGAAAGAACAGAAACTGAGAGAAAGAGAGAGGGCCACCTACTCATCCAGAGCCTTCTGCTTCGTCATTTGCCATCCCAATTTGTTTTGAGGCTGCTAAGGCA
The DNA here is from genome assembly GCA_036785175.1 of Eupleurogrammus muticus. Lineage (NCBI taxonomy): Eukaryota > Metazoa > Chordata > Actinopteri > Scombriformes > Trichiuridae > Eupleurogrammus > Eupleurogrammus muticus. Next base: position 16,531,403 of record JAYKQN010000022.1, on the reverse strand, counting down.
TGTCTTTTGGTTTGCCTCAGTGAAGCTGTTAACACATAGCAGATTTTTACATGCTGCCATTAAAAGCCGCACTCTTTAAAAAAAAAAAAAAAAAAGACTCATTTTTATTTTTAGCCTCAGTTGAAAAAGTAAAAAGGAAAAAAGTGGCTTTGGATTCGCCTGGAACCTCCAGAGCCAAAGGTCCGCTGAATGTAGGACTTTTAGAGCGGGAGAAGCCAAATCCTGCACTTCAGCAGGACAATCCTCCGCCTCAGGCTCTCTCTTTAATACCGATTCAGTATCTGCAGCGTTGCCCACCCACCTTCCCCTGCCGCCCCCCCTCCCCTGCTCCCAGACCCTGCAGCTACTCATGGTGAGACAATGTAATTATGAGAAAATGCTCGCTAAAACCTAAAGCAGACGGGGTTTTTTCATCAGCTGGCAGAGAGCTCTGAGGCCCCTCCATCCCCAACGGACCCGCCCACCGACCAAAAAACCCCCCAAAAACCCTCCACCCAGAACCATCGTCTGACACCCACTCTCTGATCCGGTGTCGTAGGAGCAGCGACAGTCGCCCCCAAAGACTAATATGTGGTGGTGGGGAATGTGTGTTAGACCGCGGAGTGTTTGACTTGAACATATTGCTCAGTTTCACATCTGACACCAGAAGATAAACAGTTGGAGAGCCGCTGACTAAACTCTCCCCCGCCGGCTGCTCTGTACGGCTTTGTTTTATAATCGCACAAAGAGAAAGTCTGAAAACTGTTCTATAATCCAAAAACAGAATATAACATATCTCTAATCTGTCTCTGTGTGTTATGAAAACATGTAGAATAAGAAGTACTGCAAATTATACGCGCTGAAAATATTTTCTGGTCAATTACTGAGTAGAATCCTGTCTTGTCCGGCATTTTACTGGTATTCAAGCAGACGTTGTGTCACGTATTGATCATAACCAAAACAGAATCTTTTTTTAACACTATCCACCATGAAACATAACATAACTAATATTAAACATATTTGCAGGAGAGTAATCTGTCAATGCTTACCTCTGGACACTGGCATGTTCATATCACACACTGTTGTTTTTCTGTTTCCTTCTGTGTCTGGTTCCTGTTTTATTTTGAAATAATTTCTCCATGTGTTTCTTTCTTTTTGCCTTTTACATCCTTTAACTTGTAATATCTTTGATCTGTCTCTCATCAGTAATTATTTCTTTGTCTATTTCAGTTTTTGTTTTATCATCTGTAACATTATTTGTTGTCTTTGCATTTTACCTTTATTTTTTATTAAAACTCTCTTCACTCTCCTTTTTGCATTCGTATCCACAACAACTAAAGGTAATAGTAAAAATCTCTAAAATGTTGAGGTTAAATTGAAGCATAGTGTGTAAAACAATGTTCTGTACAGCATTCATAGGATAAAAATATTACTCCAATAGTGTCCGGAAACAATAGCCCATTTATTGATGAGAAAACCATAAACAAGGAATCTGTCTGTAATAATACTTTGGGCCTGGGCTGCAGCAGCGAGCGCTTTGAGTGACTCATGGAAATAGCCTGGGTATGGATGGGAAAAATAACACACAACAAAGGGAGTAATTCACAATAGAGAAACGAGGGGGGAAAAAAAAGAAAAGTGCAGAGAAAACGCACAACAGATGGGGACTGTAATCAATACTTCACATCTGCATCGGCCCGCGGGGGGAATGGAAGCATCTTTCCATCCGAACGACTGAGTAGAAACAGAGGTCGGCCGTTTGGGGATGACTCTCTCTGGGTGTTGGCGTCCGTTCGTGGGAAAGGTCGACTGTTTGCTGATAAGATAATAAACGATAAATACGATAAACGACAGGGCTACTACCGGGATATCCTGCACAGACACCGGAGTCAACCGCAAGGGTTCTAGCATGTTTCTCAGCACAGCTCCATGAAGTAATGAGTACAAGATTTGCAGATTTACCGTCTATGTTTAAAGCAGTGGTTCTCAAATAGTGAGGCTCCGTCAAGGGGGGCACGTTTGACCTCGGGAATCATGCTTTTTTATTTTGATTAAGATTTCTTTTACTGTCCTATTGTAAAGTGCAACTGCACCTCCACTACATTAGGGAGCAGTGGCTCTTCTTACTGGCAGAGTGTGTGCAGGGATCATACAGCACAGAATATGAGTATGAAGTGTAGACAAGAAGTGAGGCTGAAAGAGACGGAGATAAAGAGACAAACGAAAGTCTCCCAAAGCTGCTCACTGGAAATCTGACATTTGTAGTATTTTGTATTTAGCCAAAGTCAACAACAACAACCTGTATTTTATCACATTTTCTTGAAATTTTTTCTTTTCTTTTTCTTAAAATCCAGCCTAAAAAGACTTGAAACGATAGCATCAGATTCTCAGGCGGGCCGTAAAAGCTACAGTTTCCTAACAGAACCCTGGTAGTAATCACTTATTGAGTAGGAACAAACCAATTAACCTCACGACTAGTGTCACTATTACAGATGTAATGTGGAATGATGGTGGAAACCGTAAAAAATAACAAGCTGTAATAACCCGGAGAAGTTAAATACCTGCAGTAGGCAGCGAGTTATTCTGAATATTACGTCTGTTCGAGGCATCAGTGCCCGCCTTCCTCCCACTTCTCTGTGTGTTTGGGTTCTCCGGTGTCCAGGCGACATATGGAGGAACGCTGAACAAGCTTCCGTCCTTGTCTCTCCTCCCAAAAAAACGTTTCTGGGCTCCTTCCTTCAAGACATTTTAAAACAATTTACAACCACAGAGTCACAACAAGGAAGTGTATAACTGCACTCGCATATCTATTACACACCACACACACAGCATGGTATAGCCATTAAGGAGGAAAAAATGTCCCTGACGTGACCTTCGCTTCGTTTTCTGCGCTGACCCGTGTGAAGACACATGCTTAACACACACACACACACGCTTAACTAAACCTTTCAACCGATACAGGCTGATCTGTTCTGTGTGTGTGTGTCTTTTAAAATGTTAAAACCTAAATGAACTGTAAGTGCTAACTGACACCGAGTCCCTCAGGTCGCTCTGAATAAGAATCCATATTGTTCTTTTGGAAGCATAACGCGGGTTAAATTGATACACATGGGAAGAGAGCTGGAATACTCTGCTGAAAATCAAATTAGGAAACTTATCGGAGGAGTTTGGTCCTCCCTGATGTAATAAATACCTCCAGTCTACGCAGCCCGAGATTCGCGCAGTTTACTGTCGGGGGGGAACCAAAGCCACCACAGAAGGCTAAAAATAGGAAGGATTCAGACTGGCCGCACATTAGCATACACCGTGTTAGCATTAATAACTTTATTTGTGCAACCCGGCGAAAGTTACAGGATGTGTAACACGAACAGCCCAGTGTCCAGAGAGAATGATTGACAGCTTACATTTCTGCAAACCACACACAGTGCACACAATATTTATGGGAAAGATCTTTCCCATGGAGGATGGTAGTATACATGCTGATTTGTAATAAACCTACTAGTTCCTAAAGTGTGTGCAAAACATCAAGCTCACCCACCCGCATAACTATGCAAGCTATTGCTGAGCTGGGTTTTTTTTCACCAGTGGCGGCTGCTGGCCTTTTCAAGGAGGGGGGAAGTGAATCGCTCCAGTCTGGAACTAACCCTGTCACCCTCATGTTTTTCTGTGTTTCATCTGTGTTTTATCTGTGTTTTATGTGTGGTGCACTGTCACCAATATTGTTGTTTTTTATTATTTCAAGGTGCATTGATAATATAACATCACCATGTGGCTCTGTGTGCCATCTGCAACTGTACTATGCACTGCAACAATGATAATGATTAAATATTGGAATACTGGGAAGCTGTAGTTGGCCATAAATGGACTATACTGTGAAACTGAATCCCGGTGGCATCGACGTTTCAGACATGGTGACCTAGTTCAGATGTTTCTCTCTTCTCTCAGCAGGAGGAGGAGGATTAGGTGGGTGGATCTCTGCTTTGTTTCATAGAATAGAGTTGTGGAAGTTTAAGTGTTTTTGCACCAGATAAACAGTATTTGTAAAACTATGCACATATAAAATATACACTGTCAATGTTTACCCTGCTAATGCTGATTTTTTTTTTGATATTGCCCCCCAAAACCATTTGATTTTTCCTTTTTTCAAATGATTTGAGCTGTTTTATGAGCTCTCTTTTTGCAATGTAATTGCTGTAATTGTGAAAATTGCAAGCGAAGGAAAATCTCGAGGAGTCGTGAGTGTGCTGTGAATTATCGTGGCACCAAGTGTGTCCAAATCACCAGCGTTGTGGTGAAGAGTTCATGCAGAAAAGTTGCTGTAATTTAGCAAAATTGTACACACCTGCAAAAATTGCAGAGATTTCTCAAATTTGTGTTAATTATCAAAATCGCAAAATTGCAATTTCCTGGAAGGGACGGGTTAACTGTTCTGCTTCATGAGATGTACACGTGCAGCGTTTTTTTTCTGAACACTGAGGGGAATATAAATTATCTTATACCCAAGAATCGTGGGAATAAACAAACCTGAACAAAACAAGAATATGATTTTCACAGTTTTTGGCTCCTTTTCTGTTTTTTTTCCACTTCTCTTTTGGGTTTCTGTGAACACCGGCCGACACGTCTCAGACTAACAACAACAGAGCGTCTGTGGGTGGAAGCGAGGCCTGTTCTGTATGAGCCCGGGGTCCAGTCAGGATGTTGGACCGGTCAGTCCGGTTCAGGCGAGGACGCAGACTGGGCCGCTGCTGTATTTTCAGTCCAGACGCAAACATGGCAAAGACAAACAGCGCCGTCCCGGTCCGACCACCGCCAGCTGTGACGAGAAGCAGCGATAAATAATTGGAGCCTGTCGCTGTGCTCGGCAGGTAGATTGAAGAGACGCGGCAAAGTGCTGCGTCTGTAGTTTTATGTGGGCTCAGATTCTTTTACTCTAAACACTTTTTCAACACTAAAACGCTCCCTCTTAACTCAAAGTCTGGAAGACTGAAAACCAAAATATCCGCTGTTTAATATCAGAATTAATATTAGTGTTTTTGATGTATCCACGTGTTTTGGATATGTACCATGTGGGAGTATTTACTAGCATTTAGTGTTTTTTTACACTCCTGGTGATTCAGCTGCATGGTTTATATGTTTAGTGTCATACGATCATTTGGATTGGATGCTTTTGTTCAAAGGACTGGATTTGGAAAAGCTGTAGGAGACACCTGTTCAACAATACTGTTTACCAGACATTTGTGCTGTTATGTTGTACATTCATTATTTAGAAACCCAAACATGATATTTTCCAAACCTAACCACACCTTAACCACTGTGTTACACCATAAAATAAGATTTCTAGAATTATGCACGGATTAAAAGTATAAACATTGATATTCAGTGTATCTGCAGAATGGAGCCTGGATTGGAAAATAAGTTGAACACAACCTCTCCAAAAGCTTCTGGATGAACTGGATCCTTAGTGTTGGGGCCTCGCTGATGTTCTGCATCAAATCTCTGCAGCTGGATTTCAACATCTGTTGGAAAACCCTGAAGCCAGAAGAGAGGAGGCTGTGTCACTGTCCACACACTTATGTCAAACCTGAAGTTTGAAGGATCCTCCTTCGGGTTTCTGCAGCTTGAATCTGGCTCTGTAGTGTTTATCTAGTCAACTAAGTTTCTTCTCTGCATCTTATCCTGTGGATCTCCTGGCTGCAGCCAGCATATAAAAAAGGAAAAGAAAAGGAGGACGGTGGGTGCATCAGTAAATCTTCACCAAGCTCCTTTTCTTCATTGCATCCATTTTTATTGAGAAAGACTGACAGAACTTCCATTACCGCGTTGGCAGATTCAAGCACGCCACTAAAGGAGGAAATGAGACTAATTATTTCCTGAGTGGAAGTCAAGATTGTTCTCTTTGCTTGGATGGAGGCTAAATAAACAGCCACCTGAGCTGGGCCGGCTACCTGCAGCCAGACGCTTCACTTATCCAAACGGCCCCCTGCGTGGCACCGCTGCAGGTACGCCGGTGTCCATTTCTGCACAGTCATCTCTCTCTCCGCCGGCCGAGCACATCCTGGAGCCGCCGCTGGACAAGAAACAAAATGCCTGCAAAGCATTATGGGCTTCAGTCAGAAAAAAACGAAAAATAAAATCCGTTTTCACCCATCGTCAAAGGATTCATCCGTCAAACTGACAACCAGCAGGACGAGGGAAGGAGTCTTAATGCAGCACAGAACACTTCAGGAAGCAATAAAGTGTGTTCAGAATGTTCAAGAACAAGTGTTAGTCACGAACGTACTGAAATATATCTCTTAATAACTTTCACGGATTACCGCCAGATGAGGAATGACAGCAAGGAAACAAGGAGAGAGGAAGGAAAGGAGGTAATCAATGCAAAGAGGCAATAAGGAGAGCAAGTAAAGGAAATGAGTAAGGGCGGAAGGAAACAAGGGTATGTGGAGCAGGAAATAAATGAAGAAAGAGGAGAAAACTCAGAGAGATAATGATAGAAAGAAAGAAAGGGATTGTAAAAAGGAACAAAATAAAGGATGGGGAAAAAAATGGAACAAAATAACTGAAGCAAAGAATAAGGAACAAAATCAAGGAATGAATAGGTAATAATAAAGAAATTATATGGAAATGAAGAAATTAAGGCAGGTAAGGAAGGAATGAAGAAGTTTAAGAAATCAACAGAAAGAAGCGAATTAAGTAAGAAAAATGATGAGGGCAGGGAAAAGAGTAGCATGAAAGAAAGACAGAAATGTGAAAAAAATATGGAAATGAGGGGAGAAGGAAAGATGAGGAAGACAAGAAAGAAGCAAAGGATGGAAACAAGAGAATGGTGAGTGACAAAAGAGAAAAAAATAATGGAATGGAAAAAATTATGTTGGAAAGATGGGGGCAGTGAGAGAAAATGAAAGGAATTAAATGAATGAAAAGGGGAAGCAAATGTATAGAAAGGTAGGAAACAAGAAGAGAAAGAAAAGATGAAACCAGAGAAAGAAATTGTAAAAAAATAGATGGGGACGGAAAAAAATATGCAAAGATCAAATTCTCAGAGACTCAAGCAAAATCTATTTGACTGCGCTGAAGAGAAGTTTGGACTTATTTCCAGAGAAAATTTTTATCTTTTATAGAGCATAAAGATCCAAACTAACCAGTGACTGCGGCCGATGAAAAGCACAACATTTCCCTCTGAGACGTGGCGGAAAAGAAGAGGAAATCATCCAGAGAACAAACACCTGAGAGGACAAAACACATAAAGTCACATTAAATAATCCGATTTCAAATGGAGCAGCAACAGAGGCTCATTCTCTGCTGTATTTTTTACAGGATTTTCCCTGCTTACATTGCCCTCACTGGGAGTCGTGGGGATTTCTCTGCGTTTGGCTCCGGAGGCCGCCTGTCAACACGCCCCGTCAACAAAGTCCCGTTTCCATGGAGACACCCAAATAAAGGGGGAAAAAAGAGACGCGTACCAGCTAAGGCCAAATTGCATTTTCTTCTCCTCTCGAGTCAATTGGTATGAACAAGGGAGTTAGGTTAGAGGAGTTGATACTTTAAACATGTCATATACAGTTAGACAAAAAAAACTGCTGCTGGCAGCATCCTGACACACCGAGCCTTTCTCTCTCTGTGCAAAGGAACAGAGCTGCTGCACTTAAAACAAGAAGAAAAAAAAACAACAACTTTTAATCGTAAATCGCTCCGTCAGACGGCAACAACAGGAGGTGGAGGTGCAGGAGGTACCCGCTGGTTGCAGGTTCGTTATTCATCCTCTCGAATAGGAAAGAAGTGAATTTCCACAACAAACACTACATCATCTTTGCTTCCCTGATGGGAACAAACGTCCTACAAACATATATGAGCTGTTACAGCTCATATAAGTGTTCTGCAGCACTCTGCAGAGGAATGTGTTGTCTATTACTGTACAAACCACCTCCTGTAATTACGAGTGAATTAAGTTCCATGTAGAGCGGTGACTTAAGTTCCCAGAGATTAACTCCTCTCTTACCCCATCTCTGAATGCACCGCCCACTCTTTTATCTGCTTTTTTCTACTTTGAATAGGTGGCAGAAACATTCGAAAAGGGACAATAAAGCTGAACCACTTTTAAAGACGTATAATGTCTGGTAGAAGCTCTTGTCTGTCTTTAACTCTCACCCCTAGAACTATTTGTGCATCCCGGGAAGGTTTGTGAAGAAGACCTTCCAAGGACTCAGTTTAAGGAGGCTACGGCGAAGGACTTTCTGTTCATCTGAAAGAAGTTCTGGCAAAAGGTCGAGGGACTCAGGAAGAGGCTGAGGATATTATCAGGTAGTGGAAAGAACTTTTTGAAGGAACTCCTCAACCTGACCAACACATGGAGAAGGAGTCTTGGAGGATGTCTCACCGTGTCTTTGGCAAAGGTCCCTGAAGTGGTCAAAAAGCTCCTCACATATATAATATAATATAATGTCAGACCTGAAATTCAGGAAGATATATGTGGATTCAGTTTTGGCCGTAGAACTGTGGACCAGCTTGCAAGGTTTTGGTGGAGGGGCCATAGGAGTTTGCTCATCCATGTGCTTTGTGAACTTAGAAAAGGCTCATAATTATTGTCCCCAGGGAATTCTGTGGAATTATAGGGCCAATCAGTCGTTTTAAAACCAAAGTGAGTGTTGTGTCTGTATTCTTGGCACAAAGTCAGACATGTTCTCTGTGGGTGTTATTCTCCACTAGATTCCCCCATGTCACTGATTCTCATGATTTGTGATTCTCATGTACATGATCTCAAGCCACAACTGTGGTGAGAAGAGTGTCTGGTTTGAGATCCTCAGATTTATATCTCTACTCTTTGCAGATGATGTGGTTCTGTTGGCTTCATCAGTCTCCCCAATTCACCTCCTGTGTGCATTGGAGTGGTTTTCAGCAGTTGGTATAAGGGTGAGCATCTCCACGTCTGAGATCATGGTTCTCTTGAGTATCTTCTGTTCACAACTGTGGGTCACAAAGCGAGAAATTGACAGATGGTTGTGATGCAGCTTCTGCAGTAATGCAGGCTAAGCCGAATCTCTTGATTTACTGGTCTATCGGGTTTAATTGTGGGTCTGATCTAATTCTCGATTTATGATTAGTTTAAATATACCCTAAACCATTATTATGCTATTGGGTCAGACAATTACAGCAATTACATTACCAGCTTGTATTACATTAAGAACCAAATAATTTATTATGTGAGTGGCAGTCAATTTATTAAAGATAGTTATTATAATATTGGCTGCTTAGGGCTTCCATAGCGGAGCCTCTAAATGCATTTTAAAACTTCTAATCGTATAAAGAAAAGGTTAAAGGTCTGTGTGGCTTTGGTGGGGATGATTTGTACTTGAAGATTGACATCTCACAAACCAGAGGAGGCCTGTTTGAGTGTCAGAAATTACTAATCTCTTCCATGGTGAAGACGATCACCACAATCCTCTTGTCTTGTGGGCTGAAGTGTCGTATTTGGAGGAGAGTGTGAGCTGCGTTGTGGCATTTTTTTCTGCTGTGTTTGTGTTGTTGTGGGATAGTCAGAACCCGTCCCGCGCCAAAAGTCGATACGTCTGCCACCAGACCGCCGTCTGCCGGGGGATTTTTCAGACCAGAGGGACGACTACCTCTTCGCTCTTTTTACTGTGTGGTCGAGTAATTCGATCCGAGCCCCATGAACAAGACAAGAGCTAATAAGTGGAAGCTCTACAGTAGCACCTACTGTAAGTTTACAGCCCGGCTGTACCAGATCCAGATGTTTGGTGAAGTCTGGATAAATATAGACTCTGTCAGGAGCTGTGAAGTCCCTGGCTAGTTCTGTAAACATTTTCCTTACCATAATTTCAATTTTATTATAAACTTACAGTCTAACATGCGCTGTGAAAAAGCAGCCACGTTCAGTAATAAACAAGAGAGCAGCTACTCGACATGAAGACACAAGTGCTTTCAGCTCAATAAATGTACTACAATAAGACTCAGTTACATGCAAAACCCTTTCTGTTTAATAAGTGAAGCTGATTCTACAGAAAAATGCACCAAGTAGCAAAAGCCGAAGTTCAGACTTCAGACAAATGTTAAAATATATTGTTTTTGTTACGATTAGTCCAAAATTGGGTAGAATTGTCTTGATTCTGAAAGAAAAAGTCACAATTTAATCTTGTTTTCTTAAAAAATATCTGCCAATGGAATAAGATAATTGAAGATAATTCTATTCGATATGGGATTAATTGTATGAAACACAAGCTGTTTTCATTTGTTAAAATGTCAGTTTTCACGGTGTAGCCCAGGTTTTTGTGATTTCAGATTAAATAACACTGTTATTATGGGGAAGTTACTCTTATCTGTCATGCTAAAATGTCTTGGAATTGAGTCCAAACTACACAGTATATCAGAAATATATACTGCACCGAAGTACAGAACTGGAGTAACTGTACTTTATTACTTCCTACCTTCTGCTCCACATTTGCACATTTTCCCATGAAGATGTGAAGCGAGGCCGGCTGATGAGAACTTCTTTAATCGTTTCTGGACCCTCCGAACATTCCTCCCTACTCATTTTTAGGAGCTGTCTGACTTTTACAACCTGAAGCCATGAGCTTGGCCCCCGGCAGCGGCAGCAGGTTTCTGTGGCTGGAAAAAAAACGGAGGCGAGGGAGGTCACGTTATTAAAAAACCGCCTCCACTACTGCTTATTATCTTCTGTCAGCCTCAGCCTGTGTTTTTCAAGAGGTGCGGACATGGGAGTATTTACGATCGCTGTTTTTAATAGACTGCTCCTTCTAGACTCAAACAAATGCCTCTCGTTATATCCCGACCAAAATCGCCATTACTACGGTAATGGCTGGTGGCAATTCTATGATCCACAACTGCAGACCATTAACATCTCGGTGTGGGAGTGTTAATCTCTCGCACTTTCAGCCACGTTCCCCAAAGTCTGACCGGACTGAAACTACCTCCACGCTCCTGATTTGGCTCCTCTCGGACGTCAGGCGTTCAGGTTCACCTCCTCACCTGGCCTTCATGCCAGACGTCCCATTGGAGAGGCCGGAGGGGGGGAATAAGTAAATAAAAAGTGAGCTCACAACTGGGCAAACTGCAGGAAAACCTCCGAGCTCCAACCAGCAAGAGGAGAGCATGCAGGCCGGGTGCCATGTTTGGAATAAGAAAAAGAAAAATTTAAGTCTTTTTAAAGGGACAAGGTTAAAAGAATGGTTTTGGTTTATTTTCCATAATCATGATGTTGGAATGTGTAAAGGTCTCTTTTTGAGTATCTGGCCCCTTCGTCATCCTATTAGCCAAAATGTGATGAGAGGATTGGCACCGGGTTCCTCTTCAGAGAGCACAGAGAAGTGAGGGGAGCAGCGAGTGTTCTTTTATTACTGTTGATTTCTGTTTTAAAAAGCTCATTTTAAACTTTGAAGTCTCAGAAACACAGAAGCATTCTGGATTGTTTAACGGTAGGCTGTGTTATGGGTTTCTCCCCGGGCTGGCATGGGGCCCATAAGCCCCGGTGGCCCCCGCTGTAGACGTCAGGGTGAAGAGTAGTCAGTGTTAAGTGACTCACAGTTGGAGCTTCTCAAGCCTTTAATTGACACAAAAGCTCAATTCCTGTAAGAAACTCCAAATCAGATACTAACGCCCCATTTATGCCATGTTGGATGATTGAGGGGAATCGGAAAAGATTCGCGTGTTAACTTCTAGTGAGTGTTCAACTGAGAACTCAGGAGGGTTGTGTGTCCGCTCGCTGAATCCGACAAAGACAAAGAAACCTTGGGCAGGGTTGTATGTTTTTATCAATTCTGAGCTTATTGTTCCAGTCGGTATCAAGTGTTATATAACATGTGATTCAGGGGCACCTGCCCTTTTCTGGCACAGCGTAAAGTTAGCATCATTCATTACTTTTGTGTGAGAACGACTCCAAAGTCAACCAGAGATTTTTTCAAAGTGAAAAGTTGTATTTGTGTGTTTTGGAGCTCCAGGTGTAGTTTAGTGCAAAAACACCTTTTCCCTAGCAAGCTACATTTATTGGAAATTATCCTAGGCCCCTTTTTGTAGACAGTTCTAAAGGGCATATATCAATTAGTTAGGCACAGATAAACACAGACAGTCACACAGATTTTTCTAGCCTGTCCCAGGCTTGTTTCCAGCTCTTTTAACTGGACTTCTGTTTACATATCATATGTTCACACGCACCATAAATCAGCTTTGATTGTTGAAAAAGAATCATTCTAGCTGCTTCTGAAAGCAGAGAATCTCACAATTCAAAGCTCATTTCTACCATAAATGTTTCAAAACTTATTTAAGGGTTTTATAGACCATGTGTAAGCATCCATGCATTGCCAGGTTCCAGAGGGTTACATGAATTGGTAGCATGCATTGACAAAATTACATTATATTCATTCAATTTGGGTTTAATAACATTGAATGACTGACTTTGGTCGGTGCGGTTTGGTTTTCAGGCACTTCTGTATTATTAATGTCAGATATATGAGACATTTCAGAAAGATCCCACTTTCCCAGTTGTAATTCCAGCTTTGAGGTTGGCGTTAGTATTATTTATTCATTAATCAGACAGGAACTCCTAATTACAGACATTAACGCTGTATGAGTGACCCAAACTAAACAAAGGCTTTCACAGTGACAAAAAACACCATGTGACCATATGATTCACAGGTGATCTAATGATCCACAGGTGATCTAATTACTCACAGGTGATCTAATGATCCACAAGTGATCTAATGATCCACAGGTGACCTAATAATCTACAGGGGACCTAATAAATCACTGAATGAAGGATGTGTCATGAACTTTCAGATTAAAACAGAACAGAAGTGACATTTTTAACGATGATTTTAGGTAGAAAAATATATAAAAATCAATGAAACACATTGTTTTGAGTTACTGGATAAGTATCAAGTCTGAAATAGTTTTGTTTTTAGGTGTTGCATGTCAAAGAGGCTTAGAACAAAAAAACAATTATGCTATAAAACCCCACTTAGAGTATTTTCTTCTCCAAGAAGCAAGGTTTGCATGTCTGTTGTTAATTATCTGTCTCTTTTTTTAACTTGTAGGAAAAGCAGGACTTGAGATAGAGAGAGTTTTGTCATGTGTTGAGACGAGCAACAGTTGATGCAGACGCAGCGTACCAGCAGCTACTTGGAATGAATTTCATCCAGGGTTCAAGTGTTGACTCGCATAATTTCCATCATTTACTCTGATTCAGTATCTGGACTCACTCACCGTTTCATCAATGGGCCGACTAACTCCTCTAACTGTTATGTTAGTCATTCTGCAAACACTATTTACGACTACTGGAACCTGCAGCTATGAAAATACAAGTTCCTTAAGTTCAACAAATCCAGGTGAATCACTCCTACTTTATTCAGCCATTACATCACACTCTCTCAACACAAGCTCACAAATGGGCCTGAACAGAAGTGCAGACAAATTTGCTAAAATATCATGTGTGGTGAAAAGGAAAGAGCCATGATACTCTGCTTAATTAGTGCCTGTTTTTTTTCTCTAAATCTTTAACATTTTGAGCCTATAGTTTGAAGCGAGGCAAGGAAAACACGCAAAAAGGTCAGAGCAATTATTGCACAAATGAATGAGAGCAGTGTAGGTATGGCATGGAGTTCAAACATGGCTCTGCAGTCTGCTGCAGGGGTGGCCAGGCCGCCTGGCGTGGCCGGCGATGACGTGACACGTCAAATAAATGTCCACACACAAACCAGTCCTCGCAAGAATAATGTACTCGCCTTTCACTCGAAGAAGTTGACTCTTTTGCTCAGTTTTCTTGCAGCTTTTCTGGCCCTTTGGAGTGTAATAGTGTCACGGGTCGTCTTAAGTGTTGGAGCCCTCAGTAGCAAGAAGGTGCTGAAATCAATATAATTTGGAGGAGAAGTGACTTCAAACAGACTGGGATCCTACTGAAAAGTGTTTGAAGGCAGGAGAAATGTGACCAAAGGTTAAAATTAGACACCTGTTTTCATCTTCAGATTTTTTTTTTTTTTATTATTTGATTTTATCCAAGATGTGTAGCAGCCAAGTGGAAAAACCAAACTGAGACTTTCTAAACGTACGTACTGCTCTACTTCATTTATTGACCAAAAACATCTTTCCACCAGGTGTTTCTCCGACGGGGAGATTTAAAACAATCCTCAAATCCCCAAATAGTAGTTTTATGATTATTATCAGAAGTGAACACAACGTCAGCACACTAGCACTAACTTGTTGATCCTGTCATGTAAATCTTGAGCAATCCTCAACTTTTACAATATGAGGATGACCTCTGATGCTGTTTAATCACATCCTGGCCATTCCTCTTGCACAAGTGAAGTATCACAATCTCGGCTTTTCATGCTTCTCATAGAACATCCTCACTTCCTCTTTTGGTGTTAAATGAAAAACTTGACTTTTCAAACCAAGAAAATGTACCAGAATTTGACAGAAACTGACCATTTGAGTCCAAAAAGTAAAAGCTCAGATTTCTAGAACATATGATATATTGGATTGCATTGGTAGAAGTAGTAAAAGTAAAAGTTAAAGTTCACTCATTTCAACACCAAACTGCAATTTACACATCATAGCACCTTTAAAAATCAGATTTTAGACATTAACGAGATGCAAAACCATCAAGTGTACTGTAGGTGCAATTTTAGCATTTCAACTAAGAGAAATAAGACAGCAAACTTACAATAAATTACAAAAACAGGTCAAACATAGAGAGATAAAGGAAAATATAAAAATACAAACATAAAAGTATTACAGAGGATATGCAAACATAATTTTAGAATCTTGACTTATTTTTAAAAGCTGTAACACTCAGACTAAAAAAAACCCAACTTCAGAATAACTCGCAGGTTTCTTTTTCTGTCCAACTCTTTACTTTGTGGTGTGTAATGAACCTTTCAGCCTCTAGGGGCTGCTGGCAAACTTACACACTCTTCAATCCAAAACCATCCAGCCCAATAATACTTACCAAACATAACAAATGACTGTTTGTGGAGAGTTTATTAAATGACTCTTAGGCTACAACAAATTACTCCTGTAACAATGACTGACTCCACAATTCACTCCTTGTTCTTTTCAAATTTACTCAAGGGCTCAGAGTAAGTTGCTGCTGACAGCTGCGGTCAGTGTGTCTGCTGGCCCTCGCCTCGGTTTATTCCCCCAATCAAGCCTCTAACCTCACGCCCCGCTCGATCGGTAATGTCATCTAAACATCGCTGTGTCCTAACAGGCCTCCCACACCCCGAGGTTACTCGAGTAATTGTATAAAAAGTCAGTATAATCAGCGGGGCGAGTGAAGCTGCAGCGGAGCTGAATCATCCCGTCTGGACAGCGACCAGCAGGACGGGGACGCGAGTGTTTGTGGGGTCCCACCCTTCAGGGAGATGTCGCGCTCCACATCCACGACTCACTTTTTCCCCCCCTTCAGAAAACTTCACATAATTATTGAGAAGGCTGCTCGCTCTACCTGCGCACTGACTGGAAAATCAACACGCTTAATGACACCTTGATTCAGGGTCGAGGATGTGATCCTACCCCCCCCAGACCCCGACCCAGACTATAAACAACGACCTGCCAGCTCTACCTGGGCAGAGAAAACCAACGGGCTTAATGACACCTTTATTAGTCATCTGGTCAGACGCCCCTGGTGGCAAAGGTTCTCCCCGCCGGCCTCTGGAAACTGTGGATCACCGAGGACGCTGACTGGTGCTGTGTTTACATACCACAGCCGGCCAGCACGCCGCCGAGGCCTCCAGCCGCCACCGCTCACAATCGTTCTTCATGATTATTTCTTACATTTTTCGCATATTTACAGGTAGATTCATGACGTTAACTTGGATGCATGAGGGGAGCGTGTTATGCTTAACCCTTACCGACTTCTCAGAGTCAAATTTGACCTAGTTTTACATTTGAGAGCAAAACTAAACACTTTTTTTCTTTCAGAGAGACGTTTTCATGACTGGAAGAAGAACTCAGATCCCTCACTTAGATTAGTGTAGAAGACCATTGGCTAAAAATACTCAATAACAGGTAAAAGTCCTGAAGTGAGAATGTTGTTTCAGTAAAAGTAGCCGGGCTCGACAGTGGTTCCTGCTTATCTGTCGTTCACCTGAGGTCCAGAGTGAAATAGTCACATCCACATTACTGAACTCAGACGTCGTGTCATAAAGTTTCCATGTTCTCCTCAGGATGATCCTCTGACTTCATGTCCTCAGCAGTATTTATGCTACTGGAGTACTGAAGTAGAAATCGTGTCATCAAAAAAAAAAAATGTACTCAAAAGTAAAAATCCTATTCTGACCCCTTGTATATGTTACATGCTGTTTTTAACCCTTTTAACCTTAAATATATAGGAGTTAAACTATATCAATATATTTGGAGATTGACAGTGTTCCAAGGACATAAGCTTCATGTTGATGGGACATTCTGAGCTTTAGTGATGTCACAACATGTGTTGCATTTCATCACCTTGAACTAAACCTAACCACACCTTAACCACAGCGTTACAAGTCATAAAACAGTCTGTGAAAATATGCACGTATTGACACTCTAAATATCTGCATAAATGTAAACTGTCAACGCCCTCCCATGCAGAAACAAGTCAAGGTCAGATTAATATTACTTTCAATATTTTATTGGCAGCATTTCTATGTTTTTGGGGTGAAGTTGTGCAGTCGTGTTGTGTTATGGAATAATGTAAAAGCTTTGACAGGCAGTAATATAATAAGGGCAGTTGTGGGGAATGCAACATGTTTAAGTTGCCACAATAGCACCAGTGGTCTCCACGCTCCGCACTTCCTCCTATTCCTCCCTTTTCGAGCTCTGCAGCAGCCTCTGGACTCCAAACAGCAATCAGCGGCGGGGGCGGCCCGCCAAAACCCGGTTACACATTTATAAGCAATTAAAAGGCGATTTATCATCCTCTCCTTAAAAGGTGCCTAACCACAGTCACACAGTCGCCTGCGTCTGTGGTCGGGAGGTTCTGAATGTGCTCTGCCGAGTGGCCCACATTTTAATGGAGAGGAGAAAACAGTCTGCCGCTAACGCTGTGACCCGACAGGCCAGGAACACCACCGCAGAAACACTAATCCTGCTGCCTGACTGCTGTTCCACAGGCAGACACGCTCATGTGCATCATGTGTGATCATTAGCATTAGTGTTCACAGTCGAAAGCTGTTTCCCCGGCTTCAGAGAAATGTTTTCCAGCGTTTAGATTACGGGCTAAAGAACCCTGCCTCGTCAACGGTTCCTGTTTATCTGCCGTTCGACTCGAGTCCGGAGAGATATTTACAACCACGTTACTAAACTCGGACGCAGTGTCGTAAAGTTTCCGTGTTCTGCTCAGGATGATCCGATGACTTCATGTCCCCGGCAGGCGGAGGTGGACAAAGTAGTCAATACTGTACGTCCAGAAATTCTCAAAAACAAGTAAAGGTCCTGAATTGAACAGTGTTATGTAAGTAAAGGTACAGAATTAATATCAGCAACATAAAATAAAAGTACATAATATATAGCCCCTGTTATATTATTAATGTTACCGTACTTCATTAATTACGAAATGAGGGTTTTATTTTCAGATACTTTGGGTAGATTAATATTACTTATATTCATTAATATTTGTCAGCTTCCGCACAAGAGTGTCAAAAAAATTTTAAGAGCAACTAAAGCTGCAACTAAAAATAAAAGTAGTAAAATATTTATATTTTTAATACTCTAGGAAAGTACAAATACCTCATATTTAAGTATTAGCTATGTCAGCAGGTCAACTATTGGAATCTGGCTTGTTGTCACATCAGAGAATTTATTAGGTTTAAAAAAAAGATGATGAAGCATGTTAGTTTCTGTAAGCAGCTGACATTCTATCAGTACTGAAGAGGTGAGTGGGTTCAATATTAAGCCTTCCTCCTCCTCCTCTTCCTCACAGGAGCCCTCAGCAGCTTGCAGCAGTTTGTTGAGAGCAGAGCTCATTTGGTGATTTACACTCTTGCTTTAAATGACTTTGAATTTCCTGAGAGCGACCAACACAACACGCCCATGGAGGCAGTGGCTTCGCCCTGCATCTGTAACCACAACACCACAACAGTAACATGACAACATCACGCACTGCCTGCTAACGTGGATCCTTCTCCATGTGAGAGGTCATCAATGGGATCGAGAACAAGCCCTGACATGCTGTATTTGATTATTACAGCATAGACAGGATCTGAAACTAACACAATGTTCATGCATGGTTGTAGGCAACAGTTTTTCCATGTAAGTAAATACTTATATTTATAGACAATTAACTTAAAATGTATGTTTAATGATGATTTCCATTTGGTAATGGTTCTGTGGTGATGTGCAAACATCCAAATTGTTTTTTCTTGCTTGTTTCGATCTTAAGCAACGGAATGAATGCTGCACGGTTACAGTGGGTCTAATATTGATCCCTGTGGAACACCTTACGTTGTAATTTGCAGCATCAACGGAACAATGTGCAACCTTCTTTTACAAATTTGGTGTTTTCATTCAGGTCTGATGGCACAAATTGAACCAATGCTTCACAAGAGGCATCAGTCTCCGTGCAGAGTCATGCTCGGAGCGAGCGCCATGATTTCACTGCAGGTGCGGCGGGGTTGGTTCGGGCCTCCGCGCTGCGCTGTTTATTCCAGTGGGGCCATGTGGGGGGAAATGCCCCATTTGTAAAGTGACCATCAGTCATAGTGACAGACCTGAGATGAGTGCAGAGGCGAGTTGAGTGAGGCCATTCAGGCCGCCGCGAGAAGACCGAGACACAACCATCTCTGTCTGAAGCAGTTATGGATAAACAAGTCGCCAGGGCTGCCCGCTCACCACTTCAGACCTCACACACTAACCCAGGAAAACACACACGACCAGATCTGTGTACAGCTGTGGAAGAAGTACTCAAATCTATATTTACCTCAAGAAGGCAGCATTTACTTATCAGACTTTATCAATTAATAGTTAATTAAAAACAGGTTTAAACTCCAAAATAAGAGTGAGGATTTAAAAAATCCTTGCGATCAAGAGATGCAATTATTTTGTAGATTATTCTCTCCATTAATCAGGTAGTAGCTTGGTCTATAAAAGTAGTGTGATCAGTGTTTCATGCAGTCCAAGATCACGTCCTCAAATGACTTGTCAAAGATATTCAGTATATTTCACTGTATGAGAAGGAAAAAAGAGCAAATCCTACATTAATTGTAGGTTTCGTTTTCCTTTCACGGCAGCTCTATTTATAAAATTACCTCCCAAAAAAAAATAAAAGTGTAATTTTACTGGCACATTCCTCATTCCACAGAAATGAGAATATTAAATAGAAATACTCAGTTCGAGTAAGTCAAACGAAAGCCGGACCACCTCTGGCTGCTCACGCTGAAAGCAGAACATTCGTAAACACTCTTTAATAACCAGACAAACAAGCAGCCAGGGTTCTGAACTGTGCATCTCTGCACACAGCAGTTGCAGCAGCGGTGATGGTGGCGGTGGTGGGTTGGCAGGTCCGTTGGCCGTGGCGGTCCCTATTAAGACTCTGGGGCTCTTCGGCGAGCCCCGTCATTAACCTGTCAGGTCTGATGAGTGTGTGGACGCGGACTGAGAGCGCCTTCAGAGCGGCCGGCCGGTCGACCCGCCGGCCGCAGAGCAAACTGACGGTGGTCCGGGCTGCAAACCACAGCGGCTTTCACCCCCGACCGCCTCCTCCTCCTCCTCCTCCTGACGGGAATCCACAGCACCTGCCACCATCTGCCGGGTCCACATGCACAAATAAATACACACCGGCATGCAGGCAAACAGTCTAAACACACACATGTACACAGGAGCTAGTACCTGAGTACATTTAGTACTGAACTGAGTTTTTCATGTTTTTCTTCTTCAGGTGACATAGATCATGTTATTTACGCCTCTGTTTATTGATTTTACGCCATCAGCGGTGGAAGAAGAATTCAGATCCTTTATTGCAGTAGAAGTACCAATGGAGCAATGTAAAAATACTCTGTTACAAGAAAAAGCCCTGTGTGAACAATCCTACTAAAGTTGTAGGTAAAGTATTATAGTATAAGTACATGGGTATTATGAGTTGATATAGTTAAAGCATCTTGGTATTGAAGTATTCAGAGTGTTTATTGCAGTAAAGGCACCAACAGAACAAACTCTTTTAGAAGTCCTATTCGAATAATCCTACTCCAGTTGTAGTTAAAGCATTGTAGTATAAGTACATAAGTATTATGCGTTCTTGTAGATAAAGTATCCTGGCAAAGTACAGTTTTATGTAGGTTTGCATATCAAAACCTCAACCTGTCAAACAAAAGATGAATCTAGAAGTTTAAGTCTGATGGAGCGTTAATGTCTCAGATGGAGTATCAAGGTTTCTGATCGTCAAAGCTGATTGATAAGGTATCATGGTAAAGGTTTATGTTGGTTTGCATGCATAAACTTTGACCTGTCAAACAAAAGCAGAAAACTGAAAGTTTGAGCCTGATGGAGCGTTGTGGTCTCTGATGGAGTATTGAGGTCTTCAATAGAGCGTCAAGGTCTCTGATGAAGCATTGAGAACTCTGATGGAGCGTCAAGGTCTCCGATGGACCTGTCGGGGTCTCAGCTGATTGAAGCCGTCGTGCAGCGGCATCAGTAAAATGGAAAAGTGAGAAAGCTTCACCTCTGCAGACCTCGGGTTTGGTCTGAGGTCCAGAGAAACACAATTCATCTGTTAAGCTGTTTGTTTTATCTACTCAGTCTCGGTTAGACCCGGAGTGTTCCCTAAAGTCGGCTGTTTATTGAAGGAACGTGTTCAGTCAGTCAGGGTCTCGCTGTGGTTCACACACGTGTAAAAAAAACACTAGACTTTTGCTCCATTTCATGTTATTTTCCACCAAACGTTGCTGCTGCTGCTGCTGCCAGGTGCACCTGAGCTTTAGTTAACTACATAATTGGATTGGCTGATTGAATCCTGTTAACCTATTTCCTCTCCTCGCAGCAGGCGTCAGGCTCCACCCTTCGCCCAGCCCAGATTCAAGGCTGAAAGTCCACACCGCCAGACCCTGCTGAGGATTATGGGTCATTATGAACCGTGCGTCCCTCAGTTCTCCAAACAAACTCTTAATAATATCCCAGGGTTCATTTCACAGGTCTCCGCCGAAGCGTGCTTTTATGGAAGAAGTGCTGAGAGCCTTTATTTAAACAAAAAGTACTTTTATCATGATGGAATAAGCAAAAAGGTTTACTCAATATCGATCAAAGTCCAAAGTGACTCTCTGAGGTTTATGAAAGTTCGAAATGTGCAAAGAGGAAATGTTACACACATTTCAGTTATTTATTGACAATTTAGGAAAGAAAAATAATTGCATTTAGGATTATAATTAAATAAGTTATGTTTTTTTGTAATTTTTAATTGAGTGTTTTGCTTCAAAATTGATTCAAAATTTGAAGGTAGACTTAAAAAAAACAGAATAAAGACAGACTAAAACAAACCTGATAGAATTGTTTTCAGCACCTGCCAGGTTTAGGTTGTTATTATAATATTTCTTCATCAGGCTCTGTTTTCACATCTCAACACACAGGCAACTTCCTGCAACAACACAACTCTCATTAGACTGTAGTGATACTTGCAGAGGCTTCCACCATCATTATTCTGCCTTATGATAACAACCCGAGCCTGTCATTGGTAAAATATATTGCTTATAGAGGTACAAACACTTACACTTGGGCTGCTGGTTCTTGCTCAAAAGAGCATTTTCTGCACAAATCTGATGCACTAAAAAGACCAGGACCAAGTTGAAAAATTTCTAACTTTCTCTTTTATGCTAGCCTACCTCCTGACCTCTCTTTATTTTATGTGCTGCTGTTCATAAAAGCAGCAGCTGCGGATGAGATAAGACGGAGGAATCTATGATTTGCTGCTGTTCAGGACTCCTGACATACTCCGCTGTTACCACTGGAATGATTCGATAAACCGATATCTAAACCTCACAAAGGAGTTGACCGGAAAAACTCTTGGCGTTTCGCCACCCTGACTGGAAGCCTGCAGATCCTGGAGGTTGATCGCAGGGCATTGAGTTTCACAATCGATCACAATCTGAGGAATTTCAGGTCATAAACTAACTGTAACTTTTGTAAATTCATTGCTGTGATGGATGAGCAACATCCTTGTGTCTAAGCGCTGACTAAAAGAAAACATTGACCTACTAGAACCTGCACGTTTTTATGGAAAGTTGTTTGGTCTCCACTGACTCCTAAGAGAAAATATCTTTAAAGTAAACAAATAATCAAATGTTCATAAAGGTTGTTTTATTTATTTTTCTTTTTATTTGTATTTTCATCTCCACTAAGGCTGTCTGATAAATGTAGGAGAGCAAGTATAAAGTCTCATAACATGGAATTATACTGAGGTGTGTGTATATGTGTGTGTAGTAGAAGATGTAGTAGTTAGTAGTCTGTAGTTTATTCACATACACTAAACATAGATTAGATACAAGTAGATTTGTAGATGTGTGTGTGTGCGTGCGCGCGTGCAGACAAATTGAATATTAACACGTTTTAAGATATGTTAAATGTGTTTGTCTACCAAATTGAAAACCTCTGAGGCTGAGAACTGCTGGAAGCAGAATCCTATATAATAATAATAATAATAGTAAAATAATAATAATCAGGGAATGTGGTTCATCAGCAGCTCAGCGGGAGGATTTGAAGAGATGGAGTGTGTGGGAGAGACGGACAGAAAGCAGGCGGACTGGCTGCAGATCAATAGTAACATCATTCACTGACGAGCGAGTGTTGAAAGGAGGAAAACGTGCGGTCTGTGGCTCTCCTTTTAAGATAAGCAATTTAAACATTAGACAGAGTGGCTGCAGTGTGTATTACCCTCATTTTCAGGAATGTCTGCGCAGTGAAAACAGCAGAAACACTCACGCACCGTCGTTAGCACTCGCTTCCAGGACGGACGGGCAGCCTTGAGATCTTTCCAGAACTCTGGAATGCATTATTGTGGAGGACGGGATCAAGGCGGTTTTAATAGAATGTGACGTTTAACCAAGTTGTTAGTTAACCAGAAAAAAAAAGCTCTGAACAACAGCTTGTAAAGATCTCGAGGAAATATTTCTCCTCTCCATTCAAAAGAACGAGGTCACAGCAGCCGTCTGTTGACATTGATTTCATGATGTACGAAACACTTTAACCCTCTCAGAGACTGAATGTTCCTCTGTCTTAATACTAGTGAAAAAATAAACTCCCGAAAGTTTGAGGTTTTTTTTATTAAGCTGAATCCTTCTGCATACTCACAAAGTTTGGAGTGTTTTGGCCTCTGCAGACTGCAGGAAAACTGCAACCTGCAAACAATCTTTTTAAATGTCAGCGTGTCCTTAACTGTGTCAAAGTCAGAGTAACTTTCCCTTTTTTTCTTTTTTTTTTGAACCCACACCCTTCTGAGCACTGTCAGAGCCAATCCCAACATGCCCACCATCCAGCAGGAGACAGAAGCTCGAACCAAACCAAAGCAAACTGAAAAGAATGAGGAGAAGTGAGAAGCAGTCAAATTAACCTAACAGAAGAGGTGAAGAGTCTTTGACCCTGCAGCAGTTTGCTTGAAAGGATCAGAGCTACTGAACAAGAAAAGCTGTTTCAAGAGGAACTGCATGTGATTAAACTGCTGTTAACGGCATCATTTAACAGGTTTAATCACCTGTACACATCTACATCACTTTCTTTAATTCTGCCAGGTGCTGGATTTGCACTCGCAACCTTTGGATCTAAAGGGAAACGCCGATCAGATTTAATGCAATGTGACAACAACAATGCTATTCAATCTAAGTGAATAATAATAAAGAGCACTGGAGTCCCATTGATAGTTTATGATTAACAAATACAGCAAGTTGGTCTCTCTTAGATTGCCTAAAGGGAATAAGAGGTGTAGGGAATGTTTGTCATTGCTGCGTAGCCTCAACTGGTCGTTGATTTTGGAGCATAATTACTCATAAGTACCAAAGATATCACAACACAGAACCCAGGTTTGAAAAATCAAAGCTTTTAAAGTGTGAACTGAACAGAGAGACACATATATATTTATATATATATATAGTTAGTTAGAAAAGTTAATTTTGTGCAACCACTTTGACATAATAAAATTAAGTAATTTAAAACATTTTTTTCAGTCCAAGTGTAGCAAAGAAATTGAGGTCAATGCTTCATATATATATTTTTTATATTGTTTGTATAAAAGAGACAAAAGGGTTAATTCAGATGGAGGAGCAGGTTGAAGAAATGATTTCGTGGACGCGCCGTCTCTGCAGACTCCCGACTGCTCTGATGATCAATCAGCTGCGTCATGGAACCAACATGTCAAACATGGCGTCATCCCACCGAGGCGTCTCCAGGCGGGTGGAGACACACTGCTGTGTCTCCATCCTGCCCCCCCCCAACCCCCACTAACACCACCACCACCACCGCACGTTCCTTACCATCTCTGACCCCCCACCCAGGGTGGCGGTGTGTCTGGACTGATGTAAACACTCTGAACACAAACACAACATCAAGACAAGAGTGATGTCACAGCTGATACTGATCACACACTCCTCCCTGTGTTTAAAGCACACACACACGCTAACACACACACACACACACACTCACACACACAAGGGCTTTCTTCTTTCAAGCACACAATTGGGTTTCCTCCCAAAACTGTCGACCACATTTTATGTCAAGTTTAAATGTCACAGAAATACACACAGGGAGTACTTAATACCAATTGATCAAGTGCCCAACTTGTGAATACAGTAGGTTTGTAAGCTGAATTGTATGTAAGTCATTATATATCAAATTTGAGGTCATTTATGTAGTCCGTTTCCCTGGTAAAGATTGATGATTGATTCATTATTTTTCATTGTTCGCCATCTTCTCACCGCTGTCCTACTTATTGATAATGGTAACCTTTGTTTCCATGGAGATTACCTAGAGTTTCTTAACTCCATCACTATCATCACTTACCTTACACTAGCCTTTGCTTTATCAACTATGATAAATGAGGTTTACTTATCCAAGGGTAAGAGGCCTGATGTGCTGAGATGCTCACAGAGACATGTAATGTGTAGAAGACATCATTTCTTTGCTCCTGTTTCTGTTTAATTGTAAATTTGCAGCTTACTTTGTGTTGTGTCTCTCATGATGTTTTCTGTAACTCTCTGCTCTTGACCACTTAACTACTTAGATTTTTATACTCTATAGGCTTTTAAAGTAGTAGTATTCTATTATCCACCCTTTCATCAATAAAGATTTACTGACAAGCTGATGAAGCTCCACACATTCTAACACTCAGTTGCTGTTGGAAAATGAACGTCACTGCCTTTAAAAAGACGGTGTGACCAAACCTATAGTCAGAGGGGTCAGGACTGAGGAGTCTGACTCTAAATCTTCTGGCTGGGAGTCCTCGTCTCTCAGACCTCCTAAAAAAAAAAAAAACGGCTTCTGCCTCCAGCTGGCAGATTTCCCAGCAGCCCCTCCTGCAGCTGTCTGTGGGGTCCAGATGCTGCTGAAACGCTTGCAGACAGTTTGACAATCCCCTATGTGAGGAATTTAAACTCTCAGGATTAAAGTCCCAACCGCCGAATTGTCGGGATAAAGTTCACACAATTAGTCTTTTACAACCAAATCTACGACTAATTAACTTCACTGGGCTTTAGGAATCACCGTTTGTTTCGGAGGTTTGGTTTTTATCTCCTGTCTGATACTTTCCAGTTTACAGACATCATTTGTGTTTCCTTTTTTTATATGTTGCTTCATTCTTTAACAACATAAGTCGAGTTAAACTGTAGTTTGAGACTTTAAGACTATGGACGGTGGAGAAAAGCAAACATATTTACCTAAGTACTGTAATGAAGTGCAATGTTAAAGTACTTGTATTTACTTCAGTATTTCCATTTGAGGCCACTTTATGCTTCCAGTTTTTTTAACACCTGCATATTTTCACAAATACTGTTTTATGATGTGACAATGCTGTGGTTAAGGTGTGGTTAGGTTTAGATTAGTGTGAAGCCTGATTCATGGTTCTGCCTCAAACTGATGATGATGATGATACCTACCGTCTTGGATCTGAAGAATTTAAAACTTTAGAGAAGATCATGGTTTGGTTTATAATGAATCATCTGCGACATGACGAAGCAAAAATCAGTTAATAGTGGTGTTGAATAACTCCATCCAATGGAACAAAGCACTGATCCATCCACCCAAAGCTCTTCCTTAAGAGAAAGTAATTATGAACGTCGTCTATGGAAACTGTCAACGTTTTTTTTTTTTTTATAGTATATTTTATAACCAGAAAGGTTTTTCAGTAAAGTTAAATTTGCAGGCATGGCAGGTGGTCCAGTCTGCACATGCTCAGTAAGAAACACGTTGGACTCCCTCCACCAGAGCAGTCATGCAACATGAACATTTTATCACGTTGTCCACCTTTAAAGTACAAAAAGAAACAATAAACCAGCAGAGCATCGATGCCTGGGAGTACGAATCAGTGCTGGAGCTACTAAACACGCCGATAATACGTTGGTGGCAGTCCAGAGGTAACACCGTGTTCCCTCAACAAGAACAGACTCTTGAGCTTTTAATGGCACAGTTTACACAACAAAACTGCCGTCAGGGATCATAAAGATTTACCGTTGAAGCCTGAAGAGACTTTTTCATTACCGGACAACTGATGGTTCTTTGTGTTTGGATGCAAACTGTGAATCTGCAGATGTAGATGCGTGTTTCACACTTTCAGCTAAATTGAAGGCAGGAAATACGGAGTTTAAAATGTATTCTTTCTGACTAAAACTGTTTGGCTTCTTTCATGCCAACAGCAGTTGCCACTAAACAGTCCATTTAAACCAAAGGAGCTTAGTAGGTTCACTTTCGTTGGTGTAAAAAGCATCAGTCACTAAAGAGGACAGCCAGAGACCTTCGAAAAGAAGTGGACCTAGTCCGCTAGACTCCAAACCAAATCACCAAACTTTGGTGTGGTCGATTCTACTAGTGGTTGAATGGATCAGAGCGTGCAGCAGTTGGACCTGCAGCCGTATCTGTGTGTGTTGGTTCTGATCGGACCCTCCTCACAGTAGCCGCTGTGTGGCCCCCGGGGGCCCCTCGGTCTGAACCCCCCTCCCTCTCCCCCCAGCTCTCCTGGGTGCCGGGTGTCGGCCAGCTGGAGACCCACACAGGCCCGGCTCTCTGTTTCTGCTCCCAGCAGCCTCTGCTGCTCCCTAAACCTCAGGCACAGCCACAAATGGCCGCCGTGTCTGCCAACGAACACAGAGCAACAAACTCCCCGTCTGACTCGCCGCTCGGCCCCCGGCTCCTCGCAGTAAACACAGCCGGCGGGGGTGGCACGCCGTTTGACGAAGGCGGGATTCCACGCGGTGGCTAAAATAAATCCCGCTTTTTTCTGTTTTTGTGAGGCGGCGGTGATGTCACCGTGATGTCTAAAGCAGCGGCCGCGGTGTCAGAACCCGGGGGCTTGGACCGCTCTGATTGGCTGCTGGTGGTGTGGGCGTTCTGGTGGAGGCCGCCGCGTCATCACTGAGGGACGAGGCTCGGGGGCAGCGAGGGAACTCTTTGTTGACCCATTTTTTTCTTTTTCTTTTTTTTTTTGCAAAACGCTCAATTTTTCTTTTTCTGCCTCGATTATTCTCCCACAAGCCGACGTGTTCCTGAATCTTCATTTAGCGGAATTATTCTCAGTCTTGATCACATTAACTCCGCTTGTCTTCCTGAATGTCCCCGACGCTCGGCGATCGCAGTGTGTGCGGCGCGTTCACGGGTGAATATCCACATGTGACAGGCGGGCTATTAAAAGCAGCAGTGGGCGTTGTGTTGTGGATAATGTCTGTGGTGTCGGTCTAAACCCGGAGAGCTCCACTTGTTATGATACCAAAGTAGAAAGGAATACATTTCTGGCTCACGTCAGAGGCCTCGGAGCGAGCCGGGGCTTACCAACACTGCCAGAGCGTCTGCCAGCGCAGCTCTGTGGTCTCGGTGCGATCACACTCTTTAACACACTTTATATCGCTCTGCTGAGACCAGGACCAGCACGGATCACAGCTCTCCTCTAGCCAGGGGGACCTGTGAGGGACCCGATTAGAAAAAAGAACTGCGAATACTCACCAGCACGTTCAGGTTTCTCCTTCGGTTTGACAATGAAGGCCGATATTTATGAATTAATATGTTCTGCATTAAACTGCAGAATGACGCAGAATAAAAACACTAAAACTCATAAAGACGCAGGCTTTGATGTTTATATACTTGCTTGCTGACTTTACGTATAACCGAAAAATCTTTAAACTGTTAAATATATCTGACAACATGTTGGATCCAAACCAACAAAGGACCGATCCACTAACAAGTCCTGCGTGTATCGGAGCTGATTTATCCTCTTTCCACCCCGTGCCACAGAAACTATTAAAAACACATCAATGAGTCGAACGCTGCTGTTCCGGTGACATGTTCCTTCATCACGGGGAGTTTCACCACGTTAGAAACGGCTCCAAAGACCAATAACAGAGACCGTGTTTCACTCCCCGGGGAGTAGTTGTGTGTGAGGCAGACGCCACTGAGCATGTGCGGGAACACGGTTCAGTTTACAGCTTCACTCACGATAATAGTCCGACTCTTTAATTCCAACCCAAATGGAACCAACAGTTTTCTGCAGATACATGCACGTTAAAGGTTGTTTCATTCGAATCGCATCAAAGTGCATATTCCTACTAATCTGCCAGTATATTATATATTATATAATATATAATAATACCGTTTTATGATGTGTGGTTAAGGTGTGGTTAGGTTTAAGCTTCAGTTATACTACTCCGGGTCTGCACTGTAACTTCTATGCGTGCCCTGTGCCGTTGCAGGCTTTTATACTCTCATTTAATTTTATTTATGAATTTAAAAGGACAATGCACTTTGACATTTCTGTTAAAAGGCTGATTTTCAACTTTACTTTCGGCAAGATATTCAGTGCTTTATGCCGCTTTGCAAACACACCATCAAACTACTAGTTGCCGGTGGCATTTCTATGAGTTTTCTTTCGTTGTCTTCTTGCAATAGGTCTGTTTCCATTGAGAAAGCTCCTGGGGCAGGAACTAATACAGGAACCTTCCTCTCCTCTCTGGGCCCGCTCGGTCGCTGTGTTTCCACCGAGCAGGAAAGTTCCTGTAAAGTTAACACGTCCAGTTGTGACGTCATTGCTGCACGAAAAAGCAAAACAAGCAACAACAAGACTGTCCTACTTTGCGAGTTATGCAATCGCCACACAGGATTTTTTTTTCAGGCCTGTTCTGAGTACCTAGTCCAAAGCAAAGGGGACTTTTAAGGTTCCTGTAAAGGTTCCCTCACACATAGAACAACAATGGAACTGTTGCTAGAATCTCTGAAACACAGAAAAAGAGAAAATACGTCGGAGAGATTGAAAAATATCAAGGCCAAGAGAAGTTGAACTGTGCTCGAACCAATCACAGCAGTTTATGGTCTGTAGGTACAGTTCTGGAGGTGTTGCCTACAAGGATACGTAGGTAAGACGAGATTGTTGATGTTAGAATAGATCACAGTTTGTCAAAAAAGCACTGATCCTTTAATATACTCACAGTCATTCTTTGTTAAGTATTTTTAAATCTGGGGATCTGGTTTATATTAATCTGTGATGTCTTTAGGCTCGTGCCGACTGAGAGCACTGTAGCCGTATTCATGACACAGTAAGAAAAACCTCATCATCATCATCATCATCATCCACACAGTGAACATTTGATTTGATTTCGGTGTAACGAAGAGAAAGTTTCCATCCACATGTGATATCTCCGGGGACCTTTGGGTGATTACACAGCACACCTGCAACGCCGGGTTTCTGCCTAACAACACACGACAGTCAGCGAGCTGCCACGGCCAATCACGGAGCCGAGCACTCACCTCGGCTGCAGAAACACACTCCTCGCAGCCTATTTATCACCCTTCATCGATCATTACACATTAAAACCGTCTGAAACCGTTACTCGCGGTCGGGTAAATGAGTCGTGGCGGGGGGCTGTTTGGCCGGGCCCTGAACAAGCATGAGGTCATGCTCACAATGTCGGCCTTGTCGCCTGTCACGGAGCGGTTTGGTGCCGCCCAGGAATCCTCCGGCTTCTGATTTACTACCACACAGAAAAAGCAGAAAAGCATCTGCACATGTCGGTTAGCTGGTGTGAGTTATGGTGTGTGTTGTTGTGGTTTTGGTGAAACTCCAGCATGACCCAACCAGAAAGAGATAATGTCATATCTCTGCTCCTGTTAGCGCTAGATCTTTGTACAATATCACTTCTTATACTTAATTGGGTAAATTCTGTTGTATTTTAAAGTTATTTTCAGACTTTCTTACATATACAATTCACCTTACATGGTGTTTTTTTGTTATTTATTGACCAAGAATGATGACGTGCTGATGATCATCTATGTGGCTAAGTTACAGAGTTATGGTCATTTTTAGCTTTGTGGCAGCCATTTTTCAGTATTTTGGATTTTTGACACTAAAGCAACATTGAGATTTTCACTAAGTCTGATATATGTAAATTTATGTATATCTGGTTTATTCACTTGGCATTGTTTCTCAAAAATATTTTTTTTCTCAGAATTTATCTAATATCTTAGTTTTTTTTTTTATTTTTATTTCATATTTTCTACTTTTACTTCTCACATTTCAGATATTTTATCTTTTACTTTGGACTTTTTACCATAATTTCAACTTTATATCTTATATATCCTATTATATTCATATTAATGACTTTTAACCTAATATTAATATAGTTAAGCTTGCTAGAGATTTTTTCTTGTACTTTAGACCTTTTACCATCATTTTCATGTCATAAGTCTCATATTCCTGAGTTTTCATCTCATACTTTTGACTTTACGTCTCATATTCCTGAGTTTTCATCTCATACTTTTGACTTTACGTCTCATATCCCTGAATTTGTATGTCATATTTTGACATTCAAAGTAATATTTACATGTTTAATCTTGTTTTAAGACATAATAAACACATCCACTTTTTTTTTTTTTTAAGTTGGACGCGTTCCCTCGCAGCGAGTGACTAAACCCAAACTGTGCGGGTGGCTGAAAGCATCAGCCCTGACACACTGAGCCGCTCCAATAATAGAAACCTCTTTCTAACTTTGGACGCGTTTGACATTTTGGGCTCGATTGGGACTCGCAGGATCTTTTTTTTTCTGCCCTGTGACACATTTGGAGGATCCGCGGAGAGCACCGTGGGAGGGGAGGGGAACTCCTGCGTCAGATCTGCACTCCTTCGGGCGGGAAAAGCCTCAGAGCGTTTCTCAGAGCCGCGAAAAGAGTCGAAAACCCACGGCGGTGGCTGGGCACGGATCAGTCTGACTGCGGTGTCCCTCCACCATGACTCTCAGTCTGCTGTGTTATTACAGCATTATCCAATCAGCCCCGTCTGGCCCCCGAGGGATTACCCCCCCGTTTTTACACGGCTTGTTCAGCTCCCTCCACATCACAAGGGGTCAGCCTGCGAGGCGAGCTAACGGGCTGCGATGTGGACGCCCCCGGAACGTTCATGAGGTTTACGGGAACACGACGTTCCACGGCACGGAGATGTCACTAATGATCAGTTAGCGGAGTCAGCCACAACCGCACTAATAAACCTGTTAGGAGCTAAAAAAAAAAAACTTGTGGTGAGCATTTTGATTTGGAGAATTTGTCAAAGTCAAGGCTAAACCTGTTTTAAACAAATTGCTTTTACCCGCTAAAAAAAGAGAAGAAAGACTCAAATAAAAGTAGAAGGACTCCATTACAACTGAAATCCTAATGTAAAAACTGTAATATCAGTTCAACCCACCCAAAATATTCTAAGTAAAATAGTGGTTTAAAAGTAAATGCAGTGGTGGAAAGTAGATAAGTACATTTACTCAAGTACATAAATGCAGTTTTGAGGTATTTGCACTTGACTTGATTATATCTGTGATGCTACTATATAGCTCATTAGTTTACGTCTTTAACATAGATTTAAATAATGTTGATAAATCAATATCCTTTACTATTCTATTATCTATAGTATTATCTATAGCCTGTTAAATCTTTTGTCTCTTCTTTTTTTAAATGTGCACTTTTGTAAAAAAATGGCAAATTTTTACCATTAATCTACACAAAGTATCTCAAACCATGGATCAAGTAGTAGTCATACAAGTAGTATAACTACTATACTATATTGATATAATACAGCCTGCATGATGAGTTCTCACTTTTGCGAATAATACGTAATGTTCTAATCAATTACAGACATTTACTTGCTATTGAGTTACAGAATGTGGTAACTCAATAGCTGTTGTAGCTTGATTATATTTCTATTTCCAGACATTCCTAGATAGAAATGAGACTTTTCCATGTGAAATTTGCTCATGTTTCTCCTCGGTAGGTCCACCAGGGAACTTGAACTGATTGTTTCTAAAATATAGATTTGGTGAAGAGAGGCTGTCAACACGGCAACAAAAAAATGAGAAAAAGCTCTAGGAACCGCCACTGGCTGCTTCCAAAATCAATAACTTCAAACCTGGATTAAAATAGAAAATACATTTAAAATGAGTCAGGTCACAATTTATCTTGGAGCCCAGCAGGAACGGTATATTTCTAAAATGTTACGGCCCTGCTGGTGTTGGTCGAGATGCAGAAGTTCAGTTGTCAACACGGCAGAAAAATGCCAAAAAAAAAGCTCCAGGACAACTGCAAACTTTTTTTTTTCCAAGATCAAGAGTCAAATTCAAATCTGGGAATAAAAACTGAATTGTAAATGAGACCGGTGGAGTCTGGTCAGACTTTGCGTCAGCACAGCACATGAACGGCACAAGAACGCTTTCAAGAGTCGATAATCAGCATTTATATATTTATTGCAAACAAATTTGCAATAAATACACTTTTGCTTGTGCAGTCTCGTGCATTTTTTCTTGGAGTTCACTGTTGTCGTCTAAATGGATGGTTGCATCAACTCTGTATGGACTGGTCATTGGTAACCGTATGAAATCTCACCTATGACCTTTCAGAGTTGGGAGATTTGCTGAAAAGTGAAGCAACAAAGCAAGAAAATGCCAAATCTGGAATAGTATACAATAAATGTGACCTTCTCCTGGTGGAGTCTGTTATAACTGTTTCTCTGGGGCCATCGTAGAACAGAATCTAAACACCCGGGTCTGTTTCTGCAGATCTGCAGAAGAGCAGTTTTTCAACACGCCAGGAAATGCGCTCCAAAACTTTGGTGCACTTTGTCAACTCAGCTGCACATTTTTTTTCCTGCAATATTTGCTGTGCATGTGTGATGAGCTGTTTTTCTTGTGGCTGGTTTACAGCAGTTTCCAAAGGTGTCCTCGGGAGATTAGGCTCGCCTACGAATCGGTAATTCCAGCCGCATTTCTTCCACTGCAACACGGGGGGACCAGCCAGGCGAACTGTGCTGCCAGCAGAATCTCGAGTTTTCCAGCTCGAAAAAAGCGAGCCCCGACGAAGGCGGGGAGATCACGAAAACGCCGAAACACAGATATATATTCATGAAGCCGACGGAAGCCGCGTCGAGGCCAAGCGATGACGGCCGGTGTCAGTGCGCGAGATGAATGCGTTGCTGTAAGAGGCTGCGGACAGCAGAAAAGCAGAAAGCGGCGAGCGAGAGCCAGTCAAACGTATAACTGTGCTGCAGCGGAGCCGTCTGCCTGGCCGCACTTGAAATGGATTCAGTTAGCTTCAATTTCCAAGTTGACTTTCCGCCACACGAAGCAAATCAAGACACTCATGCTGCTATAAATAGCTCCATAAAATTCTGCTCGCTAATAACAGAGTGCAGGAGACATGTTCATTTAAGTGTGTGTGTGTGTGTGTGAGTTTCCATGTGTTGTGATCTGAACACATCATCTTCGCTGGAACTCCAGGCTTCATTAACGGGATGACTCAAAATTTAAAGGAAATATAAGATTTTTTTTTTTTAATTATTAGTACGTTGAATAATTTTTTGCATTGTGCCCTTTCGAAGAGTTTTCATGAATTTGAATTTTTCATGAGTAAGTTAATTCATTCAAAGGACAGACTCATACGAGTGAATCCATGATAACAGTGTCTATCCTGTCAAAGGAGCTACTCATAAGCAAATGGACTTTTTCTTGTAGCTAGACGTTCCACTTTTCATCCAAAAGGCTTTTTCAGGTTCGGCCCAATGATGGAAAGGTGACCAGCAAAGTGCGACCATTGTTATGGAATGAGGGTGTGGTCTACTGTACAGACAACAGTATCTATCGATTGTTTTCAACCTGGACCTACCTCCTATATTTAAGAGTCCATTACTGTAATCGGAGTAGAAATTTATAAATTTGGTCCAGCGCTTCAATGGATGCCGACGGGGTATCGATGCCCGCGTACATACGTCTTCTCTGGGCGTTATTTTTTCAACTCCGTCGAAAGGCTCGGATTCTTCTCATAATGTTGCGTTCACACCAAAATACACAAACATGTGGTCCAAACTCAAACTCGCTGGCGGCAGCCGGTGGAATGTGTGACTCATGTTCTCCGCCGCCCTGTTGAGAAGACGAAGACCAAGAGGAATTATTGTTTTAATCCCGAAAGTTACAAAAGTAAACTCCCGTGGAGATAAACTACGGCTCGGTAGCCTTGCATTATCCGATGAAAAATTTTGTACATTTACAGTCCAAAAGCAGCTAATTAGGAATATAGTCAGCTATCATGCGACAGTTACTATTGACTTCCACTCCTGTTGTGACATCACAACCAGAACTATTTCTAAATGGCTTGTGCTTGACCCGGTTTCAGAATGAGTGTGTGGTCTTATTTGCAACCAATTCGCCAGTTTAGATTTCTAAGTATGAAATATTCAAACACAAGCCCTGAAAAGAAGGGGTTTTTTTATACAACAGGGCCTCTTTACCCCGTTAAATCCTGGAATGTCAAGATGAGAAAACGTCCAGCATTTTTTTGTCTCTTTTCTCTTTCTGTAAACTCACTGTTGATTTGCAGGTTTCAGAGAAGCACACGGACCCCACATGCTGCAGCCGGCGGCGGGTTAATACTGTAACTGGATCATAAAAGAGATTTATAAACGTTGACGGCTGATGAAGCGACGGCAGGCGTCACTGGATACCTTCCTTAACTGCCTGAGATCTGTGTGATTCTGCAGGATGAACGTGTGGTGCTTTTCTGGTGTCGTCCGTCGTGTTTTCACTTTCAGACTACAGTATATTCTGCATGGAGGGTAACTGAATCAGATTAGGCTCTCAAAGTGAAACCATATTGAGCAGCATATGAGAGCTGACAGAGGGGATCAGGACAGTAATAAATGCTCAGTGACTCAGGGGGAAAAATGGATTCTTGATGGCACACACTCACTCGTAACCACTCGTAACCACTTCTGTGGATAAATATGTTTTTACTGTCTGGTAGATGAAAAGACCCTATAGAAACTGCATTTAATGATCGATCCACTTCTGTCAGCACCGAAAGTCACTGAAAGTTTATTGCGGGGGGATTATTTTCACCTTAAGTGAAATGGAAACAAAAAGAAAATGGAAAATAAATCATTATGTTTCAGAATGAACTGTTAAAAAAAAGAAGAAGAAAAAATGACCTCACTTCCTGCCAGTCAAACGGAGGCTTAATCAATATCATATCTGCTGTGGGGCCCTGGTTTCTAGTCCAGACTCCAGAGGGAAAAGTTGACAGTTTACGTTTCTACAAATCACATACAGATGACGTTATTCTTCAGTTTGGCTTCTCTACAGCAGGAGGAGGTTTGGGTAGATGGATCAGTGCTTTGTTTCATTCACAACTACTTACTGTCTAAAGACGGATTTCTGGCTTGTAACTGATGGCTGTGCAGTTTTTTTATGTTTATAGGTTGTTTTCTACCTTCTTCCTTTTGAATTGACTGCTACACTTCAGTTGTTCTGAGCGCAAATATCACAATAATTATGGTCTTGAAGTTTTTTCACATTGAGTAACACGATGCACGAGCCATTCAAAGCATGGGGTCGATAGAAAGCCAGTTTAAAAGCCAATGAGGATCAACTGCGAAAGTTTGACCACTTTTACAGAACAGAATTAAGTATAAGAACACTTTATAAATGCCTCAGACACACATGCAAAAATATGAATTATCAGAAGTGGAAGTTTAATCTAACACAGGGTGACTTCAAGCAGATTAGTTGCAGGAAGACGGTTGTTTCTGCGTTAACGTATCGTCTTCAAACTTTTACATCTTCTACAATAAATGCGACACTTGCGCATGTGGAAACGTTTTGCGGCGTTTTCATCTTCACGAAGGGCAGCGAGTGTCTAAATGAAAGCCACATTGAGCTCATGGCAGCAGAGCAGACAAAATGCTTTTAATGATGATTCTTCTCCGCGTTATCTTGTTAGTTCGCTGTTTAGTCTTTGATATTAAACGCCTCAGACTGCAGTGATCATTTCATCCCGTCTCGTTGGTGACTAACGCTTCCCAAAACAAAAAAGAAATAATTCCCGGAAAAGCACTGAGAAGAGTTTCAAGCTTCATTATTCATGATTTTACCAATTTCCTGATAATTTTCTATATAATGACGTACACTATGGATAGATCAATCAATGAGTTAAATGAGCAAAATGTTATGTTACAGTAGGAAGCCTGAAACACTTATTCAGTAGTACAGTAGAAAATGGAGAGAAATATTGATTCTTAAAGTCTTGATTTGTCATGAAACTGTGTAATTTTATCGTTGTCGTGAATGCGTCAGTTTTTATACTAGAAAAGATGAGTGGTCAAATGCGTCCAAACCACCTCTGAATGTGGTGGTGTGAGTGATCGGATTTAAATTAAGTGATTTGACAGGCTGGTCACCACAGATTAAACCACAGGACGGTCGAGATGTTGATTTTTTTGTGTTGTCACACACATTTTCCAGCCGCTGGAATCAAAGCGCCGACCTTTAAGTGACCAACATGCCACCCTGACCTCCAGCTTCCTCTTCATCACTCTCCTGTCATCTCGCTGTAACATAAACCTACATGGAGCCAACCCTGAGTCACTTAATTGCTGACGAGCTCTCGTCCTGTATTTTTACCCATGATCCTCTTTCCAGGGAAAGACTCGAGGAGACTCCACATCTGGAGCCGGATTCCAAGAACTTTTTCCAAAGTGTGGAAGCTTTTCCATCTTGTGCAGGTTGTGACCCATTTCCTCTTCTTCTGGGATCATCTGAGTAACACCAAGCATCTCATGCTACCACCAGGAGTTGCTAGAAGTTCCAGCTCAGCGTTTCTTCTGAAAACATAGTATGTTTTATCCAATAACTTCATCACTATCTCCATAGTGATTGGTTGATAGATGACAAGCACAAAGATAGGTGGAACAGTACTACTGGGTTGATCTTCATGAAACTTTGTGGTTAAACCCATTGAACTTTGGGTAGATCCAATGGAAAGTTGACTTTGGAATAAGCAGTTGACAGAACTCTGCTGGTGATTCATCTAGAAACTGTCCTGATAGTCTAGAAAATAGGAACAAATCTAATAGAAGACCGACCTTTGGCCTTGGTGAAAAGACAGAATGTTATCTGAATAGAGTCCTCTGCTAGTTGTGTTTGCACTAGTTTGTTTTCTACTGTTAGCTGTTTAGATCTTTTCACATCATGAGCACGAATTACTCATGAGAACTTTCACGCAGAATGCAAATATTCTGAATTATTACGTTTTCGTCCCACAGTTTCTGACCTTTCACATATTGAATAAACGTGTCATACGTTGTGTGGAACAGACTCCACATGGCCACAACAACCACATAGATGTGTCCCATCATCCTATGCAACTAAAGAAACAAACATTTAAGCCGTGAACTGAAGGAGTAGCATCAATAACAACTCACCTACATGGACGTAAGCAGCTGATGTAAGTTACTTTCATATATCTGGAAGCTAACAGAAGCTAACGTCAACAGTAACTTTCCTTCTCTCTCTACTAAGCCAGTTATGTAATCTCTTTTTTCTGTGGAGTAAGAAGGACAAGGTCTCCATCGCTGGATGAAGATGAATCCCTTCTTTTTTTCTGGAGAATGATCTGTCATAAATTCTTTCTGAAATTTATGTATCTGTGTTTTTGTTTTGAATTAGCCTCGCTGCTGGTGTGAATAGTTCTGCCTGTTTATTGGGCGTTTACACAGATGGATCCGTATTATATAATCCTAGCCACGAATATTCACCAACGTGCTCTTTCCAGCACAGTTAAAATATAGAATTATGAAACCATGAAGGAATTAATATTTCAATCAGCCCTCTGAGGTTCGTCAGATCGTCCTGATTTCTCTCTCAGGTGTTTTTTACGGCTTGAGTCGTTCCTCCAAGAACATTAATAGTAAATACCACTTGGCTTCTCGGCGAGGCAGCGCTGGCAGGCAGCGTCTGGCCCTGGATCGGTCCTCCCTCATGAGTGTTCGACACGGCGGCGTTCGCAACCCCAAACCACGACCCTTCTGCTAAACATAGAGAACCTCAGACCAGATGGTGGGACTGGAAACTGGAGCACTTTGCTTTCGTGTCGGGAGATTAGGAGGAACGCTACGCAAGCAAGGGGAAGGCGTGACGAGCAAAACCACTACTACCATGTTTTGGAGAGATTTTTTTTTCTCCCCCCTCGGCTCGCCTCCTCCGGTCAGTCCAACACTAGTCTGGCAGCGGGGGGTCATTACTTAATACGGTGGAATTAAATTGAGACAGAAACACAGACGAAAACAGAGGCGAGACGTGTCTGGACGTTGTTTTCATAATCGGCTTTTAAATTATTACATTAATCTGCCCAAAGTAAAGTTTAGGTAGGTGTAGGAATAACAGGTTTTATTGCCATGCCTCAGTGACGCGCAGAGGAGTAAAACACACTGCGAGGAGGATCAATCTGTGACCAAGTGAGAGTAAAGCAACCACACAAACCACCGCTGGTGAAAAACATAAACTCCAAAAACGCCAAAACAAGGAGCAGCGCTCACATGTGTCATTAGTGTTGACTTTGACTCCTGAGGTAAAAGTTGTGGTGTGTCCTCCTCCTGTAAACGAGGGGATGTGGGTGGGAGGGAAGAATAGATTAGAGTGAGTAAGTCCATCCAGCTAATTACACATGCAGCCCCGCGGATTCTCCTTTCTGCCGTGATGATGCTGATGACCACTGTGTGATGTCAGCAGGAGGCTTAACCTTGTTCATATAAAGCTTTTCAAAAACCTCCACACAGCAGGCAAAGCGAACGCAGCGAACCTCCACGGCCACTTCTTTCCCTTCAGAAGACAACAGCCGCAACTCGAGGAGACTGTTTATTTGGATTCCTAATATTCAGAAGAAGAAGCCGGGAACTCCGATATAAAGTGAGTAAATTCTGCAGAAAAGCCTTTCATTTCTCTTGCATGAATTCTCACATGTGCACATACACTAATAGTGAACAATACCGCTTCATGTTTCCCCAAAACCTCATCGACGAGAAGAAGCTGCACCTGATTCTGTTGCTATGATCTTGGGTTGTTGAGGTTTTGAATTTCAGGAGCGACAGGTAGAAAGACGATGGAGTCCCATGAAGGACAAAAGTTTACAGTCAGAAAAAAAATCAATTAAAACCTTTAATGGGTAAAAAAAGGAACCTTGGGCTTGTTTTTGTCTACAGAGTTGAGTCTGATTCTTCGAACATTGCTTGTTCAGGTTTTTCTTTATTATATCAGCCACTCAATATAGAGCTGCAATCACTTACAAATGTATGGTACTGAGACTTTACTTGAGCATTTCCATGTGATGCTACTTTATACTTAACTCCGATGCATTTGTCTGACAGCTTTAAACATTTTATTCAGACTAGAATAAAATGCTGCTTATACATGAAACTTTTACATATTTTATGAGATATGCATACTATGATTACAGTTGCAGGACTTTTACTTCTCTCAGAGGTAAAGTTACTTGTAATGAAGTGCTTTTAC
Source organism: Eupleurogrammus muticus (assembly GCA_036785175.1). Lineage (NCBI taxonomy): Eukaryota > Metazoa > Chordata > Actinopteri > Scombriformes > Trichiuridae > Eupleurogrammus > Eupleurogrammus muticus. Next base: position 16,491,444 of record JAYKQN010000022.1, on the reverse strand, counting down.
ATTCTGCTGTGACAGGAGTTCTTCTTCCACCACTGATGATAATCATATAATCTTGTTTTTTGATAATAAAAATCTCTGTGTAAATCAGTGTAAAGTACCACAAGTCACAATATTGTCCAGTAATGGACAAAGTACTCAGATCCTGTACTAAAGAAAAAGTATGTATAGTTACTCCAAGTTACTCCATTTCAAGTACAAGTTCTGAATTACTATACTTACTACTATACTTACTGGTTACTACATGTGTGAGTATTTTAATGTTTAGAAACCATTTGAAGTACCTTTGAATAGAATAATAGTAAAGGTTCTGTTTTCACATTTAAAAAGCTGAAGCTGATGAATGTAGTGCGTAGAAGTAGAAGTACATCAAAAGTGTACTTTCCACCTCTGTACCAGATGCTAATATGTTTTGATCTGTTAAAGACAAGCTTATTTTTAGTGTGTTGCATCATGAGTTTTAAGTTTTTTTTTTTCCTGTCCTGCGTTGGCTCTGCTCCCTGCACACATCAGCCTGTTGTTGTTCCTCACTGTTACCAATTAACACACGATGACACTGATCCGTCCTGACTCTTTTTTCAGCACGCCTTCACTAACGTTTCAAACACAAGTCCAGCCATTATCCTACAATCCTCTCACGGAGAAGTGTTGAATATCTCAAGCTTCTCCCTAAAAAATCAGTTGAGTCTAATCCCTGCAGACTGCTGCATGACACAACAGCTCACAACCACTTTCTGTCCTCGCCGGGTGTAATCCAGCGTGCTGGCAGCTCCCCCGATAACCGTGATCAGACCTAATTGGGCGCAGGGGTGCGATTTCTTTTCACCGGCGGGATCCAAGATCGCCGTGCGCTCGTCTGGTGACATCTGCAAAAGTCGGAGGCTCGCAGACTGCAGGCGCCGTCGTGTTCTCCTCCCAAACGCTTCCTCCCGCTTCACGCAGCGCGAGCATGCAGCGTGCAGGGGCAGCGTCGCTGCCAAATGGTTACAGAGAAGAAGAAGAAGTTTTGCTTAGCGTTGCTGTTCCATTTGCTTATGCTGACGTATGATATCTTATTTATAACCCTGGCGCTCGGCGCGATGTGACTTCAGATGACACATCAATGAAAACAGCTTCCACTGACACGGCTGAAACCGTCTAAAGCCCTTAAAGTTCGCGTGATATTCACTCTTTAAGTGAAATTAAGGAATTATTTTACTAATATATAACACAAAGAAATGCTGTTCCATGTTTGCTGACAAACCAATCAGTATATTATTTGCCTATTAGTTTTTTACTTGGTAGACCTTAAATTCTGCAAGATTAAGAGAAGGCTCAACTAAGTAATGATTAGAATGACATTTATTCTAAGTCAGGTCATTTCTACTTTAACCTCAAGACATTCACATCATAACATTTCTACCTTAACATCAAGACTTTTCTACCTTAACGTCAGGACAGTTATACCTTAACCTCAAGACATTGACATCATGACATATCTACCTTAACGTCAGGACTTTTCTACCTTAAGGTGAGGACTTTTCTACCTTAACGTCAGGACATTTCTACCTTAACATTAGGACATTCACATCATGACATATCTACCTTAACGTCAGGACTTTTCTACCTTAAGGTGAGGACTTTTCTACCTTAACGTCAGGACTTTTCTACCTTAACATTGAGACATTTACATCACGACATATCTACCTTAACATGAGGACTTTTCCACCTTAACGTCAGGACAGTTATACAGTTATACCTTAACCTCAAGACATTTACGTCATGACATTTCTACCGTAACATCAGAACATTTACATCAGGACATTTTTTCCCATAACGTGAAATAGTGTGGTCTAAAATAATGACCTGTTACTTGATTTACTTACTACATAGTAAAACAAACTATTACAGGACTGGAAACAAAAAGATTTCAGAAAAATCCTGTGTTTTGAATATCTGGTGTTTTGTGACGTTACAGTGGGGTCACGAGCCAGAAACAGTTGTGAACCACGAGTTATGTATTGAGCAGCAATGTAGTTCTAGTATTTAAATAGTTTTTTTTAGAGTATATGAAACAACTGAGTGAGGCTGCTGTGGGCTGAGCTGAGTCCTGTGAAGCGGTCACCGGGTCAGGCCGGGCTGCAGCTCTCCCTGCAGGGAACGCCTCCACAGAAAGCCTGTTTGCGGTTCTCAGCGGCGGGTGCAGCATGTGTTCCAGTGGTGGGCGTGTGTTGTATAATATGAATGAGAGTAAAACAAGAAACTGTGAGTCTGGAGTTTCTTGTCCGTTCCCCCCCCTCCCGAAAAACATTCCTGAATTCCTCCCGTTTTTTAAAATACGTCGCCGCCGAGGAGGAGTCCGAGGGTAAACCAGAGGTTAGAGCCAGCGAGAGGAAGGCCACCCATGAGAGGAGAACGGGCGAGACGTCTCACGGTCTCTTCATCATCCCTCAATCATCATCATCCATCACCCTGCCCCCCCCATTCCTCCGCCACTCTCACTTTTCCATCTTTTCGCCGTCCGGCCTCCATTCCTCACCCCTGAGCTCCTCTGTGATTTACTGCAAAAACTGCCATCACGTAGGTTTAATGGAGTCTGAGGTCACTTTTTGTACATTTGTTTTTACATCCACTTATATACACATACCGTAAAAGCTCCTTAAACATGTCCTAGTCACATTACCTGGTCATGGACTTAAACACTCATGTCGTGTTCTGTCCAGAATAAAAGGTTAACAGTAAATGTTTAAATTTACCCCCAATGAAATTAGTGCAATTTGACTTGTGTATAAAAATCTAGCAACAATTTTGAACATCATTATTAAACTATTATGTCTGTACCTTTAATTAAGAGTGGGCGTGTCTTAACCAGGAAGTGGGTGTGGCCAGTCAGAAATTGTTCCTGGCAAACACGTTTTTGTTTGTGTTTACATGACTCTTATCACAATGTACATGTATGTACCTATGTGGTTGGTTGGTTTATCTAGATATTTACATACTTATATTTTATAATAGTAGTTTTAAAACTGAAGTGATGAAAAAAAGAACTACGACATGTCCACAGCCTTCAAACACCTGGATTTTCAAAATAAAAGTCTGCTGTTCACGATCTGTTAATGCAGCAGCAAACACTTCTGTGTGTACACAGGAGCGGTTACAGTTGTCGACTGCTACGTCTACATCTGCTAACAGCTGCATTACGGTGTTATAAACCGGTTATTAACTGTTTACAGACTGCTTATGTTGACGCCAAACAGGCAGACGTAAAGCAGAGTGTTTCTATTTAAGGATAATAACTCTCACATTTGAGAAACCATCAAATATTTGGCATGTCTGCTTGAAAAAATAATTTAAACGACGGACCAGACCATCAGAAATAGTTGCTTTCCAATCTTTTTCCGCTTGCGAATGTGAAGAATTCAGCAGCTTTTTAAGCGGTTAGAGTCTGCACTTGTTGCTGCATTTCATGCGACAGAGATATGAATGTGACGGGACAGGGTTAACGCTAACAACGTGGTGGACGGCGTGGGGGCCTCAGGACGGAGCGGGTGGCGGAGCGAGGACCCCTGACGGAGGAGGAGGGGGGGGGGGGGGCGGTGGATGCTAACAGTACGTGCCTTTGTGCGGAGAATTGTTTTCAAAAGGAGAGGCGGGGGGTGCGGTCGCAAAGATTAAAAGCGGACATTTGTTTTGTGTATGCCGTGCTCTGCCAAAACGCAGCAATTTTCTATGAATCTAAAACAGCTTTCCTGGCTCCGACCCCACATGCTGCCCGCTGCCAGGAAAAGACTTTTTTTTTTTTTTTTTCTTCTTGTACCTGTTTACGTGCAGGTAAAGCAGCTCTCAGGGCTGCAGCACATGAGATCTTTCTTTCCAGAGGAACGCCGGCATTCCGAAGAGGGGGAGGAGGGACGACGACAGGTAGTCGCTGATCCCGACACTCCTCCTTTTGTTCTGTTAAAAAAAAGAAAAAGGGAAAAACCTCCCTGGACTTTGTGTTCCTGAATCCAATCCAACCTCAGGAGCTCATAAAATGGAAGGAACTTCACTAATTTGCAGACGACTGGAGGAAAACTACTCCCATGATTCTCCGTGGCACTAATCACTCACCATCAAAATGTTGAGGGTTTTTTTTTTTTACTACAAACGATGACTTGGGAAGGAACAATGGATTCTGTTTATTATCACTAATGAATGAAATGAGCAGCAGAAAGTTTTGTTGCATCACCACATCTAGACAAATAATGTGTTCTTTGTGCATTTTTCTATGTTCGTACAGTGACCTTTACAGCCCGAGCTGCTATTTCTGGGTAAAAAAAAAAAAATCAAGGACACATCAATAGACCACAGTCGCCAAGCCAGAATGTTTGAGATAATTGAGTAAATTGAAAACACAGCCCGACTCGACTCAGCCAGTTGACTTCATGTCGAGTCAGAGAACGGAGCGTAGGGAAGCCCTGATCAACGTATAGGATCCCCCGCCTCGGCTCGGCTCGTCACTGCTCCGGGTGTTTTGGAGCTGGCCGCCGTCTGAAACCCCCCGGAGGCCAAACGCTAGCCAAACATTTGGAAGTGCACGGTTGGCGAGCGCCCCGGCCTTTCATGCCGCTCTTTACGCTCAGTGTGTGCAGAGTTTTCGGCCGGTGTGTGCTGATTAAAGCCGTAGGGCAGCGGTGTGTCGAGCTCGTCTGGGTGACGTTAGGTCAGCGGTTTCCAAACTTCTCTGTTTGCTCCAGGACCAGGACCAGCGGCACTATAATGGAGTCGGATCTATGCAGCATTTTAAGCATTTATGCATATAAGCAATAATTTTTTCTGCCGGGCTTAGATTGTTCTCATAAAGCAGAGTTGCAGGAAGTAGAACCTGTGTGTGCAAACATTTGAGAATAAGAGACATTCATCTCTGAAGGAAAAAAAGCCAGGGAGCAGAACCAGGTGATTTCTGAAGTGTCTTTAGGTGTGAATTAAACATTATGATAACAATCTGAGCCTGACACAAGAGGAGAAATATTACTTAAAGAGGCAGATATGCCCCTTCTGCTTCTATTATAGCTTTGAATTATTGAGAAGTAAGTTCTTTTCAGATCTGAAAGAAACTATCCATCCATCCATTTTCTATCCCGCTTATTCCCTTTCGGGGTCGCAGGGGTCTGCTGGAGCCTATCCCAGCGCATTTTATGGCGAGAGGCAGGGGGATACACCCCAGATGGTCGCCAGCCAATCGTGGGGCACACACACCATTCACACACCATTCACACACACACTCACACCTATGGGCAATTTAGATTTGCCAATTAACCTGAGCATGTTTTGTATTGTGGGAGGAAACCGGAGTACCTGGTGAAAACCCACGCAGACACGGGGAGAACATGCAAACTCCACACAGAAAGGTCCCAGACCCAGGCCCCAAGGCGGTCTTGAACCTGCGACCTTCTTGCTGTGAGGCAACAGTGCTACCCACTGCTCCACCGTGTCGCCCTGAAAGAAACTAGAATATATGAAATCATGCTAAAAAAATACAGAAACTATCCTTTAACTTCAACTACACTACAAGTGTATTCCAGTGAATTGATCAGATGTTGAGAGAAAACGATTTTACAACTTGCATATATTGAACAAATGAAAGCAACGGCCAAATATAAAGATTAGAAAATAAGTGAAATAGGATATAATGAATAATAATACAGGAACCTGCAGCTTTACAGACTTTTATAGCGTGATTCATTGTTTATCTGCAGCTTTAATAGATTGGTACAGCGTTCTCATTGCGTCATTTTTGGAGAGAAATCTAAAAAAAAAAAAAAGCTGCTGAACATTACCTGCTGAACTCCAAACACACGCTTAGCTGTAAACTAGCTGTGAAACATAGTGGTGGAGCGTTTAGCAGCTGAAGAGCAGATTATTTCCCTCAGCAGCTGCTACAGAGCAGAACCAGCAATAACAGAGAGAATATTAGACCTAAATTCACCAGAACTCTACAGAAGTAGTCATGTTGCACCATAACAGGTTTATTAAGATGTTCTCTCTGCAGCTCATTTCTCCTCAAGTGACCAAAACGTCACCAAATCAGCCGCCGTTCCCTGTAACAGTCTCACATTCCTGAGGAGGAATTAATCCTGAATGTGCTTTCAGACCTTCATTATGTGGTGCTGACATGTCAACAACCGACAATTACACAGATCTGAGCTCACAGCATGTTGAAGCGTAAATGTTTTCACTCCCAAATGATCCCGGCTTTTTGAGAGGGTCCCGTCTGAGACGTACGACCCTAAGTGTGTGTTTTGTGTGTGTGTGTGTGTGTGTGTGTGTGTGGCTGGTTTTTCACTCATAAAGATCTGTTCTTAATTGTACGAGGCGACAGCTGGAACACATTGCAGATATTTCAATACATGTCAGTCAGAGGAATGGCGCTGCTGCCCGCAGTGTTTGTCTGACTTACTGTTGTTTGCTCTTTTTTTTTTTCTTTTGAGGGAACTCGCATGCTTTACTTAAAATCACTACATGTAGGATGTTCTCGTGTGATTATGACGGCATGTCCTTTAAAGTCAAAATTGCTGCGTTCGTGTGCAGCAGCACCTTACACCGTCATGGAAGAGTCATTCACTTTATCCTCTAAAAGTACCAACACAACAGTGTAGAAATACTCAGCTCTCTACAGTAAAAGTGCATAAGTATAGTACAATCTTCTTCTTTTCCTTCTCCAGACTTAGCTATCGTCACTTCCTGTCCTTAGCAGTCTTGGGAGAATTTATGTTTCACATCATCACCCTATTAAAAGGATTTTTATCTAACAAATTTGATCACTAGCCGTTTATTTAAGAATCATGTTCATAGGATCATTATTAGGTGACGACATGTAGTTTACAGGGTAGATGAGACAAGCAGGAAGATTTGAGTTTGTCGAGTCTTTGTCTGCAGGAAGTTGCACTAGCGTCAGGCTAATAAACGCAGCTCAGAGAGCAGCAGACGGTGTTGGTGGTCTGAGGCTTTTAAGTGTGAAGCCGTTTGATCTTCACACACGAGGAATGTTTCCACCCAGAGTCCCATTTAACCGGATTAGATTAGATTAGATTAGAGTGGTTGTAATCTACAGTAATGATCTGTGTGGGGGGGGGAACAGACGCAGATCCGTGTCAGAGAAGGAGAAGCTGATGACGCTTAATTACAACTCGACAGATTTACAGGTCAGAAGAAGCTAATGTGCATCAAGAACACTTCATGTGCTGATGGTGGAAATGTGTTTAGTCTGAAGTGGAATAAACCCCTTTATTTTCATGTCATGGAATCATCTTTACACTTGCTGAGTGCAAATTGGCCAGGTTTTGGTGTGTTAACACCAACTTTATTTAGTCTAACATTCACGTCTCTTGAATACTTGGTTTTAGTGGAAACACATTTGCTGAACGTGCGTACGTATGAATGAGCCTATTGGCCAGTAGGTGGTGCTCTAGCACCAACAGATTGACAACCGTCCAATCAACTTTGTGCGATGTTCCTAATGCTAACAACCTAAAATATGTCCAGACGAAAAGTCCAAAACCCAAAGATCATCAGTTTACTATTATAGAAGTTAAAAAAAAAATCAACAATTTTCATTAGGTGTATGAATTATTACATAAATGTGGTTTAGTGGGAATTAAACTGAACTACAACGTTGAACCTGCTGAACTTTCCATCAGTTTCTGAAACATTTTCTGAACTTTTAACAGACTTTGAAAACTATCTCTGAAACTTTTCTTTTTATTACACATCCTCTCTCTGTATTTACCGATATAGTTTTGATATTTCTGGGAATCACGCTGCACGACATGAATCCGTTGACCTGAGACAGACAAAAGGTCAGCGGTCACTGTGTGAAGTCCAGCTGTCACCGTGCATCAGACACATGTTCCAGATACCTGCGATGATCCGGCAGATATTTGTGATGTGTATATATATATATATAGATGAAAAATGAGGACTCCCCTACGTAGAAGCTGTGAATACCTTAGGAGGCTTTCAACAGGGAGGTGAATGGAACCATGGAACCCGCAGGCTTTTCTGCATCTGATCCGCAAGTAAACTTGGAAGTCAGGAGCTTTTTTCGCCATATGTGCTCGCGGAGCAACTTCCAGTGAAATGAAATGAATGGTGCCCTTTTTTCAGCCCAGTATCCAGTTCTATTATATTATATGTTATTATTATTATATTATATTATATAACACATCTACTGGCTAACGTTCTACATATAAGCTTCTACTGTGGTGTTACTGGTTAGTAAGAAACTTCTTCTTTAACCTACAATGCTTTTAAATGCAGTGTGTGCAGCATATACTGTATACATGCATTTTTGGGCAGTATTTCAACCTTCCAGCGGAAGTTTCCAACTCTCTGGTTTCCGGGCGATTTCTTTTTTTTAAATTTTTTTTCACATTTGTAGTCCTTTTATCCTCAAACCTTTGCCTCACTAACTTTCCCAACCTTGACGCTGGAATATTACACAAGAGCCTCGTGAACAAATCACTTGACATACTTTTTCTCTCTCTTCTTTTTGCACTATTTGACCCTCATATGTTTCCAGCTGTGAGCTCAGGTTGAGTCTCTCTGTGTGCTGCTCGGGCGCCACCTTCCTGCCGTCGCCTCCTGCCTTTTTTTTTTTTACTATCTCCCTGCGAGTAGACTCGGAGGCACAGTGGAGGCCCTCCTCTTTTGTTAATAAGTCCTCCCCTTCCCCTCGCCTCTGACCCGCGTAGGCACTCAGGCAGCATGCAGCAAACGTTCCCATCAGAACCAGATCGACCTGCAGCAGCAGCAGCAGCAGCAGCTTCACCTCGTCCCACCGCTGCCTGCCCCGCCATCACCACAGCCATCACCACGAGCCTCAGCAGCTGGAACACCTGGAGGACCGAGGCAGCTGCAGCCTGGACGTCTTCTTCTCTTGACTTTTGAGGAGTTTTAAAACTTTGAAGGATCAATCCAAACGCTAGATAAATAATTGAATCATTAAACACAGACAGGCAGACACGCCGCTGGATGTTTTTCTCCTCGCTCTCCCCGAGGTGTCATCACCTGGATTGCCTCTAAAAGACGTTCCTCGTTTGTGGTGGAAAGTCAAGACTGGAAAGTTTTTTTTTTGTTAATTTTCTTTCTGTTTATTTATTTTTTTTCCGTGCGGGGCAGACACTGCTGTGGGAAAGTAAGTTTTCCCCCCCTTTAGCTCTTCTTCTTCTTCTCCTCTTTTGTGTTTTGTGTTTGTTTCATTGGGGGCTTTGTTGTGGCTTAATTTGGAATCTGCTGTGAAACATGCTGGACTGGTTCCTCGCGGCCCGTCCCGTCTCATCTGCAGAGTGTGAAGTGAAGCGCGGTTATGTTAATCACTTCAACAACTGGGGCTTTAGAGGAAAAACTCTCCCAGTTGGCAGCACGTCAGCTCGGGGAGTTCACGCCGAGATGGTGCAAGATGCAGTTTGAGCCGTTCCAGCAGAATCATAGAACCGCTTTTTGTTTTTTCTTTTGCTTTTTCAGGTTGTTGATGGGTTCTGTTTTGTTGCTCCACAGAAAGCGCGAGATGTTCTGCTCCAGGAGGGTCCTGCAGCAGTGGTGCTTCGCTCTGTTCTTGCTCTGCTCTCCGGTGCCACACTACGGCCGGCCCATCGATGCCCTGAGCAACCGAATGTAAGTCTGCGATTTTATTCTTTCCACATTCTCAACCTTTTACCTCCTCACTGCATGAGAGCTCCTGTGCCCCTGAATCAAAAAAAAAAAAAAAAAGGTTGTGGAAAAGCTGCAAAGCAAGAAACCCCCTCCAGATAATCTCCTCGTTTTTTTTTCCGATATTTGCGAGTTTCTTCTCGAGGTGGGCGAGCAGGGGGCTGGAAAATGTGTTCATTTGTGAAGCGTGCTGGCAGCTGTTTGGTTAGCCCTCGCCCACCTGCGTGTTTACTTAAAGCAGAGACCGTCTCCGTGTGATAAACTCCCAGCAGCCCGGCGTGAAACCCTCTGACCTCCTCGCTGTAGCCGCCGCCGTTCTGTATGTGGACGGGAAAGGTTCAGTCCATCCGCCGGACAAAGACTTTGAGTCTTTTTTTTTATTTAGCGCAGGAGGGGAATGAATAATGCTGATGTTCTGCTCGGGCCGGGGACCAAACCAAACCTGCTGCTCCTGCTGAGCCGTTTGATGCCAAGCAGAATAAACCTTCTTTCAAGTTGCTAAACACACTTAGAGCTTTTTTTCCCTCTGGAAAGATAATATCACTGGGACGTTTTTTGGGGATGTAATCAGCTTTTAATGAAGCAGTGGGAAGATGCTCTAAAAGCAGGGAGGGTTTTTTTTTCCTCTGAATTAAACACAGAGTCTCAGGGGAGAGAGAGATCACATCTGAAATGCATTTCGGTGGCGGCAGTTTGAGTCTCGGAGCCGCTCGCTGGAGGGGGAGAGTCGGGTCCTCGCAGTGATTCAAACCGTGTGTCATCCAGGTTTACGCGGACCTTAACGGGCTCCAGCAGTTTCCACCCTCAGGACCAGCAGCCTCTCTGTCAGCGTGTGTGTGTGTGTGTGTGTGTGTGTGTGTGTGGGGCCCGTTCTGCTTATGTCAGGGGAAACACAGCTACACCCGCCGTGTGATATGCACTTAATAGGATTTGGGGAGCGCGGGTTAACGCCACCTGAGTGGAAAGGAAAACAGGGGGCGCGAGGTGAAACCCACACAGCGGTGGAGGCCGGCGACCTCTGACCCCTCGGTCTGCTGCTGGGGCCTCGAGCACGAAAAGACTTTTTAATCCTGCTTTATTTCATTAATAGCATTTAGAGCTAGTAGATTTATCTTCAATTATCTTACTCCATTGGGACATTGTTTTGCTTGGTTTTGGTCAATTTAAACTGAAATACTGTGTTTTTTTGACTGTTTTATGTCACATATTTGGTTATATCATTTTCTTTTTTGCCAATTAATTTCAATTATTTCCAATTATCTGCCATAATATAAGACAACTCAAGATCAGCCTGGCCAATATTGGGCTAATTGTCCAATAAAAGTTATTTTCACTGGAGATTCCACCTTTTGCAGTGTGGGAGCTCGGCCGATAGACGTTTGAGCTGAAGCCAGCGTGTGTGAACGTGGGAAACGACACACTCCTCCTTTCATTCTTTCATTCCTCTCCCACAGAGAGAAACAATTAACATCAGGTAGGCCGCTGGAGCGCTGCCACCTCAGGATGTATCGGGGACGTTTTCCTCCTCCTTTCCCCTCTCTCTGCGAGAGCGTTTGATCTGAGCTTTATTAAAGGTAAAAAACAGCGTCAGATCAGTTTTCAAAGACTCGCAGTGTGTGTGTTTTCTCTCTCTTTCGGGCCCTGCGATTTTACAGGAAATATCTGTATGCATATAAACAAAAGCTGCTCTCAGGGGCTCCCTCTGTGTTTGGGAGGTGAGTTTAGTCCAGGATATTATTCAGCAGGAACAGCCTCACGTTGGGGGAGCTGAATAAGAAAGTTTAGTGTAGTAGTTTTTAGTGTCCTGCTGGTCAACAGACCTCCTGTACACTGCAAAAAACTAAAGTGGTATTAGTCCAATTATCCCATTGGCAGACAGCTTGGATTTTGTTAAAGTCTGATGAGATGATTCTTCTCCATAGTGGACTAATTTCTTGCAGTGTAAAAGCTCCATAGTCCAAATCAAACTGTGAATAATTTGTGTGAAGCTGTGCAGAGCTCCACGCCCTGCAGATTAGAACCGAGCCCTGCGGAGGCAGCAGGGAGGGCATCGTCGCGGGGAAAATCCGCCGCTATCTCCAATTGAAGCCGGCGTGTTTGTGTGCTCAGACACCTGAAGTGTTTGGCCGGCGTTGGCGCTCCACGGTTCCCAGGCCTCCGAGCCGTGCCCTCTGCCTCTCTGTTTTCCTAAGAGTTAAGACCCTGAGTAACGCGACGCCGCGGCAAAACAAAAGCCCCAAATCCTCCCGCGGCTCCGGCCATATCTGGAAAGATAACAGGTCCCGCTTCAACGCAGGGCTGCTCGACTCGTCTCTTCTTCCTCTTCTGCTTCCAGGCCGGTTTGTTTTAATCAAATTACAAAATTACTGCCAGCGAGCAGGTGACTGTGAGACTTACGGTAAATTATCGTTTATTCTCAAGGTTCGAGCCTCAGAGCTTCGTCAATGAGCTGAAAAGTCGCAGCAACGTTTCAGTGATCATCACGAATTTCTGTGTTTATATCTCATATTTCCCGTTTTAAGAGTTTGAAGATATAAATTGAATCATGTGGAACAGCTGGAAACAGAGCAGCTGTTGTGTGCAGGGCTCCATAGCTCAGGGGTTAGAGCACTGGTCTTGTAAACCAGGGGTCGCGAGTTCAAATCTCGCTGGGGCCTGGAAAAGTTTTAACGGCAAACGCTCACAAACCTGCAGTCAGTGATCGTAATGATGTTGAACTTGGCCTGCAGGTGGCGCCGCACCAACCGCGTGAATTACTAGTTTCATGAAATATTCAGCAAGCGGGGCCTTTGCTCTTGGATCCAGATGTTTGCCACCATGTGGTCACCCATGAGTGTCAGGACCCTGCGTAATCAATTAATCAATTAATTATATATAGATAATATTTGTAGGGTTCTATATTGAATTATTTAAAACATTCTGCGCACTGAAAACTAAATGAATAGTTGATAACTCAAGTGATGTTTAGTCAACTTAGGCCCCGTCAATGCTACAACAGCATGTGCAGAGTTTACATGCATCATTGTATGGAATCTATATGTCAGCAGAATGACAAAAGTGAAATACATACGCCACGCCTATAGGTGGCGCTGCAAAGAAACAGAGGGACCCACCAAACAAATAAACTTCTGATACAACATTAGATATACACCTGCAATTCCAGAATGGCATCACCAAAAAATGGTGGGCGTGGCCTGTGGGCGTGGCCTCCAAACACACCTAGGGCTCCATAGCTCAGGGGTTAGAGCACTGGTCTTGTAAACCAGGGGTCGCGAGTTCAAATCTCGCTGGGGCCTGGAGGTCTTTTGGAAAATAAAGGACGTGCCAGCTTGTGTTGGGACACGATCCAGTTAAACATGTTGATGCAGCATCAAGTTTCACTGGTGAAGCTCAGACTTTGGACACTGAATGTTACTTGTAGTAGTTTAAGGCTTCCTGATTGGGTTTCATAGTGGTGTGGGTGTGGCCTCTGTCCTACGGCAGGGCTCCATAGCTCAGGGGTTAGAGCACTGGTCTTGTAAACCAGGGGTCGCGAGTTCAAATCTCGCTGGGGCCTGCTCTAGAATTTTTGTTTTTTTGTAGTAGATGTTCCACCTGTAGGTGGCGCTGCTGCAAAATGATGAACGTGAATGACCCCTTTTACCTCATACTCTCAGACTGAATTTAAATATATAATATATACAAACAGATTAAGAAAGAGCTGCTGTGGTAAAAGTTTCCTTTCTTCTCTCTCTTACTTTTATATATTTAATATTCAGAAACACAGCAACGCTCTGGCTCATATGTTTTGCTTGTTTTTGTGTTTTGGACAGAAATAATTGGCTTGTAGCGTTTGCAGTTTTTCATCTGTCTGGACCGAGTGCCACAAAGCTGTCAGTTAACATCTGTATTAATGAGAAGTGAAGGGCCAGAGGTTTTGCCTCAATCATATTAATGAATAATCAAAAGGAAAACTGGCATTTTTCTGTAAAAATAAATAAGAAAGAGCTCATCTGGACCTCTGGCAGGGCGGAGATGTTGTGTATCAGCTTTAACAACCCTGGAAACCAAGTCGACTCCTGCGGTTCCATGAATCATGTCTTTTCACTGCATGGATGCAACAGGGAATTACTGCAGAATATTGTCCAAAGTTGTTCAAACTATTTCACTGAGCGGTAAGGCGAGGGCGAGGGGGGAACGGGCTGTTTGCTGTTTTACAGCTGTTGTCGTGCATGTGCTCATGCTGCCTCCTGCTGGTAGATCAGGGGAACTTCACACGTCCACCATCCTTCTTCTTTCTTTTTCTCTTTTTTCTACTGATCCGACATGGCTAAAAAAAACGCGGCTTTACTATTTCAGTTCAGTACAGTTCTTAATGCCACATATTTACATAAGTTTTACCTGTAAATACTTGTTATGCTTTTCTAACATTAAAATTATACACTTTTATTTAGTTAAAATGTCCTTCTGAGACTTATTGTAGTCTTAATATGGGAAATATGTTTAATATATATTCTTGTGTAATATATTGTGTTTAATGTTCTGTTGATAGAATTAAAAAATTGAGCAGAAAAAGAATAGAAATATGGAGTGGAACAACAACGCTTAAAAAACAGAAGATAAGTAGGTAGATGATGGTAATAATAATATTAATTAATTAATAATATAGTATATTGATTTGAATGAAGTCCATCTGTGGGCCGAGGCTGCAATATATGCATTTTTCTACTTATATACTTTTATTTAAAATATACCTGGAAAAACTAAATTCCCTATTTCAACATGAATATTTTCTATTTATTTCTACTTTATAAACTCAGACATTCCCCACAAGATTAAACCCCACTGTCACTGTGTTTTTCCTTCGTCCGTATCGTTGAACGTGTGAAACATTTGTGATTTCGATGTTCATGTCGTTTTTTTATTTTTCTCCTGCAGAAAACGCTCTGTGACTCACGCTCAGCTGATGCACGATAAAGGCCGGACTCTGCAGGACTTTAAGCGTCGCATGTGGCTTCAGGACCTCCTGGACGAGGTCCACACGGCGGAGATCCGCGACCTCCCCGTCCGGACGGTCAGCGGCGGCGGCGGCAGCAGCGGCGTGGGGCTGCCGGGCGTCGGCCTGGGCATCAACCTGAGCACCACCGGCAGCACCCTGCACTCCAAACCGCCCGGAGGAACCAAGAACCTCCCCATCAGCTTCCGGCTGGAGGAGGAGGAGGGCACCAACCTGCCGCAGGAGACCAACAAGTCCCAGACGTACAAGGACGGCGTCCTCAAGGCGTCCGGCAAGAAGAAGAAGAAAGGCAGGTCCGGCAAGAGGCGGGAGGGCGAGAAGAGGAAGAGACGAGCGCGCTCAGCCGGCTGGAGGCTGGAGGACGAGCCCGGCAGCGGACTCCACCTGGAGTGGAGGTCCCTGCTCGGCCTGCAGAGGGCGCTGCATTAAAACGCTGTCAGGCTCTGACAAAGGTGAGCACACAGGTAGACACAAATCCACACTGCAAGCTGTGCAAGAGTTCAGACCTCAGAGTTTAGGTACACAAATTCACTAGTTGTTTCTCAAAATATAGCTTTTTCCTATGTGGCCCCTATGCTCCTTTACAGGATAATTACAAGAAAATTAACCAAAATTATAATAGAGTGCAACAAACGTGCAGATGAAGTCCTTCTGGTACTTCTGGTCACGCGATACAGGGACGTCATTGTTAGTGACAACATCAGATACACACCTGGAACGTTAGAACGGAATAGCTAAAAAATGAGGGCGGGGCCTCTGGGCGGGGCCTCAGTACCTGTGCAGGGCTCCATAGCTCAGGGGTTAGAGCACTGGTCTTGTAAACCAGGGGTCGCGAGTTCAAATCTCGCTGGGGCCTGGAGAACTTTTAGGAAAGCTGAACTCTTTAAATCAGTGCTTAAAAAGTTTTAAACATCAGGTAAGCCTCAAATTCAAGTTCCATTACAAGATGATTTAACACATTCTAACATGTTAGTTCCAGATGTGTGTCTGTAACTATAGAAACACTTTCAAGTCATAAATTTGTGAATTAACAAAGTTTTTCTCTCTCTGTGTTTTTCTCTCAGAAAACTATGGACAGTTCGAGTGGACTCCTAAATATTCAGGTTACAGACTTCTGTAATTGTGATTGTTTGGAAAGAAATTGGAAAATATTTATTGTCTGTAAATATTCTAAATATAGCAGAATAGATAGCAGAATATGATAAAAAAAACTTATTTGATGCTCTGTGGGGCAACAGATTTTAATCTTTGTGAATCCTTGCTTTTTTTCTTTTTTTATTCCAATTATGTCAGATTTTTTTTGCGGTAATTTATTTTGTCTGAATGGTGTATTTATTTTGTAAATGTATCGAGGTGCTGCTGACCTTCTATATTTTTGTACCATAATGCACTTTAGATATATAAATATAAATATATATACCATTAATTTTGTTCATTGACTTGTTCTTGTGGTTGATTGAAATGAAGAAGAAAAAAAAACACACAACGGTCGTCATTCTGTGTTGTCGTTCAGTTTGATTCTCGACCTTTTCGCTCTGTTCAGCTGTTTTTTTTGTTTGTTTCTCCGCTGCTGTTTTTTTCGGACTGTTTTTCCTCACTGAAGCTGTTTGTTGACGACGCCTCACCTTGTACTCGACGCCACCCGCCGCCTCCACCGTCTCCGTTTCCTCCACGGCCCGCTCCGCTTCTCAACGCCAAACTTCATATCTGTACATAAACCAAACACGTTAACGGCTCGATATTGTTGTTTTTAGCACTTGCACTGAGATAAACACCCTGTAC